>OY856409.1:106615221-107015221 GCA_963693085.1 Alisma plantago-aquatica | reverse complement strand
TGCCATGCTCACAACAGGAAGGCGGATGCGAGATAAGTCGGGTGCTTAGCTGGATAGCGGCATTCAACATTTTTGAAATGGAACTCTTAATCCTGCAGTCCTTTGATTACTTAAAACCCTGCATTTCTTACTTTTTACAAGTGCAACCAACCAAACGTAGACTTTACTTTGATGGATCCGCGAATGCAATCCAACCCGGGAATATATAGGAAAGTAAATATGCCTTATATGTTCTCTCATTTCCTTTAATGATTTTACTACATATATTGTTACTCTTTTCCATATTCCTCTACAAAATAATTGATTACTATAACTTCCCTTGCAGTCAATTCATCTCATCCATTGAAATGGTCCTTAACAAACTATTGTCACTGAGCAATGTATTCCCCACACATCATCTTAGTTAAACCAAAATTAGAAACATCTCATACGATCCACCTTCATAATTACGCTCTCTCTCAGATACATATCTACTTTCCACTCCTATCTACCCACTATATATTCAATTTCCTCCTCAACACTTTCTATATTAACGGTTAGTCTTCAATAGTAATGTTGTGTCTCCATTCCTTCTTATTCCTCTCTCTTCTCATTCTTTTTTAAATTTATTTTATCAATTGTCTCATGTCACTCACTTCCTCTTATTGAATCTCTCTACCACGTCTCACTTTTTCTAATACCAGAAAAATCTTTTTATATTTACAAATTTTCACTGATGTCAAACAAATCATCACACAAAATTTAAATTATTCACTTTTTATGTAGTGACCCAGTATGCCAAACGTTATAAGAATTATATGTTAAAATCTTCTACAATCGAACGACCAATCATATGATATTTGTTGTCTCCTTTTTCTATTTTTCCTTCTATTACCATCTCTTATACAACCATATCCAAGGTAAATATTACCCTCTCTTACTTCCACATTAGAGAAAATCTTGTAATTTTTTTACAAACGTCTTATTTGTATTTATATATAGAAAATTGTCACATATTTTATTTAGCATTATGAAAATTCTACATTTTAAATAATTCTTTTCTCACGTTATTCACACATGCTCTTATTTTAACAAAAAAATCAATGTCAATATCTTACCCACTAACACCAACACTTCAAAACCCTATGAATATCTCTAACCACCAAACGGTCCATCTCTCTTCTCTCATACCCATCCACTCTCGATCTGCTCTCTCCACTATCTCAGCATTTACGTTCTCATTGTGTGAGTTTTAAGTTATGATTTTATTTTTCTCATTTCCATAATTAATTTTCATATCTTTTATCTCACATCTCTCTTTCCTCTATAATACATATGGTCTGGGTTTAATTACCACCCATCATTGGCAAACAAATTAACATTATCCCTCCCCAACAAACTCAGCAAATTTAAACACCATGATTATCGCTTAAATGTAAATTCTCAACGTTGCATTTACTCTAAGACTCGAACACACCGCCCCTCTTGCCTTCTTCCAACTAAATCACTGCCAACTACTCCTTATTCTCTAGATTTTTCTAGATGAACTCTATAAACTTTCCCACACTCATTATGTAGTCCCTTCCTCATTGAAAACTCAACCAACAAGGGAAGAATCACAATTACAGTAGTTAATGAGGCCCTTTGTCGAATACAATGATAAGAATAATCACAACTACCTCTATGTATCAATTCTTATTCTGCATATTCCCTGCAATTATCTTTCGGATATTTTGCTTCATAATCATGAAGTTCAGCCCCACCAAGGGAAGAATCCATGTCTTTCAATATCTGTCGTCCCATGGTGTTCTTTGCTAGCTTTGATCGTAGTGCTAAAGAAACCGAGGGGTACGTACTTAGGAATCTCTCCACACGGATTGCTCATATGAACACGATGCATCGCAGTGACGGGGATGTCATTCAATTAAAGCATTATTCAGCGAGCTTTCTCATGTTCACTGCCGCTAGGGGGAAACCAACTTTCCCTTTATTAGTTGTTCCATTGCAACATATACTTACAAAAGTTTGGAAAACCATTTTCTATATGTCTTCCATTGGTTAATTCAATTACTTTTTAATTATATGTTGTACATAATGTGTGAGTCGAGTCTATTAATGTGCAGGATAAAGCAGTCTGTGCAACAATACAAGGATGTTAATATGCTTGAGTGTTGATGACAATATACTTGTTTCCTAACCAAGACGGTTCCAATCCAAACCCACCCTCCGATATATGCTTTTTACTCTTCACTTTTGCTCCAACAAACCACCCACTCTCTCTTTCTGTTTCAGTAACCACACTTACCCTTTCTAATCTATACATGCATTTTTTTAGCAAGACTAAGTCAGTTTATCCCCACTCCTCGATAATAACTTCCTCTATCCCTCCTCCCTCTTCTCCGCTCCACATGAGAAGACACACATACTCTTAAATTCTTCCTCTCTCCAATTAAGATAACCACTATCAGTTTCTTCATTTTCTCTACTTTTTATTCCCCACGGTGTATGCCTAACCAACACCACCGACTTTTTCTCTACTAAACTATTTTTATTTATACTGCCATATAAGGATTAAATGATTTAACTATGCATTTCGTCTCACCGCCATTTATGGCACATATGACACACTCTTTGACTAATTTCAATTAACTCTCCATGATCTCATCGAACAAACCATATTTGTCTGATGTTTCCTATTAAATTCAACACTCACTCCCCCCGCCACTCTATCCATTATAATTACTAAGTGAAATATAATAAAAAACAATCACTCTTTCCATGATCCTTTTCTTCGGGTCTAATCCCTGGTAATTGCACTAAAACGTTAGTAAAATAAAATTAACGTGAAGCACAATCTTCCACCCACCTTCATTGTTTTCCTCCATGTCATGGCTGATTAACATCACACAGAAAATATCTTAAGTTACCTTGGCATCCAATACTATGACAAAAGTATTACTTCTCATTGTTATAATATGTACAATACAACAGAATCCAGATCACTTCATATACAACTCAGAATACAAGTACGCTATATAATTTGGCAAAATGCAATTTGTTCTGAAATCTTCTATATATGTATTAAAATAAATGATAAAATAGTTATTGTAATGACCAAAAGAATTAATAATACACGTAATATATTATTGTGAACAACTTGAATCTATGTAAATATTATGAAGAAACGAAGAAGGAAAATGAAGATCTTCATTATGTGGCTATTTTTTCTCTTTTCATAATTATATTTGTGTTCTTTATCTTTTGTATCTCTTTTCCAAATTCAGTTTGTTTATAACTATGTATCAAGTCACTCATTATATATTTCAGAAAGAATTATAATGATTAAAAATAAAGCAATACATGTTATTACATTTATATTTAGTTTGAACAAAAAAATGAAAGACAGATACAAAATATGAATACTAGGATTCTTTATTACAAATAAGGTTATTTAACTTTATACTCATTTGATCAATAAAATATAGCAAATAGTCCACTTAGATCATTTTTTTCCAAGAAATATATTCCTATATATCAACATATGTATATGTATTGATCATTTTTTTCATTTGATCATTTTTTTCCAACAAATATATTATTTATCTAAATATTTTTATTAATATATATTATTTATCATATATAATTTTATGTATTAAAATAGAGCTTTAAAATAGCATTTACACATGTTAAAATTCACAAGTGTTAAACTATATACCATTTTTGTCATTTTCATTGGATTAATGCCAGCCTTACTAACGTACAATGCCTTCACACAATAATGTTATGTTAGTTGTAAAAGTTATATGTTAGAAACTCAACAAATTTAGTTTGACACGTGCATGGGCACGTGTGTGTTTACTAGTATATATATATATATATATATATATATATATATATATATATATATCTGTGTGTGTGTGTGTGTGTATATGTGTGTCTATATATATATATATATATATGGATTGTTTTCACTGTCGGTATTGTATTTTGCTACCCGTCAGGGAGACGCGGTGGCATTAGTTGTAAAAAGTCAAATAACTTCGTTCTTGAAATTTTACAGATCTGCTCCTCCCTCTTCAGACACCGTCCCACCTTAAAATTGAAATCCCTAGAATTTGTGACCTGCTAGCCATCCTCCATCCACTACGGCATCAAGGAATCCCTCTCTGAATTGCTCTCCTGACTACCTTGCCACCACCGTCCGCTTCGCTCAACTAGATCATCTGATGCAACGACATTGGAGTCTGTGTTTTGGATGTCGATTTTTACATTATCTTGGACTGTACGAGTGGATAAAGACGGTCGGATGTGTATGAAGAAAGGGAGATGGTGTGAACACATACACGAGGACGATGCGATCGAATTAATCTAGTTACCCATTTCCTCCACGATCAGCAGGTTGGAGTCCAGACGATGTGTGGCGCACGAAACCCAATCGCACCAGGTTATCCTGATATGTCACCAAAGTCTTCGCGACCCTATTATTGTGGTGGATCACACATGGTTAGACCCCTCTCATCGTCTGCATCGATTTTTGCAAGAAGATGGCCATCAATTTCTACTGGATGGCATGATGTTGCCGCCGATGATGGAAAATCACATGTTTCCTTCGTCGGTGGTTGTTGCACATGACCGCACCCGAATCTTTGTCTGTGCTAGGTCGGCTATGATTCCTCTCCATCTGCAGCCACTATGAGAGAACAATACGGGATGCAAAGCAACAACACCCTCTATCTGTACCACTACAGTTACAGTGAGAACAGGACACATGCATTTGTCCTCCATACATGATGGCATAAGATCACTGGGTTGGAATCAATTTTGGCACAGAGTGTTTTGAATGAAGGGATGGAAGAGCATTGGGAAATCAGGAACACTGACCCCCATCCTATTTCTATTTCGAAGTCGATCGAGAAAAAAATGAGTGAGGGTGACCATGTCTGATGCGGCTATAGAACAGGTGGAGGCGGTCCTAAGCCATACAGAGGAAGGCGCACAGGCAGCCCCAAGCATCAGAAAAATGCATAAGATGGAGAGAAAGTGGACCTTCTTGTTACGACCCATATCAGGGTTAGTCAATAAATACCTCGAATTACGTAAAACACCTCAATTAGTGTTTAGTATCAAATTAAACAGCATGGTTAATCAAATAAGTTAATATGTGAATCAATAGTTGAGTTTGAAACATCTGAGGTAATTAATGTTAATGGCTATGATGATCGTTAGGTTAATTAAGTTGAGTTGAGTACTCACTGTTGCAATTAGTGATTTGACTAGTTGTGATATGTTAATTTGCATATTTTCTTGCCCTAAGGTTGTAGAGAATCTCGCGCTTGAAAATTTGCAAGAAGAATCACTTCAAACGGACCTCCGAGTCAATAGTTATAGCATTTCCAATTTCTAGGGTCAAAGATGTAATTTTTTTTCAAATCCGGGTTATAAACCCTTTTCTTTCTTTTATTTTTCCTTTCTTGCTTATCTCTTCTTCCTCTTTCACCCGATACAACAGGGAGAGTCGGCGCACTGTAGCACGCGACTTGCAGAGGAAAAATGGAGGCGATGGCTGGGCGATTTCTTGGCCATAGCTGATTCAGCTACACCGCTTCCTCCTCTACCTTCCCTCTTCCTCTTCCCTTCTTCCTTCCTTCTTCCTCACCCCTTCCATGGCGCCCCACCTGCAGCTGACCTGCAGCGTAGAGCTGTGGCCGCACAGCAGCTTGGAGGGCGGCCAGGAGGCGCCATTCCGATGCGACCAGCACCCAAATCGTCGCCGTCAAGTTCGTCCTTGAGGTTCGTGCAAGAATCCTAAGCCTTAGCCTTCGATTTAAGCTCCTAGCCGAGCTTCTCTTCCTCCTGTGTGAGTGTTGCTGCTGTTGCTTGCAGCTAGTTCGGCCAACAGCCTTGGGTGCAAGAAGCAGCTAGAAGCGGCGCCGGCTAGCTGTAGTTGCAGCTGCGTGCGGACAGCAACTAGGCCATCTTGTGGTGCCTAGCAATAGGGGGAAAACTGCCATCGAGTTTTCCTTGAGGTCCAGGTCACAAATCAGTCGCTATAGCTACGTCTAGCTCCAGATTTGAGGATACCACAAAGGTGTGCAGCTCCTTGCCACATTTTAGCCATCGACTTAGCTTTTGATCGAACCATAGTTAGATTTTTCTTTTGGGTAAGATGCTAGTTACTGTTCTATTGCAGGATCAGTATTTTTGGTCGGCCGAATTGGGTATGATTCAGCCGAGTTTCCTTTATAGGTTATCGAGCAGGGTTTTGATCGGCCGAGTTGCAGATTGGTCGGCCGAGTTTCCAGCCAATCGGCCGAGTTCCCAAATTGGTCGGCCGAGTTTCAGAACGGTGAGTAGTAGTTCATTTAGAAATCATTATTTAACTCAAATTAAATGCTTAATTGCTTCTGTATCAGTTGGTATAACTTCTAAATAGTGTAATACATACAATAGAGTATGTTAGATTCATTGGAACTTGAAATACGCAATATGCTTAATGAAAATGATGAAATTTCTTGTATTATGGTTGCAATGTACTTGTTGATTTAAAAATGGATATTTAGCATGGAAACTGGATAAATGATACTGAATCATGTTTAAGGATGACAAATGTTATATATGTGCTTCAAGAAATGTTCAGAATGTGCAGTAGTATGGAATGTGATATTCTTGTTTTAAATGGTTATATGTTAATCAGTTAAGAGACTTAGGTGCCCCAACACCGTAGAACCCCATTGCGCGGTCTGTACCTTTGGGGTGAAACGACCGATCTAGCCCTGAGTCTAGATGGTCCGCGACCAGTGTTCAACAATAATCCGTGTGTGTGTCACGGTGGCACTGGAGTAATATAGGGTTATCCAACACCAACCAGTTGAGTAATTCTGGTGGTAACCCAGTGTTGACTCCCTGTGCCTGTGTACTCAGGTTAGAGGAGGAGTCTAGAGCACTCAGAGTTAGTGCAGTGAGGCCCTTGAGTGCCTAGGAACTGCAGTGAGGCCCTTGAGAGCCTGAGAGTGCTGTGAGGCCCTTGAGTGCCTGAGGCCCTTGAGAGCCTGAGAGTCTTGTACAGACCAGGACAGGAAGTTAGACTTAGCATTTCCCGGGTGTGTCGCTAAGTCTTGTACGGTGGGATCGTAGTTCGCTACAGATCTTCATATGTAGAGTGCACTGCATATGTTTGGGGCATAATAATATAAATATGTAATCATATAGGATCACACTAAATTAATATTATCCGAACTTTTGTGCCAATTCATTATATCTGTTTATTGGTTTAAATTATCTGTTGTTGCATAGAAATGCGATTATAGTCTGTAATCTGCTATGTCATTAGAACTGCCCTGCTTGTACTGTATTTATGTTTATTTCAATTTTATAAACCTGATGAGTTGTTTAGTGATAGCTAAATGAAATGTTATTCACTGAGTGAGTAGGCTCATACCTCTACTCAAAACATTTTTAGGTTATCAACATCACAGGAATCTGAAGGATCTGTTCAACCTAACGCTCGGTCTGTAGAAGGTTTATGTAGTTAGTAGTTAGAGGTCTCTTAGTCTTTCCCCTCGATCCTTGGGACATGGTGTGGGTGAGAGAGAATGTGTATAAAGATGTAAATTAACTGTTTTGCCTTATTTTATGTCGGACAATGTAATATGTTGTAGACTTTGTTTATATTACTAGTAAGTTTAATAAAAATGCTTCCGTAGATTGTTTAGCTTCATTTTACAGCATAAATCAGTTTATCTTTTTAATGTTTTTAAAATGGTTTAAAAAGTTATGAGAGGTTTGGCTTGTGAGTAATCCCTCCGTCGCGCCCTAATCTCGTGGATTGAGGTTAGTGTGAGATCGGGGTGTGACACTTCTGGTTTGACAACCAGTCCCGAACCAAGCAGGGCGCCGCATGGTGCTCCAGCCTCCGCAAAGCCTACACGTTTGAAAACGTCGAGGAGTTTTGGTGTCTATACGATCGGATCTTCGTCCGAGCACTACTACATAAATGACTTATAACTCACTTTTAACGGCATCAGTTGTATAAATACACCGACACCTAAAACATAAAGCGTCAGTTCAAAACCAAAACCGACATCTATCTGTGAAGGGCGACCAAACACGGGTATCGCTTTTATTCAGTGTCAGTTCCTTATTCATAAATCGACGCCTAAAATTAACCGCCAAATCCAAATTTTCCAGCGAAAAAAATTACCTCCAAAATTTAACATCTTTAATTAATCGACGCCAATTGGTAACTTAATAGCACCCGCGCGAAGCAGACTCTTCCCCTTCCTCTGTTTCATTGCAATTGAGAATAGGTCTGGCGATTCTGCGATTCTGCCGCCACCCTCTCCCAGCTTGCTGCCGCCACCCTCTCCCTACTCACTGCCGCCGACGCTCCCTGCCCTCTGTGCTCTCTGGCTCCTCTATTGTTTCCCTCCGCCGCCCAGACACCTGCTACTGCCCTCTGCCTCCGCCGCCCGGACACCTGCTGCGCCGAGCTGCTCCGGCGCCTGTGGGATGCACGCCTAGCTGCTTCGGCTGCGAGCTCGCTGCTCGATTCTTGCCACCGCTGCTGCTCGATTTTCACCGCTGTTGTTGCTCCTCACACCGTCGTTGCTCTTCTCTGCACTGCTAGCTGCTCCACAGGTAGCCCTCTTCTTCTTCCTCCATGCCCCTCTTCTTCTTCCTCCTGCTCCCTCTTCTTACCAAATGGATTAAAGCAAGGCCACGACCGTGTGGGCTGGCCACGGCCGTGGCTGTGTTGGCTGACCACGGCCGTGCTGGCACGGTCGTGGTTGGCCAACACAACCACAACCGTGTGAACTGGCCACACGGTCGTGGCCTTGCTTTTATCGATTTGGTAAGGAGGGAGCAGGAAGAAGAAGATACATTTGCAACTGAATATTAATGCTTGACCTAATTCTATAAATTTTGATACATGTTGAATTAAGATATTAAAATTCTAATACACATTTCACCATAATCTTGAATTAACTATATTGCTGAAATCTTGTGATCAATCTATGTAAGATATTAAAACCCTAATGTTAAATCTCTAATTTTGTAGTGATGTGTCACCCTAACATCTACATGAATCCCTATTGTATGATGTAGATTGATGATAATGCATGAGCTAGTTTGAAATTTTGAAATCAATTATGAATCTCTCCATCCCTATGTCATACTAATTTATGTGTAATCTTTATCTTGATGATGAACATGCATGGACACTCGAAATGTTGAAAGCAATGTTATAGAATGACAGTACATGTATTTTTTGGCCTAGAAACCCGTCCAATATTTACTCATTAGGAGTAAATCTTAGATAGTCCTCAGTTTGGGACTGTTCTTGAACACTTAATCTCACTTAGGATGTAAGTGTATAATGTGTATTTGGTTTTCAAGAAAATTCCAGTAGCATTTCCCCATTTGTTCTCTAAGTACATCTGTACTTGGAGAACATTGGGGAAATGCTGTTGAAATTTTCTTGAAAACCCAATACCCATTATACACTTATTAGTGAGATTAGGTGTTCAAGAATGGGATAGGTGGTACACATTTATTATATATAAGAATGACAGTACATGTATTTGTTGGCCTAGAAACCCGTCCAAGATTTACTCATTAGGAGTAAATCTTGGATAGTCCCCGGTTTGGGACTGTTCTTGAACACCTAATCTCACTTAGGATGTAAGTGTATAATGTCTATTTGGTTTTCAAGAAAATTTCGGCAGCATTTCCCCGTTTGTTCTCTAGGTACATATGTACTTAGAGAACAACGGGGAAATGCTGCCGAAATTTTCTTGAAAACCCAATACACATTATACACTTACTAGTGAGATTAGGTGTTCAAGAATGGGATAGGTGGTATACATTTATTATATATAAGAATGACAACATATGTATTTGTTGGCCTAAAGTTTTAACCATGCAAAAACTCTAATATGTTAACCCTGGACCCTAATCATGTTGTAATATATACTTGTTTTCTCTTTGATCATAGAATGGATAGATCATGGATGTCCATTTGCAATCGTTGCACCCCAGAGTTTATTTCTGGTCTTGACCAGTTTATTAGATTTGCCGAGGAACATAGGAAACAACCTGGAGATAGGTTCTACTATCCATGTAGGCATTGCGGTAACACCTTGAAAGTCAGCACTGGTGACGAAATCAAAAGTCATGTCATGTGCAACTGGATTATACAAGGCTATATAGAATGGCACTGGCATGGAGAGATTTCAAACACGAAACCAGTGGATGTCGATAGCAGTGCTTGTGTGGAAGAAGAAATTACCTCCGATGACGTAGATGTGAATGAACCAGTTCCAGTAGACATCGTTGATGCGATGTTGGATAGTTGTAGGGTAGAGCACACCGATCCACCTCCCATTTTTAGAAACATTGTGCATGATGATGAGATATCATTATACACAAGTTGCACTAAGTTTACAAAGCTTAGCGATGTGTTGAGATTGTATAAGCTGAAAGTTAACAATAGATGGAGCGACAAAAGCTTCACGTCATTATTGTCTTTGTTGAAAGAAATGCTTCCTGAAGGAAATGAGCTGCCAATCTCAACATACCAGGTAAAGAAATTATTGTGCCCAATGGGAATGGATGCCAAGAAGATACACGCATGCCCGAATGATTGTGTATTATTTCAAAAGGACTATGTGGATTTGAAAGATTGTCCAAAATGTGGTGCGTCACGATATAAATTGATGACTTCGAGGGAGTCTAAAACTGGTTCTCCTACCAAGGTGATGTGGTATCTACCTATAATATCACGGTTTCAACACTTGTTTGCCAATCCGATAGATGCGAAAAATTTGAGGTGGCACGCAGATGTTAAGAAAAATAAAGATGGGATCCTATGACATGCATCTGATTCCCCACAGTGGAAGAAGATTGATCTATTATACCCTGAATTTGGTAAAGAAGTTAGGAATCTAAGACTTGGGCTTTGTACATATGGGATGAATCCGTACGAGACATTGAGCAGCCAACATAGTACTTAGCCAGTCATGCTTGTTATATACAATCTTCCTCCCTAGTTGTGTATGAAAAATAAGTACGTAATGTTGTCGTTGTTGATATCGGACCCTAAACAACCTGGAAATGATATCGATGTTTATCTTTAACCTCTGATTGATGACTTAAAGAAACTCTGGGGTGAAGGTGTGATGACCTATGATGCTTCATGAAGAGAGACATTTTGTTTGCATGCTATGTTGTTTTGCACTATTAATGACTTTACAGCATATGGGAATTTGTCTGGATATAGTGTCAAAGGAGCTAAAGTGTGTCATATATGTGAAGAGAACACTGATTCAACAAGACTAAAATATGGAGGTAAGACTGTATATCTCAGTCATCGAAGGTTTCTTACAAAATTCCATATGTATCGTAGGAAGCGCAAAGCATTCAATGGATTGAATGAGGAACAGAGTGCACCTAAACCTATACCAGAGGAGGTTGTTTATGAAAGAGTAAAAGACTTTGTCAATGAATTTGGTAAGAGATCACAATGTACTATGGCCACACGGAGTGACAAATCTTTATTCAAGAAGAAGTCAATATTTTGGGATCTTCCTTATCAGAGTTATTTGATAATCAGGCATTGTATTGATGTCATGCACATTGAGAAAAATGTCTGTGATAGTATCATTAGTACTTTGTTGAATATACCAGGTAAGACTAAAGATGGGATAAAATCCAGACTGGACCTACGTGAAATGGGAATAAGGTCAAAATTAACAAAATTACGTGAAATGGAAAATCGGAGAACATACTTACCTCCCGCTTGTTACACATTGTCTAGAAAGGAGAAGAAAGCTTTTTGTGAATGTTTGGTAAATGTTAAGGTGCCACAGGGTTACTCATCCAACATCCGTAGATTGGTATCAATGAAAGATCTAAAGTTGATAGGTCTTAAATCTCATGATTGTCACACTCTAATGCAACAAATATTGCCTGTGGCAATTTGATCTATATTGCCGAAGCATGTAAGGTTTGCAATCACCAGACTTTGTTTCTTTTTCAACAGTCTGTGCAGCAAAGTTATTGACCATGATACTCTCGATAATTTGCAAAGAGAAGTGGTTGTTACCCTATGTCAGCTTGAGATGTATTTTCCTCCGTCGTTCTTTGATATCATGGTACATCTTGTTGTCTACTTGACTAGTGAAGTGAAAATGTTGGGACCAGTTTTCTTGCATTGGATGTATCCCTTTGAACGATACATGAGCATTGTTAAAAGTGATGTTTGAAACCGTTATCGGCCTGAAGGGAGTATTATTGAGGGTTATGCGGTGAGAGAGGTTATGGATTTTTGCAATGACTTTCTCAGTGGTAATGACACTCCTGGTAATGACAAGAATATTGAGGAACAATTTGGCAAAGGAATTTTGGGATCACAGGTGAAAGTAATCAGCCGTGAGAAGTTGGAACAAGGTCACTTGTATATTTTATACAACATGGATGAAGTGAGTGTTTATATCGAGGAACATACTAATTTCATCAAGAGACAATATCCTCGAGCCAATATAATGTGGCTTGCTAGAGAGCATAACAAGACATTTATTAAGTGGTTTGAAGATAAAGTCTTACATCAACTATCTCAAACACCAGATGATATTACTGAAACTATCAAATGCCTCGCCTTTAAACCAAAATTGAATGTTATGTCTTATGAAGGGTATGACAATAATGGATTCACATATTACACAGAGTGCCAAGATGATAAGAGTTTCGTCCAAAACAGTGGGGTCACCCTTCAAGCGTCGACTATGTTTTTTGTAAGTGCAAAGGATAAGAGTCCACATGAAGCTAAAATGTCATATTACGGTGTCATTGAAGACATATGGGAGTTTGACTACATAGATTTCAGAATTCCGCTCTTCAAATGTAATTGGGTTGATAACACCAAAGGAGTTATAGTGGATGAATTGGGTTTCACTTTAGTGAACTTTGAAAAGATTGGCGAGAAGGGTGAACCATTCATATCGGCATCACATGAGAAACAAGTATTTTATATCGATGATCCTGCAAATGATAAATGGTCGGTTGTTCTTCATGGTAAAAGACAATTCATTGAAGATCCTATAGATGAAGAAGAGTACTATGATAAGACTCCAGTCCATTCTCAGTTGGGTTTCCAACACCAACAAATATTTAAGCTAATGATGACTTGTATGTATGCGGAGATCACAATGAAGGATTGTTAATTGATAAAAAATCACAATATTAGAGGCATGTTTATATTTTTTATATGTTTTATTTTTCTGAATGTAAACTTTATAATGTGAATGTGAACTTTACAATGTGAATTACTTTACAATGTGAACTTTACAATGTGAATTACTTTACAATGTGAATATGAACTTTACAATGTGATCTTTACAATGTGAATTACTTTACAATGTGAACTTTACAATGTGAATGTGAACTTTCAGATGGCTGAGCATTCTCCTGATGACTGTACTGATGATTACCGTGAGGGAGAGGACATCAATGCGCCGCCTCACAATGTAAATTTTAAAAATATATCATATATTTATATCTACATGTCCATTTATAGTTATATCCTGTAAGTGTATTTATTTTGTCAAATTTTAGGTTGATGATGCACATGTACCCTATGAAGCACTTGAGGCACTTGATGAGTAGCACTAAAAAGTTGACAAGAGAAGGGGCATCACTATGATGAAGAAGTTAATAGTGCAAAGGGGCAATGGACCCAAACTTGTTGTGGATTTTGATAATGCAGGAAATGCAATTGGAGTGAATCACAATTCGTTTGTTTCATATCTTGGGTATGTTACTCGTAGCCATTGCGGTTGTAAGATAGATTCTTGGCATAAAGTTCCTAAGGGAAAGAAAGATGTAATATGGAAGGATTTATGCGTGAGTTATTATTAATTTGCAATTCTATTTTGTAGATTACTAATTTTTTGGATACTAGTTAATAGCAATTATATTTTGCAGAGTATATTTGAATTGGATGAAAAGTTGCATCGTAAATGTGTGATGTAACGCTGTGGGAGAGTCCTAAGGAACTATAGGACAAATCTCACCCGAGAATACATAAAAGAAGGTGACAAGAGGAAGAAGACGACCAATGAACAGTGGAACTTCCTGGACCAAGAAGAATGGGACGCATTTGTTGCTTCAAGACAAACTGATGAATTCAAGGTATTAGGCGTCACTCCCAATTTAATTAATATATGTTGTATTTACCTATTCAAGATTAACATTTAGTGTTACTAACCAAATCATTAATGTGCATACTAACTAGGCCATCAGTGACGCTCAAAAAGCAAGGCATGCACTGAATGTGCATGACCACACAATGGGTCCAAAGGGGTATGCAGGCATTCGCCAAAGACTATAGGCTGAGTCTACTACAAAGTCTGCTGCTACTCAGGAGTCCTCTACTATAAGTACCACATCTCTGCCTCGCTATGATGTCTGGATAGGTGGGAGGCAAAATAAGAAGGGAGAAATAAGGAAGCCCGCAACTGCTGAGGCGGCTGCAAAAATGGTAAAATACAACTCTTAGAGCAATCGTTCGAATATTGATTATTTGTGGTGTTTACTTAATTACAAATTTTTGTTTTGGCAATTAGCGGGAGCTACACAAGCTGAGAAAACAAGACAAGTTCATCCCTAAGGGCACAAGGGATGAATTAACAGTTGCTCTGGGTAACCCAGAGCATCCTGGACGTGTTAGGGCTGCAGGTGCTGGTGTGGGCATCAAAGAATTCTTTGGGCCATCCCAACGCAAACATGTCCCAAAAATAAGAATTTCACAAGAAGAGGTAACATATTCTTTCTTTATAATGTTACTATAAAATAGAATTCAATAATCAGAAGCTAACATTTCTTTTATCTATGTATAGGTAGATAAGATAGTTGATAGGAAAATTGAAGAAGTAATGAGCAAGTGGCAAGCATCTCTGACTGCCACTCAGCAGATAGTACTTATGGCATCCCGCTCTAGTCCTACTGCAGAGGTTGGGAGTAATCCTATAGACCCAACACCTATCACATCCGCTATAAGTATTTTTATGACATAGTAACTAGTCTTTTCAAGATGATATGTATATATGTATATAACATTCTTTACACAACAATTTGTAGGGGTTGAAGCCATGTCGTCTAAAAAGTAAAGAATTTCTCATTGCAGAGGCGTCGGCTTACCCATCCCTACCAGGGGAAATGTTTAATGGGTCTCTATTACCAACTGGTTGGGTTCGTGTGAGCCCGGTACATATATTCCCTAATTGGATGGATCTTCCATTGCCATATGCCCACCCAGATTGTGAAACGCATGGTGAGGCAGAAGGCGGAGTGATATTGTGGCCAAAAGCGGATGTCCTCTATACTGAAACTGTATGGTAAATTTACATTACATTAAATTGTTAGTGTGTGTATATGATGTCAATTGATTTGAAATTATATATATATATATATATATATATATATATATATATATATATATATATATATATACAGGTTAAAAAGAAGACACCCAGAGCATCTAGGCCTCCACCTCCACCTCCTACATTACCAAGTTGGGTTCCACAGGATCTACCTGTCCCATTATGTCCTAATTGTAGGGGTATGGCAATATGGTTAGGCGAACATGATATAAATTGCCCTATAACTGTTTCTATAGATGTGGATGATGTAGGTCAATCATACGAAAACAAATTATTTATACAAGATATTTTGGAGTTGTTTCGATATGATTGGCTGAATACATCTATGATAGAGCTATGGATAAGGTGAGATCTTCTTTATACATCTATATACCTTGTGTAGGATCTGGTGATCTGGTTTCTTATTTATTAATGCATACGTACTACATGTTTTGCAGCTACTTAGATAAGATATGTGCAGTTTTTTATTCAAACATGTAGGATTTTTTATTCCATCTTTGATTAGTCTAGTAGCTAAAGACCCTCCGTCAGTTCAATAATACTGCTGTGATGCTTTTACAAATTTTGCTCAAAATAAGAAGACGTTGATAATAGCTCCATTCAATGTGGAGTAAGTTTACTTTTTTTATAATTTGGACTTAAGAAAATTACATTTTTATTGTGGATTTTAAGTTATTAATTTTTAACTTTTTACCTCTAGTGGTATGCATTGGGAGTTACTAGTTATTGTCCCCGAGACGTTCACTGTCTATTATCTAGATACTAAGGGGACTAAATTGAATTCAAAATATGGACACAAAATGAAAATGGCATTATTCCGGTGAGAAATATTTCATTTTCATATCTGTTAACATATGTTATTACATTATTATTTAATTATGCAATGTACTGTGTTACATTAACATGTAGGGGTTTAGATGAGTTCCAAAAGGCTGGAGGAAAGGTCCCCAGGAAAAAGAACCAGCCAATAATTTGGAAGAACATGGAAGTAAGTTCCCGACTGCACTATATATATTATTTATGTGAACAGTGCTTAATTAGTTGTATTTTTTAATATTTTGTATATTTCAATTTATAGTATTCTACACAAGACAACGGATGGGCATGTGCATACTATGTGATGCAATTTATGCACATGATTATCAAATATGCCGAAGTGGACATTGATACCATTCCTGAGGTATTATATATAGTCTCATTAGATAATATGAAATATATCAATCTTATTTATATGTTATTAATTATATATATACATCATTCTCTTTGCAGGTGTTTAAAACTGACCACACTACAGGAAAGGCCTTACCAGATGTACATGCTCCCTATACGACGGAAGATTTGAATGATGTAAGAGAAGAATGGGCAACAGCCATATAAGTAGTGGGGGTTTTAACATATAATTAGGATGTTGATAGTGAATAATGACTAAAGAATGATATTTTGTAAATGAATTTCTGAATTATAATATATGTGAATGTTTCTACATGTCTGAATGTTTCTACATGTGTGAATGTGAAAATGAATAAAACTGTTGGTTGCTATATGAATGTTTCTACATGTGTGAATGTGAAAATGAATGGAACTTCAGATTGCTACATGAATGTTTCTACATGTGTGAAAATCGAATGGAACTGCAGGTTGCTAAATGTGTGAACATTTATGTTGTTAATTTTACAGGTTTGTGGCCTGTTGTTGGCTGATATCAATAGATGTCGTAAAACCTGCAGTTCATAACTGAACTGCAAGTTTCTCATCCTGCGGCCAGCCACAGCAGGCTTGCAGACTGATTAAAAAAAAATACATACAATAGACGTCGGTTATTTGAAAAAACCGATGACACATGCTTACAGCGTCGGATAATAGCTAAAACCGACGCCTAATGAGACCAGATACCACGGCTGTGTTGGCCAGCACGGCCGTGGTAGTAGGTGATATGACGTCGGTTATAAATAAAAAAATCGACATTGATTGTGCCCTAAATGGCGCTCTTTCTGTAGCACGAAGGTTTATGGCGTCGGTTTCAAAATTAATAATCGACGCATATACCCCCTGCTGGCGCGTTTTCGGTGGCGCGCGAGGGGTTGTGGCGTCGGTTTGAGAACCGACGTCTAACGGTTGGTCTTTTAGCAGCGCCCACATAAGTGTCGCATTAAAACCGATGCGAAAGGCCTTAAATAACCGACACTAAAGGTTGGTTATGTACTAGTGGAGCAGGTTGACTGGAAATGTTGATTTTCACTGCTTCAAGGTTGGAGTGGAGCCAAAATGGGAGGACCCTGAATGTGCTAATGGTGGGAAGTGGTCTGTAACTAGCAGTAGAAAGACTGACCTTGAGTCCATGTGGCTTGAAACACTAATGGCTCTTATTGGAGAGTAGTTTGAGGAGAATGATGATATATGCGTAGTTACCAGTGTACGTCAGAGGCAGGATAAGCTTACATTGTGGACAAAGACTGGTAGCAATGAAGCTCTTCATATGGGCATTGGGAAGAAGTGGAAAGAAATAATCGACACTAATGATAAAATCACTTACAGCTTCCATGATGACTCAAAAGTGAAATCAAATAGGAGTTCCCGGTATACTATATCCTAAAAGGGTAGTGCGTTTGAGTGAACTGAAGAAAAAGGCATTGGTAAAGTTTGCCTTCGACGGGTGATTGGCTGGTATTATACAACAAAGACAAAAAGGACTGTTGTAGTTTGACGAAGTACAATTCGTGATCATTTTTTTCTTCCTGGAAGTGGACATACGTTATGTTTTTCGGTGTGCTCTCATTTTCTTAATTATAGTTTACCGCCTATGTTTCTAATGCTTGGACGCCCAGATGAAAGTAAAACAATTTTGTATGCTTTCCGTAGATGGTCCTTTGTGGATTTTTGGAGCCCCCGAAAGGGAAAATGGTTTAAGCATATTAGTGAACGTGTGCTTTAAAAAAAATTAATCAGGAACACTGAAACACATTTATGCACGTTTCTCTATCCATTGTTGGCCTTCTCCTTGCTTTTCCATCACCAACTTCCAGCTGCAACCATTTTGAGAAAGTATTCTACATACTAGATAATTTCCGTTCATATTTATGTTTGTATCTTGTGCTCACATCATTTGAATTTATGAACGCCTGAAGAATAGTCACAACTTCTGCGTATTGCGTACCTCAGGGAGTCAGACTTCAATTGGATCGATATCATGTGGTTGTGATCTATGTATGCCTGAAGAATAGTCACAACTTCTGTGTATTGTGTACCTCAAGGAGTCATGCTTCAATTGGATCGATATCATGTGGTTTTGATCTATGTATGTATGTTGTATGTAAATAGAAAATCCACCCGGTTGACAGATTTCATCGTCATTTTTTTCATTTAAAACCTGCCGACTAGGTAATGTTAAAGCTAGATTAGGCTTGTAGCAGTAGTTGTGGTTGTAGTTGTATAGCACATACTATAGCTCTGTAATCCCACTGACTCACTCATCGATTTATGGCCCCATGTGCCATATCTGCCTCCAATTTGTGGGGTGCCTCAGATGTCCATGCCCATGGAGTACCTGTCGGATGATGGGTCGTCTGAGGATGAGCATTGTGTGTGCTTGTTGAGACCCGTCAGTGGGTTGTAGCTACACTTCATGCCAATAAGAATACTAAGGGTAATTGTAAGAACACTAAGAGTAACTGTAAGTACACTAAGAGTAGTTGTGACATCAGAGAAAAGTAATCATGTGATTCAAAAAAGTAACTCTTATACTTTGTAAAAGTAAATATAACTAAGGAAGTTAAAACACGTATCACAAAAACAATGTGATATGGCCTTCCCCAGTAGACCGCACACAGAGATACCCCGCAGTTGCTATAGCTTAGCTGGCGGTTTGGGTCTTATGGTCCATTCCTTCTCTTTCGAACAACGGATGTGGCACAGGGGGAATGTTATTGAATGCACTAGTACGAAGATGGATGGATACATACTAAGTGTAACTGTAAGAACACTAAGAGTAACTATAAGTACAGTAAGAGTAACTGTAAGAATACTAAAAGTAATTGTGACAGCAGAGAAAAGTAACCCTATGATTCAAAAAAGTAACTCTTATACTTTGTAAAAGTAACTCTAACAGAGGAAGATAAAACATGTATCACAAAAATAATGTATTTGGAACACTGAGTAACAGGGACATCTTGTAAGTAACTGTACGAACACGAAAGCAAGTGTTTTATTCCAAAAAAAAAATATCTATATTAGAACTCACTGACAAATAAAAGAGATGAACTCATCATCGATAAAGTAATTATAAGAACATCTAGAGTAACTGTAAGAGCACTACGAGTAACTGTGACCACATAAAAATAAAAACACCTAGAGTAACTGTAAGAACAACTAGAGTAATCGTAAGAGCACTACGAGTAACTATACGAATTGAGATGATGTATGCCCTCGATATCACCATTAAAGGCGTCATTGGCCCATGGTCGTCTGTAACTCCTAAATCATCTGTCATTTGCCTACCTCCACCTCTGCGTCTATTCACCAAGCTCGCGGCCCCACTGTCTATATACCCCCTTAAGCCTGTAATTTTCTTTTTCCACCCAACAAATAGGAATTCATCCTCAACTACTCTTGGTGTCGTGTGATAAATCTTCCATTCCTTGACCCATTATCACATAGGTCGACATCTACAAGTACGATCCTTGGGACCTACCATCCCCTTCCATGTTTGATGCCAATTAATGGTCCTTCTTCATCTTGTGGGATAGAAAATACTCCCATCAGTCGAGCCAAACAAACAGTTGACAAAATATGATCTGTTCAGTGGGTGCTCATTTGCAGAGCATCATAAAATGGATCTAGGTATACTCTGTTTACATACCACCGTCGATGAGGCTTATGGCACATGGATTTTTCTGTATTGTAGTTGCCATCACCTGAGGCAGGCTAGTTCTAGTATCATAGATCAATTAACACATCTGGCACATATTTGGAGAAGTTCCGGTCTTCATATTTGATCAATTAATGATTTGTGATCCCTAACTGTTATGACCCACATTTCGTTTTACCAGTAAGTACCTTGGTTAGTGCATAATTGAACTAGTTATGTTGAGATGAGTACTTGCTTTTGTTAATAGTGTTTTGAGCTTTGAGATAGTGTTAATGTATCATTAGCTTGTTCTCTTGTCCTGAGGTTGAGGACAAGTTTGTGCTTGATCCGTTGCCGGAGAAATCACGCGAAACCGACCTAAGAGTAAAAAGATATGAGCTTTTTAGCGAGCAGGGACCTATATGTAATTTCTGAAAGTTCTTGGGTAATTTGCATCCGGCCCCCTGGGCGCCCTTCCTTATCACTTCTTTAGTTTTTCCTTTATTAGCTTTGTTAGCCGACCTTGAATGAACGATACGTTCATTCCTTCAGTTGCCGCTTGAGAAAAACAGAAAAAGGGAGAGGGAGAGAGCGAGCTAGAGGAGAAAGCTGGGCAATCAAGCCCCTCCTTCTCCGTTCTTCTTCGATTCCTCATCTTCTCCAGCCGAATCAGCCAGCCACTTCACCTTCTTCCCCTTCCCCTTCTTCTTCCCCGTTCCTGCTGCCCGGCCAAGATAGGAGCCGGCCAAGGAGGTGCTAGGAGCGGCCAAAGGCGTGAAAAGCAACGTCTACGGGTTGCTGCTAGGTCGTCTTGAAGTTCCCAAGGTATTTCGTGCGGAGATTTTCCGCGAATCGACCCCGAATCCACCTTCTTCCTCGGGGATTTCCATTTCTACGCAGGTTGCACGGCGTACAAATCAGTTTGCACGGCGTGCAAATCAGTTTGCACGGCGTGCAAAGTTACAGAAAGCTGATGTCGGGGATTTCTGTTTCTGCACAGGTTTGCACGGCGTGCAGATCAGTTGCACGGGGTGCAGATCAGTTGCACGGGGTGCAAAGTTGCAGAAAAATAGAACAGAAGTATTTATGCCCAGATTGCACGGGGTGCAAATCAGTTGCACGGGGTGCAAAGTTGCAGAAAAGCAGAATTAGGCGTGTTTGTGGACGTTTTCGGTGTATACGAACACACCGAATTGGGTGAGTATTATCTCACTTAATTATCAAGGTTTAACTCGTTTAATTGTAGATATTGCATATATGAAAATGATGTTTATATGTATATGTGGGTAATAGAGATTACTCGGATGTCGAGCATAGTTATCATCCCTAGACTTTTAATTTGCATAGTTCAAATGAAATGAAATGATTAGTAAAATAAATGTGTATGCTTTACGAGTAATTTCAGTAAGATGTGAATAAATGTGATAAAGTATTTCAGATTGAGTATTCCTTTCAATACAGTATATTTGAATGTTCAGTAATATGAAATCAGTATAGAGACGTGGAATAGATATGAAATCTATTTACAGTGAACGAATCTGTTTGCATGAAAGCATAGCTGAGTTATGAGTTATTGCGATATAAGTGAATAGCTGTTGCACTATATATAGAAATGTTATGAAAGTTGAATTTCTAGTTTCAGCTAGTGAATTGCAGAATTACAGTATATTCCAGTAGTCGAATATGTGAGAGAGAGATACAATGTTATAAGAGTTTTCTTGTTATAATAAAATGTGTTAGACTTAGATGCCCTGACACCGTAGAACCCCTTTGAGAGGTCTGTGCCTTAGGGGTGAAACGACCTACCTAGCGTGTGTCTAGATGGTCGGTGGCTCGTGTTCAACAATAATCTGTACGTGTGTCACGGTGGCACGAGGACAGAGAGGCAGTGTTCAACAATAATCCGTGTGTGTGTCACGGTGGCACCAGAAGTAAATAGGGGTTATTCAACAATAATCTGTGCGTGTGTCACAGTGGTAACCTAGACTCTCCGCCTGTGTGCTCAGGTTAGAGGAGGAGTCTAGAGTACACTCTTTGAGAGTGCAGTGAGGCCGTGTGAGCCTGAGAGTCCTGACGCAGACCAGGACGGCAGTCAGACTTAGCATTTCCCGGGTGTGTCACTAAGTCTTGTTCGGTGGGTTCGTAGTTCGCTACGAGACTTTATATGCAGAGTACAATGCATATGATCAGGGCATAAGTTAAAAGATGATCACTTAGAATTAAGATAGATTAATATTAAACTTGTGTATGTTCAGATTTAGAATTTATAATACTTGTTCTTTAAATGTTTAGTATACTTTTCTGCGATAATTGCATTGTTTAATTAGAACTACTCAGTTTGTTAATTTATTCACATATTCCTGTTAAATGTAAAATATGGAGTTATCCGATGATGGCTAAGTGAAATATTATTCACTGAGCGAGTAGGCTCATTCCTCTACTCAAACATTTTCAGGTCAGTGACAGTTCCAGGAATCGGAAGGATCTTTTCATCCTAACGCTTAATCTGTAGAAGGTATATGTAGTTAGTTTAGTTAGATAGTGGTCTCTTAGTCCTTTCCACTCGGTCCTTGGGACATTGTGTGGGTGAGAGAGAGTGTGTATGTGAAATGTGTATAAAGATGTAAATTAACTGTTATGTTTACTTTCTGTTAAACAATGTTACATGTTGTAAACTCTGTTTATGTTCTCTAGCCAGTTTAATTGAAATGCTTCCGCAATAGTTTATTATGTTTTAGTTTACAGCAATAATCCGGATATCATTACGAGGTTTTAAAAAGAAAGAAAAAAGTTCTCAGTGATTTGTTTATGTGATAATTCCTCTATCGCGCCCTAATCTCGTGATTAGTGGTTAGTGTGAGATCGGGGTGTGACATCTTTGGTATCAGAGTATAGGTTGAGTATATGAATACTCTAAGTCAAGGTCAGGGGACGATAAGAGACCAATAGGATTAGGACTTAAGTGTCTTCCTTCTAACTGCAATTTTCTAACAGGAAGTGTTCTGTTATACTATTGCAGATGGAAGGAAGAGGATGTGGTCATGAGAATCAAGTTGAGAATTTAAGCTGAGTTATCAGGGATCATTAGGATCAAAAGATAGTATTATAATTAAGATGGATAAGAAATGATGTGTCTTTAGCTCTGGGAGGTCTGAGTGTTTAGATACCCTGTCCAGGTGTCTGAATACTTGGATTGACCAGTATCGAGCTACTCTGTCTATTCTTCTCTGGATGCCCTGGCCAGGTATGCAGAGGAAGGTTAGGCTAGAGAGAAACCCTGGAAATCTTAGGGTTAAGGAAACCGGAAATTAATGTAGGAGTAAGAGATTAAAAATAGGATGTGATACAACTCTTTATTTGATTGAAAATTCACTAGAAATGCTCTTATATGCATGAATTTAGATTTTCAGTTTGTAAAGTATATGTGATTCTTTTATATTGTTGTGCGTCATAAATCGGTTTATTTATTGTTTATATTCCTGGTATTAAGTAGACCAGAAGTTATGTTTAAATGAGTTTGCCCTAAGTGGATATTCTTTCCACATGTTTGAGATTAATAGGAGTTGGTTAATCCTGAGTAACTCTTGGCTTCAGGACTACAGGTTCGGCCTGGTCCGGCTGGCAGGATGCGTTACTGGGATCTAATGACTCCTATTAAAAGTATAATAAGAATAGACTCTGGATAATTTAGATTCGCATCATAGTAAGAATGCATATACACTAAGAGGTTGAGGTATAAGGGAAAGATTAAAACAACTAAGAAGTAGCTGGAAATGATATCAGAGGCCCAATGTTGGAGTCTCATATGAGCAATCCTTAATTGGAAAAAAAAAGTTAAGTATACAATAAGTACATAGAAATAAAGAGCCTTTGGAAGAGCAACATGATATACATGAAGAAACGTGTAAATTAGAAAATGAAACATATATGGTGCATAACTACCATGGTAGAGATGTTTAAGTAAGTAAAATGATGACACACAATATGATGATGAAAACCCTAGCAGGGTAAATTGAGAATGTAACTTATTTGGATGTTCAAGTAAGAGGAAGGAAATTCCAGTGATAAGATAAGGAAGACTTGAGTAAACTTATGAGATCTAAACAGTGAGGGTGTCGGTCGAGTTATGTGTAGGACAAACTCGACCGAATCTGCTGCAGACTGCAATATAGCAGTGCACTGTTCGATTTTTTTTTAATTATTTATTGGTAACTAGAAATGATCTCAAATTTTTACTGGAGGTCTAAAACTTCATTAGGTATAACATATAAAATTCCAAAATTTTTGGAGCTTCTGTTAGCTATTTAGTAGGTGAATTACAGAAACTATTGTGAAAACTGAATATTCAGCCAATATAATTAAAGTTGAGTGTTGGGTTAATATGCAATTGACCCAAGCAGCTCAAATTGACCTATATGATCGACCACACACATACACAATAATGCTATGTTACTGATAAGGACCAAACCCTAGAATGATTAGAGATGAAGTAGTTCAAGGGATGTCGCTAGTGATTTGGCCTTGAATACTAGCATCTTTATAAAACAAAATCATGAGATTTGCACTATGAAAAGTAAACTAGTATTGATAGTAATCCAGGGTTTAAAGGTAGTTAATCTGAAAGGTAGATAAACAATATGAAAATGATTCAGAGAAAGGAGTAAGATACAAATTTGAAAAGTAACAAATGTGTTTGAAACAAAAGGAGAAATATAAAATAAGTGAAGTGCAATGTAAAATGAATTCTTGTAGTTGTAGCAAGAAGTAAGTAGCATAGAATGAGGAGTATTATCTGACACATGATTTGGAGTTAGCTGATGTAGTTCATGCTCTTAAGACATGACATCACTATCTTTATGGTGAGGCGTGCCAAGTGTTTACAGATCATGAGAGCTTGAAATATATCTCCACCCAGAAGGATCTGAATCTTAGACAGCGAAGATGGTTAAAATTGATCAAAGATTATGAAGTGACAATAGATTATCGTCCTGGTAAGTTGAATGCGGTAGCAGTTGCTCTGAGCAGGATGTCAAGTTCAGCAGCGGATGTATTCTCTATGACATGTTTCAAGAGAGGCTTGCTAGTAGAGATGCGGAAGTTGAACTTAGACTTAGGGGTGACTGAACAGAGTGGTTGATTTGCACAGATGCAAGTTAAGCCTATCTTTTATGATCAGATTAAGGAACTTCAGTAGAGTGATAGTGAGTTACAGTAGATCATGCATGACATGACAGGGGGAAAAGACCAGAGTTTATGTTTCGGATGATGGTGTGTTGTATTAGCGTGACAGGTTGCATATACCTCGAGATAATGACTTGAGAGAATAGATTCTTGAGGAAGCGCATGCATCGATGTATGCCATGCATCCAGGTAACACTAAGGTGTACGTGAATCTCAATGAGTTGTATTGGTGGCCTGGTATGGAAAGAATGTAGCTGAGTATGTGACTAGGTGCAGTGTGTGTCAGCAAGTTAAGGCTGAGCACCAGAAACCTGTAGATACATTGTAATCTCTTCATATACCAGAATGGAAATGGGAACATATCACAATGGATTTTGTGATAGGGTCACCCAGGACACCTAGAGGTTGTGACTCAATATGGTGATTTTGGATAGACTGACTAAGTCTGCTCACTTTCTTCATATCAAGTCAACCTCTAATGTTCCGAAGTTGGCTACGATATTCATGGATGAGATAGTCAGGTTGTATGGTATCCTAGTTTCAATTATATCAGATAGAGATCCTAAGTTTACATCCAGGCTTTTGGAATTAGTTGCATCGTGCTTTGAGCACAAAGCTGAGGTTTAGTACAACTTCTTACCCGCAAACAGATAGTCAGTCTGAGAGAACCATTCAGACTCTTGAGGACATGCTGAGAGCATGTGTTTTGCATTTCAGTGGAAGTTGGGAAGAACATTTAAGCCTTATAAAGTTTGCATACAACAATAGTCACCATTCCAGTCTTGGTTTGGCCCCGTATGAAGCTCTGTATAATAGAAAGTGTAGACTGGACCAGTGAATTTGCATAGTTCATCGAAACCCAAATTTCTTAGTGTAAATGTTGAGTTTAGAAATACACAACTGATAATGGTACGGTTTGAGTCTAAACCCAGACAATACAGATTTGGTAAATCATCAGGTGCATGATTTCAAGAAAGTACGATAGTATTAAAATATGCAAATAAACTTAGTTGCATGCTTCCTGTTATGTTAATGTGTGTGACTTAACATTTACATGAATTGGCACATTTCTCTGAGATATTACTAGAAATTCTCAAGTATTATTAATTATTTGTGTTATGATATGTAAGCAACTCTTAATTGAGTTATGTGATGCACAAACCAGGATTTGGGTTAATGTGCACGTTCTTCAAGAAATTTCAGATAATTGATAAATATTACAGATGATTTCTTATATGTGAAGTAAATTACTCTTATTGGTGTAATAGGATGTTCAATTGCATGAATTCAGTATGTATGTGCCAAAATTGATATGAGTTTGGGATATTTATGAATTTTAAATCTGCCTGCATGCATGATATAAGAATTACTCGGTAATTACAATGATTTTGAATATACTACTCTGCCAGTTCTAGAATGATACCGTATTGTGATTTGAACTGCAATCAAATAGATGAGATAACTGAAACCCTAAGGATAGGGTGTTTCCATGTGACTAGTGAATGAGGTAACCCCTAAGGATAGGGTGTTGCTACATGATAAGTGAATGAGGTAACTGAAACCCAAAGGATAGGGTGTACAATGAATCAAGTATTTTGATATCAAAATTCTCAGTATGAAATGTGGTGATGTTTAACAGTTCAATTGCATGATTTTTAGTATAAACTGCCAAATTGACATGCATTCTGTTTATTTAAGAATTTTATTTTGTCTACATGTATAGTATGATAATTTCTCAGTAATTACCATAATTTGAGTTACTATTATAACAGTTCTAGAAAGACAATGTATTGTGGTTTGATCTGGAATCAGATCAGATGTGTCCTATGTTGAGGGACCAATACAGATAGTTGATCAGAGGATCAAGAAGCTTAAGAATCGCGAGTTATCTTTAGTGAAAGTTTTGTGGAGGAATCACAATATAGAGGAAGCTACGTGGGAGCTTGAATCAGAGATGTGTAACAAGTTTCCTTTTCTCTTAGGAATTTCGGGACGAAATTCTTATAAGGGAGGGAGATTGTTATGACCCACATTTTGTTTTACCAGTAAGTACCTTGGTTAGTGCATAATTGAACTAGTTATGTTGAGATGAGTACTTGCTTTTGTTAATAGTGTTTTGAGCTTTGAGCTATTGTTAATGTATCATTAGCTTGTTCTCTTGTCCTGAGGTTGAGGACAAGTTTGTGCTTGATCCGTTGCCAGAGAAATCATGCAAAACCGACCTAAGAGTAAAAAGATATGAGCTTTTTAGCGAGTAGGGACCTATATGTAATTTCTGAAAGTTCTTGGGTAATTTGCATCCGGCCCCCTGGGCGCCCTTCCTTATCACTTCTTTAGTTTTTCCTTTATTATCTTTTTTAGCCGACCTTGAATGAACGATATGTTCATTCCTTCAGTTGCCGCTTGAGAAAAACAGAAAAAGGGAGAGGGAGAGAGTGAGCTAGAGGAGAAAGTTGGGCAATCAAGCCCCTCCTTCTCCGTTCTTCTTCGATTCCTCATCTTCTCTAGCCGAATCAGCCAGCCACTTCACCTTCTTCCCCTTCCCCTTCTTCTTCCCCGTTCCTGCTGCCCGACCAAGATAGGAGCCGGCCAAGGAGGTGCTAGGAGCGGCCAAAGGCGTGAAAAGCAACGTCTACGGGTTGCTGCTAGGTCGTCTTGAAGTTCCCAATGTATTTCGTGCGGAGATTTCCCGTGAATCGACCCCGAATCCACCTTCTTCCTTGGGGATTTCCGTTTCTGCGCAGGTTGCACGGCGTGCAAATCAGTTTGCACGGCGTGCAAAGTTACAGAAAGCTGATGTCGGGGATATCTGTTTCTGCACAGGTTTGCACGGCGTGCAGATCAGTTGCACGGGGTACAGATCAGTTGCATGGGGTGCAAAGTTGCAGAAAAATAGAACAGAAGTGTTTCTGCCCATATTGCACGGGGTGCAAATCAGTTGCACGGGGTGCAAAGTTGCAGAAAAGCAGAATTAGGCGTGTTTGTGGACGTTTTTGGTGTATACGAACACACCGAATTGGGTGAGTATTATCTCACTTAATTATCAAGGTTTAACTCGTTTAATTGTAGATATTGCATATATGAAAATGATGTTTATATGTATATGTGGGTAATAGAGATTACTCGAATGTCGAGCATAGTTATCATCCCTAGACTTTTAATTTGCATAGTTCAAATGAAATGAAATGATTAGTAAAATAAATGTGTATGCTTTACGAGTAATTTCAGTAAAATGCGAATAAATGTGATAAAGTATTTCAGATTGAGTATTCCTTTCAATACAGTATATTTGAATGTTCAGTAATATGAAATCAGTATAGAGACGTGGAATAGATATGAAATCTATTTACAGTGAACGAATCTGTTTGCATGAAAGCATAGCTGAGTTATGAGTTATTGTGATATAAGTGAATAGTTGTTGCACTATATATAGAAATGTTATGAAAGTTGAATTTCTAGTTTCAGCTAGTGAATTGCAGAATTACAGTATATTCCAGTAGTCGAATATGTGAGAGAGAGACACAATGTTATAAGAGTTTTCTTGTTATAATAAAATGTGTTAGACTTAGATGCCCTGACCCCGTAGAACCCCTTTGAGAGGTCTGTACCTTAGGGGTGAAACGACCTACCTAGCGTGTGTCTAGATGGTCGGTGGCTCGTGTTCAACAATAATCCGTGCGTGTGTCACGGTGGCACGAGGACAGAGAGGCAGTGTTCAACAATAATCCGTGTGTGTGTCACGGTGGCACTGGAAGTAAATAGGGGTTATTCAACAATAATATGTGCGTGTGTCACAGTGGTAACCCAGACTCTCCGCCTGTGTGCTCAGGTTAGAGGAGGAGTCTAGAGTACACTCTTTGAGAGTGCAGTGAGGTCGTGTGAGCCTGAGAGTCCTGACGCAGACCAGGACGGCAGTCAGACTTAGCATTTCCCGGGTGTGTCGCTAAGTCTTGTACGGTGGGTTCGTAGTTCGCTATGAGACTTTATATACAGAGTACAATGCATATGATCAGGGCATAAGTTAAAAGATGATCACTTAGAATTAAGATAGATTAATATGAAACTTGTGTATGTTCAGATTTAGAATTTATAATACTTGTTCTTTAAATGTTCAGTATACTTTTCTGCGATAATTGCACTGTTTAATTAGAACTGTTCAGTTTGTTAATTTATTCACATATTCCTGTTAAATGTAAAATATGGAGTTATCTGATGATGGCTAAGTGAAATATTATTCACCGAGCGAGTAGGCTCATTCCTCTACTCAAACATTTTCAGGTCAGCGACAGTTCTAGGAATCGGAAGGATCTTTTCATCCTAACGCTTAATCTGTAGAAGGTATATGTAGTTAGTTTAGTTAGATAGTGGTCTCTTAGTCCTTTCCCCTCAGTCCTTGGGACATGGTATGGGTGAGAGAGAGTGTGTATGTGAAATGTGTATAAAGATGTAAATTAACTGTTATGTTTATTTTCTGTTAAATAATGTTACATGTTGTAAACTCTGTTTATGTTCTCTATCCAGTTTAATTGAAATGTTTCCGCAATAGTTTATTATGTTTTAGTTTACATCAATAATCCGGATATCATTACGAGGTTTTAAAAAGAATATAAAAAAGTTCTCAGTGATTTGTTTATGTGATAATTCCTCCGTCGTGCCCTAATCTCGTGATTAGTGATTAGTGTGAGATCGGGGTGTGACACTAACGATGTTGGGTTTCCATTTTCAGATCTGGTGCACTCCTAGCCACTGTCTCTGTCATTTGGATTTTACTTCTTGACGCGAGCGTCGCAGTTCCAGTTGCAGTGCTGCCATACAACTTCGTTTCTGGCCAAAGTAGAAACCATGGCAATCATCTGAATACAAAAAGAAAAAGGGGTCCAACAATCGTCATGCATGTACTTGTTAGAGAAACCAACTACTGCAACAACCGGTGTCGTGATTTCAGCTACAGATCCGAGTCTCACGTAGTCTCTTGTTTACCAATTCAATCAGACTCTCTCGCACTGTGCAGCGATTTACTAGGCAATGCGGAGTGTAATACAAATGTAATTGTGTTAAGATATTTCTATCTCATGTACTCTAATTTTGTATATAAATATACAACGACTGCACGGGAAAAAGGTGTGCAAGTCATTAACGTGCATGACCAGCCAAAGATGGTATTAGAGCACAGTGACTCTTCTTCGTCTAACTCATCTTCCTCAATGCCGTCATTAGATGGTTTGCCCTCTCTTCATCACCTTAGTCACTACATATCTCTCAAGCTCACCCCAACCAACTACCTTTTGTGGAAAACTCAGTTTTTGCTGCTACTACGCATGTTTGATCTCGTCGTATTGTTGACAGATCAACTCCTTGTCCACCATATGTTCTTCATAACTCTTTTGATTCTTCTGCACAGCCCAACCCCGCTTACCAAACCTGGCTACGCAAGGATCAAATGATTCTCAATTGGATTCTTGCCTCCCTCTCTGAAGAGGTACTGCCCGAAGTTGTCGGCCTAACCACATCTCATGCTGCCTGGACGACTCTTCAAACTTCCTATGGTTCTCCATCACATGCTCGCATCTTACAACTCCATTCTCAACTTTACTCTCTTAAGAAACATGATCTACTTGTAGCTTACTATCTTCGCCACGCAAAATACCTTGCCGGTCAACTCGTTGTTGTTGGTCATCCACTTGATTCTCCCACCTTCAACGCCATTATATTCAATGGCCTAGGATATGATTTCAAAGACATCGTCCCGTCCCTTGCTGCACGTGAAAGCCCACTCACATATCCAGAGCTCTCCAGCCTCCTATAGAGTCACGAAATCAGATTTCAAATGGACAATCCATCCTTACTGTCTGGAAATCAGATTTCAAATGGACAATCCATCCTTACTGTCTGCCGCTAATCTTGCTGCAGCCTCATCTCCCAATGGCTCCTTTCGTTCGACGACGACTCCATGTGGTCGTGGACGTGGTCGCGACCTTGGACGGCATGATCCTTGTCCCGTCTGCGGCAAGGAAGGCCACAGCATGACCAGCCAAAGAGTACTCATCAGTGCATATTATTGACTCACAAAAAACTTAGAAGCTACAGTAAACTAACACATCTAGTTTTCTTCGTGCAGATTTTTCAAACATGCAAACCTTGTTTTCATCTGGTAACTGCGGACTGCTAAAAATGTAATGAATACCACAGTTCTCCCTTCTTAAGTATGTCAATCAGAAAAAGACAAAGAAACCCCAAAGAAGAAGTCAGATAAAAATTGGACAGTTCACATTGGCATAAAAAGCGTAGTTCTTAGCCCACTTAGACAAAAGAACAAACATCTTAAAGGTGTAGTTTGTAGCCCACTTAGACAATTCTACAAAATAAAAAAGCTTGTCTTCTATAGACCTCCGTTGCAGAGGAGTAATTACTGAATTGTTGGATTTGAACAAAAGGAAATAAGTTAACCAAAGACAAAACCATAACACGAAGTTTATTACTGGGTTCAACCACAAGAAGCAGATATACATATGGCATCTAAAAATCAATGAAATAAATGTTAAACCTCAAAATCCAGACATTACACGGTTCTCTGTGTTCTCAGATGCACCTTAACAATTACATTACAATCAAAGAAACAAAAAATACTAGTACATATATGTGTGTTACTAGCATCAACTGTTTTTGACTTTATATTTATTCGTTGGGCTATGCATAACACCAATTCTTCTAGATCCAATGTTTGACCGTATGCTCATTCAGTTCGGAATCCCATATAAGGTTTCTTACATATTGGGAGAAGGCATGTGCTACTTGCATTTGAAACCTGCAGAAAAACAATCTCAGTGAATAAAAGAGATGTACGCCAAGTCGCCAAACATATACCAAGTACGTGGACTACATGATATCGATTAGACTATATGTATCCAATGCAAAACAGCCCATTCACATTAGGCTAATTTCCTTGACAGAGGTCAATCCATTCACATTTATTTTATCTCGCTACAAGCTTTACCTTCACTCTACTGGGAGCAAATAGAACAACAATCACATGATGGTTTCATTGTAGAATACAAAAAATGATTGTTGTTGACAAATTGTATGAGTGGCTCTGTTGACTCGCTGGTTAAGATCCAGCCAGCAACGTGGTCTAGGTATGAGGATTAGTTGTTAATTCAGTGGCTACCTAGCTAATATGCGCAATGTGTTTGAGAAGTCCTGTCTGTCAAGAACTGAATAAGAATAAGCTATAAGTGAATTAAAATGGAAACCCAAAAACCCCCGAAACAGAGGAAGCAGGTGAAGACACAAAGCAAATAAGAGGGAGAAGAACAGTTGAGAAAGCAGGTTGAAATGAGTATGAACATACCTCGAACTGTAGCCTGTAGGCACCGACTTATCTAGCAAGATCAGAGATTCTAGACTCCCGCGTTAATCCACGAATGACAAAGAATAAATGGAGGTTGAGGCTGAGGAGGAAGAGCTCTTCTTAGACACCTTCCTATTCCTGACAGCCTTGTCACTCTTCTGGTCCTCTAGCACCACACTACTGAGATCACGGTAAAAGCCCCATCCACGCCCTCACCCAGGCCACCATGACAGCGAACAAAGAAATATACTTGGAGACCAGGACAAATCAAACATGCAGACACCGTGATCAAACAACCACCAATATCCTAACCTTGCAGGACTCTTGGGAGCGCATAGCAATTAGAGAGAATATCGACATCGGGAGAAGATTTGGGTCCCCTCACATAGGTGTAGATACGGCGCAAAGACATTGTGTGTGTTCAGAATTGGACGGCAAAAGATATGAACACCGGACACGGACTGGTATTTTAACTAGATTACCGTGCGAGCAACAAATAAATATATATATATATATATATATATATATATATATATACCCATCCGAGAAAAGCGACGACCTCCAGTAGAGAGTATTGGAGATGTCATCCAAGTGGAGCCGATTGCCGGAAGATAGGCACAATACTTTTGACCTGCCATCCTCGGACACGAGTATGTTGCCGCTGCTCGTCACCATGCCTTTGGCTCCCCCTGACGTCCCACAGTAGCAAGGCTGCAAGGGCGCCACTCCTACTCTGTCGTGTAGTCTGCCACCCTGTATGCCAGGCAAAGTAACGAGTCGAGCAGGTCCAGGAGTGTGAAGACCATGAAGCTCAGCACGCGGTTCAGGAAACCACCGACGGATTCTGCCAGGAATCTCGTCGCGACCCTCGTGGTAGTGAGGGCCAGGACGGCCGTGCGCCACCAGTAGTGGAGCAGTGGAAGCAGTAAGGAGCGGATGGAGGAAATGGGGAGTCACAGTAGGCGACTCATCGTGAGTCTCATGAGCAAGGTGGAGAAGAGACGGTGGTGGTGGTGGTGATCGTCATGAGCACGATCTCTAATTGCTGAGCCACTCATACGTTGGAGTTGGTGTGCGACTGCAATGGCCCCTCCACCACCTGCTCCTCCTCGTCGTCGAGTTGCTAAGTCGTGCTCGCCTCTTCTTCTCTGATGTTGGTCCCTCTTCATCGTGATCAACCTCTCTCTATACCAAGATATACCCCAGCGCGCGCTCGGCCACCGGGTATTAATCGCCGGTGGCGGAGTTCTCGATATGGAACAACACAGCAGCAGAGACGAGAACAGAGGGAAGGAAGTCACGTGATCCTAAAAGGACCATCTTGTCCTATACAGCTGTGCTCTATCTCTCCTTCCCACTCTGTGCACGCTTTGCCAAAAGAGAAAGCAGAGAGATAAAAGCTGTGCTGGCGTAGAGTGGAAGAGGAAAAAAGGCAAAGCGGAGCTCCGTCGTGAAAATTTAATGGATATGGGTGGATCCGTCACCCAGGAATAAATAAATGCGGTGGCAACGTGCACCCCAACTAATTCTGTTACTCCCACCACTAGTTTTACTGGTTGGGTTACCTAATGAGAGCTTACCGCCTCCATTGTAAATATTTTGCATGTCACTAGGAAAGCTACTGCCGCTCCCTCTCCTGTAAAAAACCATTCCAGAAGTGGTCCGCTTTCGAGATCCACAGCCACCACACCATTTTGTCCTACATACCGCGATATATGCAATTATCCGACATAAAAGATAACATCATGACACAAAAAGTAACTATCTGACATCAAAAATAACAATAGGATACCAAAAATAACTATATGGTATGGAAAGTAACTACATGATACAAAACGTAAATATAGGACAAAAAAGTAACTATACGGTATTGACATGTTTATTTGTGATCAAGTGTAACGCTAAAAGCATGGATTGTAATACTAAAGTGGCATAGTTATAGTGAGCTATACATCGGGATAACAACATAGCGAGGTTTGGGTGATAAAAAAGTAACCTTGTGGAGGAAGGTAAGTTAAATAGACGAAACCAGTGCATGTGAATCACATAGTAACAAACTGTTCTAATCCAAAAATGTAAGTATTTTGGAAGAAAGAGTATTTAAAAAGAGATAATCCAAAAATATAAGAGGACTACGAGTAACTGTTATACTTTGTAAAGTAACTAAATATACAGTTGATCTTGAATGCTTCGAATACATTTATGGTTTGAATGCTTATGTTCTTGAATGCTTTAAATACCTTTATGCTTTGAATGTTGTAAGAGTAACTCTAAAACCACTACGAGTAACTGATACAACCATGCGAGTATCTGAATTGAAAGTAACAGAATGCTTGAGTAACTGAAAAGTAATGCTTGAGTAACTGAGAGTAATGGTTGAGTAACTGAGAGTAATGGTTGAGTTACTCGCATTGTTTTTTTAGTTATGCTTTGAATGTTGTAATAGTAACTCTGAAACCACTACGAGTAACTGATACAACCATGCGAGTAATTGAACTGAAAGTAACAAAATGCTTGAGTAACTGAAAAGTAATGCTTGAGTAACTGAGAGTAATGCTTGAGTAACTGAGAGTAATGGTTGAGTAACTGAGAGTAATGGTTGAGTTACTCACATTGTTTTTTTAGTTATGCTTTGAATGTTGTAAGAGTAACTCTGAAACCACTATGAGTAACTGATACAACCATGCGAGTAATTGAACTAAAAGTAATAGAATGCTTGAGTAACTGAAAAGTAATGCTTGAGTAACTGAGAGTAATGGTTGAGTAACTGAGAGTAATGGTTGAGTTACTCGCATTGTTTTTTCAGTTATGCTTTGAATGTTGTAAGAGTAACTTTGAAACCACTACGAGTAACTGATACAACCATGCGAGTAACTGAACTGAAAGTAACAGAATGCTTGAGTAACTGAAAAGTAATGCTTGAGTAACTGAGAGTAATGCTTGAGTAACTGAGAGTAATGGTTGAGTTACTCACATTATTTTTTTAGTTATGCTTTGAATGTTGTAACAGTAACTCTGAAACCACTATGAGTAACTAATACAACCATGCGAGTAACTGAACTAAAAGTAACAGAATGCTTGAGTAACTGAAAAGTAATGCTTGAGTAACTGAGAGTAATGCTTGAGTAACTGAGAGTAATGGTTGAGTTACTGAGAGTAATGGTTGAGTAACTGAAAAAACCCTATGAGTAACTGTCACAACCCTGGAGTAACTAAAAAAACACTACGAGTAACTGAAAAAGGACTACGAGTAACTGAAAAAACATTGCGAGTAACTGTGACAATACTACGAGTAACTGTGACAATAATGAGAGTAACTGAAAAAACCCTGCGAGTAATTGTAATAGCAGTTAGAGTAACTGTGAAAACACTGTGAGTAACTGTCACAACCCTGCGAGTAACTGAACAAACAATGCGAGTAACTGAAAAAAGCCTACGAGTAATTGAAACAAGCCTACGAGTAACTGAACACTGTAAGTAATGGTTGAGTAACTGTCACAAACCTGCGAGTAACTGAACAAACATTGTGAGTAACTGTCACAACCCTGCGAGTAACTGAACAAACACTGTGAGTAACTGAAAAAACCATGCGAGTAACTGAAAAAACCTTGCGAGTAACTAAAAAATCATGCGAGTAACTGAAAAAAGCCTGCGAGTAACTATGAAACACTACGAGTAACTATGACAACAATGCGAGTAACTGAATGAGCATTACGAGTAACTCAAATAGCAGTTAGGGTAACTGTGAAAACAATACGAGTAACTAAAAAAGCACTACGAGTAACTGTGACAACCTTGCGAGTAACTGAACGAGCACTACGAGTAACTCTAACAGCAATAAGAGTAACCGTGATAGCCTAGAAAAGAAACACTATGATTCAAACTCAGTTACTCTTATACTTTGTAAGAGTAAATGTGAGAAAACTAAGAGTATCCATTGCACACGAAGACAAACACATATTCTTCAAAAAGAATAACAACTGATCAGAACATATTCTTTGTAACGTATTCAAAGTATACATACAACTGTCGGAGCACAAGGTAACACAAAGATTGATTACAAACACAAGTGAAGTACATAGAAGGTTACAAAATCACTTTCACAAAACTACACAAAAAGAACAACCCCATTACAGATTTGAACATGCCTCACTGACGCACTAATTAACTACAAACTCCACTAAAAAAGATAGAACCACATATACATCAATAGCAGTAGCAACAACACCAGAACACGAGCAGTAGAAATAGTAGCAACAACTCCCAATTAGCAAAATAAGAATGATCTTAACAGCAGTAGCAGTAGCAGCTCATCACACTAGAAGTAGCAGTAGCACATAATCATCAACAACAGTAGCATCAGTATCACATCACAAGAGCATGAGCAGTAGCACATATCTATGAATTGCAGTAGCAGCAAAAGCTCCCAATCGCATGATAAAAGAACAAACAAAACCACAATAAGAAGCACTAGGATGCTCCCCACAATCAACAACAGTAGCAGAAAATAAAGCTTAGCGAGCAGCACCAGGAGTTGGAAGAAGAACATAATAGATCAGTAGCAGGATAAGATAACAAATATAAACATCAAACACAAACAAACAACACAAGCAGCACCAGATATAGTCATTGAGTAGTAAACAATAACAACAGATAGTCCAAAAAGAGAATCACTATAGAATGGACTACTTCTTAGGACAGTTCCTGCTGTCATGGTTAACACCAAACTCTAAGTAATTCTTGCACTGCCTCTCTCTTTTAGACTGAGCAATCTCAACTCCAGATTTAAACCTCGCATTGAATTGTTTACTCTGCTTTGACTTGCTTAAATAACTCTAACGCAACGCCTAGTGATAGATACAAGCATCAAAGGCTTGGAGAATCCTGGATTAGGAAGCGACCAACTAAGGAGGGGTATTTTGAATAGGACTTGAGGTTGGAGCTAGCTGCCATACTTGGGCCCCGTTTGGTTTGCGAGACTCTCGAGTAGGATAGGATTAGAATCCATCCTACTAATAATTGCAATCCCTCACTTTGACTTTGTGGTGATCGCATCAACTTAGATTGGTAGGACAGCAAATCCGAACAACTACAACTGAGCAGGCGTCAATGCCTTGTGCTTGGACTAGAGGGAGGCATGCACAGGTGAAAGCCAAATGTAGTTGTGGAAATTTTGGTTCCAGCATGAACAAATCTACCCATCACATGAATTGTTTACTCTGTTCTGACTTGCTTTTAAATAACTCTAACGCAACGCCTAGTGATAGCTACAAGCATCAAAGGCTTGGAGAATCCTCGATTAGGAAGCAACCAACGAAGGAGGGGTGTAAAACCCCTGGCCTGGGTCATACCTAAAGCAAGGCACATCGCCCGCCACCCTCACTCAATCTCCCCCGTCTTGCGTTGACAGGTCTGGCTATCAAGACAGACACCGCCCATCGGCAGCAGGGTAGCTATGGGGAGAAGAACACCGGTTGGCCCCCGCACAGGGCGCCGCTGGGGCGTCAACTTCACATTTTTTCCGGCGGTGGCAGGAAGCTCCGGCCTCCTCCACGTCGTCATACTCTGTCTCTGCGCCACACTCGCCGCCGACCTCCGGTGCTACGCTCAGCGAGCGTCGGCCCCGACATCTGCCCCGTCTCTGGCTCCTGCATCGGCCCCGATGGTGACCGGGCCCCTCCCGCCTCCGACGCTGCTGAAATCCGAACATACGTTTCCGTTTCTTTTCCTCCTCCACCCCGTTCATTCCAATAACTCGCTCATTTTCCGCCGGTGCTTGCTGTCAGTGTTCATCCTCCACTTCGGGTGCGCCGGTTGTAGACACTACTCCCACCCACATGTTGGCCCGCCTGTCCGGTGCCAGGCAGGAACATCGGGAAGAAGGAAGGCGGTCTAGCGGGGAGGATCCAACAGACAACAGTGGATGCCGATGGAAAGAAGCGAACGGGCAGGCGAAGGGGACAATTGACGGCGGGGCTTCATGGGGTAAAGCGGACGAAAAAAGTCAGACGAGTAATGAGCGCGGACGGGTAGCGAAAAGTAAGTACCGGCGCGGGCAACCAATAAACAGCATATATATATATATATATATATATATATATATATATATATATATATATATATATATATATATATATATATATATATATATATATATATATATACACACACGTATGTATATGTATGTGTATTCTACCTTCTATGTATATACATACATATATATATATATATATATATATATATATATATATATATACACACACACACACACACATATATATATATATATCCTACTTTCTATGTATATATATTTGCATATATGTATTTACATAGATATATACATATATGTATTCTACCACCTATTTTTTTCTTCTATTTGAACCACTGGTTCGGTCCGGTTCGGTCCGATTAACTGATCGGACCGGTTGGACTATGTTTCCGACCGGTTGGGCCGGAAGAAAAAACATAACTGGTTTTTTTAGACTTCCGGAACGGTCTGCCATCTATTTACTGGTTTAACTGATCAGACCGGCTGGTCCGATTCGATTTTAAAATATTGGATGGAGAGTGTCAATAAAAAGATTGTATTTTTATGACGTAGGAAGTAGAAATGAGAGGGCTATGGAGGCTCGAATGATGCATGGCATGCGGTCAAGCCAAGAAGAGACGGAAGTCGCCCGTAGACGTAGGCTCCCTCTTTTCCTCCCAAATTTAGATTTGATACTCTGATATCATGTGGAAAATAATATAGAGTATAATAAGATGTGTTCTTGATACTTTGGGGAATCAGAAAAATGTGTTCATGTTGATACAAGGAATATTGTTCTATGTTTTGAAAAGGAGGCAAGTACATGAGAAACGAACTTAACCCTAAGAGGTCAAGTAGGTCATATGACATAATAACTAAATAACGATAATGAGTATTAACTCCTTACTAGTCAATAGTAATATGAATGAATAAAAGATATAGTTTCTTTTAATATTAGGTACCAAGGTATTTTAAAAAAAAAACAGATGTGAAGGGGCCGCGCCTTGTGACTGCCTAGGAATGAGACACCATTTCATTTGTCATCTTAATTTCTGGGACGTCATATGACACACAACCAAAATAGACGGATTGTTCCTTTTACTTCATACGGACCCGTTAGAGTGGAGACATCATTCAAAGAACGTCTCCACTCTCTCACTCCTCCCCTCAAAATAGTCTATTGGAGAATCTAAATTCATGTATTGTTATTTTGTTTCCCAATTATTTCAAACATATCTCACGCTAGCCGAGGCAACACGGCCTATACGTTTGATTAAAGCCCACCAAAGCGTTGGACCTTCGCCTCCCTCCCTTGGTGCTGCAGCCATTGGTATTCATGGCAAGGTGCGCATTTAGCAGATATTGAGCGTGCGGCAGAGAAGAGGAGGGTTTTCGCTACCACAGCGTATCCCCGCGTCGTTCCTTCGGCAAGCTAATGTAATGGCCTGTATGTCTCATTTTCCGGCAGCAACCCGGCCGGCCAGCATCTTCCGGCCATCTACCTGCTCAGTCTTCTGGATTGCTGGACTGACGCCTTGGGTTGCTGGAACCCGACCCTGTTTCCTTTCTCCTTCAGTTTCTCTTTCATCCTCCGCCAGCCAACTTGGATGTTTAGTTTGTTTTCCTAAAATCACGTACGCCTGGGTTCCTTCTGCTTCCCGGAAATCCGGAATTTCGTAACCAGGGGACGTCGGGATGTCGACAACACTGCCATTGCTGAGGGCAGAGGAATGCAGTAATGACGAGGACGGCAATCCCACAAAGGCCGAGGTCAGGAAGCAGCTGCGCCTAGCGACGCCCCTGGTGACTGTCAACGTCTTGCTCTTCTGCATCCAGACGACCTCCGTCATGTTCGTGGGACACCTTGGGAAGTTACCCCTCGCCGGAGCTTCCATGGCGTCCTCCTTCGCCGCCGTGTCAGGGTTCAGCTTATTGGTCGGTTTATCTCTTCCCTAATATACTTCATTCCTCGCCTTGCTTGTATGGCGGTTTCAGCGTGCGAACAAACACAGACATTTTAGCGATTCCGATTGTGCAGTTCGGGATGGCCACCGCGCTGGACACCCTATGCGGCCAGGCGTACGGTGCCGAGGAGCACCAGCTCCTCGGAATCCACACGCTACGTGCAATGGTTGTCGTCACGGCCATCAGCGTCCCCATTGCGCTCCTCTGGGCCTGCACGGGTCCCATCCTGGTGGCGCTAGGGCAGGACCCGGAGATCTCAGCACATGCGGGTTCCTACGCCCGGTGGATGGTCCCAAGTGTCTTTGCCTACGGCGCCCTCCAGTGCCTCTTCAAGTTCCTCCAAAACCAGAACCTCGTCCTGCCCATGGTCGCCTGCTGCGGGGCCGCCGTCGTCGTCCACCTCCTGCTGTGCTGGACGCTGGTGTTCGGGGTAGGGTTGGGTGCCACAGGGGCCGCATTGGCAAACAACGTCTCGTACTGGACTGGCGCCTTGCTGCTAGCAGGGTATGCCTGGGTATCGCCGTCCTGTAAGAAGGCGTGGACGGGATTTTCTTGGGATGTCGTGTTCAGGTTGGACGAGCTCATCGGGTTTCTCAGACTCGCCGTGCCATCGGCTATGATGACTTGGTGAGTTCCGTTTCGCAAGTAGGATAATTACGTTCGTAGCACTGCAAATGAAGAATGTTCGCTGATAATCTCTCTGAATCATTTGGCAGCTTGGAATTCTGGGCTTTTGAATCGTTGGTTATTCTGTCCGGGCTTCTACCAAACCCACAACTTGAAACCTCAGTGCTCTCAATCAGGTGCAATTTGATTTTCAGCTACAACGCCTCTGTCTTTCCCTGTTTATCTTGCAACTTATTATAGGAACAACGAAATTTTTGTCACTTGACTATAAAGAATTCTTCATGAATATGACACTGTTTTTATATAAAATGCGTATGAAATCTGAATTTCTGCCTGCAGCTTGAATACCGGGGCCTTGTTTTTCATGATCCCATCAGGTCTAGCAACAGCTGCCAGGTATCAAGAAAACATTAGCGATTTGATTTATTTTGACAAGTATGCACACAATTAGAAATAACTTATAATGGATTGCCTCTCTTTATATATCTCTCTCTACAAATTTCAGCATAAGGGTGTCGAATGAATTAGGGGCAGGGAACCCCAAATCCGCATCTCTGGCTGCCAGAGTTGCCAAGTTTCTGGCCTTGTCACAGGGCATTGTTGCGGGACTGATCATGGTTCTACTGCGGGATATCTGGGGGAAACTGTACAGCGACGATGAGGAGGTCGTGAGCTATGTATCGACCATGATGCTGATACTTGCTGCATCAGCCATCCCGGAAGGAGTGCAGGCTGTACTTGGAGGTATGATTCGAGAAGATAATCATGTGCAGTTATCATTTAATGCACTTCATTAGCATTGAATAAGGTTATTCGGTGCTTAATATTTGATAAAAATGATAATTTTGAGATAAAAACAGAGTAAAACAGTTAAGCACGATGAGATTAAATTACTATATAAAGTAATCTAATTGCTATCCTGGGAATTGTTTTTGTTTCCACTGTGGACTATGGCCGGTTGGGTGGTTGAAATTGAAAAATGTCCCGTGTTTTTATATAAGAAAAGAAATGCACCTCAGTAAATCTCATCTTTTTTTAATAGCTCTTGTACAAAAGCTCAAAGCAACTACAGTCAGTTTCTTAAAGACACAGAAACATGGTGCTAAATTAACGTTCAATGCCCTTCGTCTACCTCTTACGCGACGTCGTGTATATCTTTCATCACCCAAGAGACAAAATCTGGTTGCCAGCTTACAAATCAGGAATTAAAATGCAAAATATAATCTGATTCTTATTAGGTACTTGTCTTTAGAACTCACCATATAAAAGCAAAATACCAGCTTACGTCTTGCTATTAAGTTGACTTCTCTACGGCAAAGGAATATTAAAATGACGTGTATGTGATGAATTACAGGTGTTGCAATCGGATGTGGTCGTCAAGAAATCGGTGCTTATGTAAATCTGGGAGCATATTACATTGTTGGTGTCCCTTCTGGTGTTGTCATGGCTTTTGTCTTCCATATTGGAGGAATGGTTAGTTCGCTAAACTTGCAATGCCCAATATTTCCACGTAGAATATGATGTCTAGGGTGATTTTAACTGTTTTTGAAAGCAGGGTCTTCGGTTAGGAATCATGTGCGCTGTTCTCGTTCAAGTGGTGCTTTACCTCATAGCAACATCTTTCACCAGTTGGGAGAAAGAAGTATGTCTTTCTCCTCATTTGTAGCCTTAACAGATTGTTTTTGCTATCATATCTGAAATCCATATTCCAGCCTCAGCCAAACGGATTCCTTTGCCTAGTAATAGTAGTCTTGCATTGAATTTGCCTTGATGTAGTTTTCCCGATGAATATTTCAGAATATCAGATCCTAAAATGTTTCATTCGATCTAACTTCTTACTCTACTTATATAGGCTTCGAGGGCCAGGCAAAGGGTTTCTGCATTCGTTCAGTGAAGTTCTTAGGCGGAAGAATACAGTCACTAGAGTCATATTTTGCTATCTTCCGCTTCTTGTGATACTCATTTAGATTTTAGATGCCTTTTCTCCTTGTGTGCTACAAGTGTAATTTAGAATTTTGACGTCAATTACACCCTGTAGCTCTAACGTGGCTATAGTACTGCAGCTGTAATTTTGAATATTAGAGTGCAGCAGAATGAGTGAGTTGCGATCGTGAAGCTAAACCAAGCTTCCTTATAGATAGGATTACTAATTGTGTTCATTTTTTCAATTAGTATATGTGATTATCACTCAGTGATCGGTGGCTGGAGACCTTTAACAATATACGATCATGGATGATTATAAGAGTCACTTAATATATCTTCTCTCTTCTCCCCTTTAATATACATACCGAAGAAATTAGTTATATAGCGCTAGCCATTTAAGTATTGAGTTGTTGATGAAAATATGTGTATGTATACTATGTAACATCGATGCAACAAAAAAATATATAGATGCCGACGTCACCGATGAGTATATAATTTTATAATAATAACTGCAACAGTAAAGGGGAAAATATCATATTTTTATGTGGAAAAATCTTATGATGTAAGAGAAAAATCATGGTGTCAACCACGGACAAATCTGCTATAAACAGTAAAGATACTATTTTTCTCACAGATTTTGACCGCAAATTTGAGATAATACACAAGATGGAGAAATGATAAGATACTACCACAAGGAGATATCTATACAATCTACCACCCCAAAACTTCCTAGGAAGACACACTTCCACAAAGTGCATAGCAGTAGATGGCTTGAAAAAGAATACTCAGGAGTCTTAAAAGTCATGTCCCGCTTTCTTTTTCTTCCATTTCTTTTTCCTTCTTCTTCTTTTGTTGTTTCTCCTGTCTGTGCAGCGACAACGCAATTGTTGTTTTGACTGCTTGATGGCTGTCACCAGTTCCCCTAGGCCATTGTACTTTTTTTTTGCAATTGTGTTGCATTGGCTTGTACTTGACAGTTGGGTGGCCACAGGGATTTATAATTTCTTAGAAAAGTAGCAGAATAAAATAAAACCATGATTGTCAGGGTTTTCTTGCTGGGGCTGGAAATAAACTAGGTCCAACAATCTCTCCCTCCAGTCCAAATAGTTGATTGTCATCACTAAATCATCACTGGAAATATATGTCACTTAGTTCTTTGTTGAGCTCCAACTCGTCTCATGTCACCGCCTTAGTCATCATGTTAGAAGCATTATTCTCCAGAGTTAGCCACATTTTATCAATCACATGAAGAAGGTAATGATATCTCATATTAATGTGTTTTGTCAGTGCATGATGCAATGTTCTCTTGATCAAATCAATAGCACTTCATCAAGTACAAAAAATAGTTGAATCAACCTAATCTATGCCCTTCTCACAATGAGAGTATTTCGTTTCCAGCTTCCTCTATTGCAATGTAATATTCTTCCGTCGTAGAAAGTGCAACATACTTTTGCAACCTAGACTACTAAGATGTGTCTCCCCCTACAATAGTAAAAACATACCCAGAGATAGACATCCTATGATCAATATCACCTACCATGTTAGCATATCAACGAACCCTTTTAGAATTATCAAACATCAAATGTGTGCTACTAGTGCCTCAAAAGTATTTGAAGATCTACTTGACCGCCTCCTAGTGATCTTTCCTAGGGTTTGATAGAAACTTTCTCACAACACCAATTGCATGAGCAGGACGTATACACACTGTTGTGTACGTCAAACTCCTCACAATAGAAGAATAGGGAATCATGGTCATCTCCTCTTCCTCACTAATAGACGGGCATGACTTCTTACTTAGCTTGAAATGACTTGATAGTAAACTACTCACAGATGTGGACTTGCTCATGTTAAACTGTTCTAGAATCTATTCAACATAGTTCTCATGTGACAACCACATATGTGTTGCTTCTTACCAAGTATAATCTACATTCCTAGAATCTATCATGTTGGTCTTGAATCCTTCATTTCAAAGGTCTTAGAAAGCTATGTCTTCAGTATTCTAATCAAAGTTACATCATATCCCACTATCAACATGTCATCTACATAGAGTAGTTGAATAATGAACTTGTCACTGGAAAACCTCTTCATGTAGACATATGGATATGCAGCTGTTTTTTTTACTCGTGGTTTTGCATGAAAGAGTCAAACTTCTTGTACTATTTTTTGGGATCTTGTCTCAAACCATACAAACTCTTCTTCAATCTACAAACTAAGTTCTCTTTTTCCTTGACTTAGAAACCTTCTTACTGCTCCATGTAGATCTTCTCAGCTAGGTCATTGTGAAAAACCATCATCTTCACATCCATCAGTTCAAGATCAAGATCTAAGCTAGAAAACAAGCATAGGATCAATCTACAAAAATTCATCATAACAATAGGACAAAATATCTCATTAAAAATAACCCCTGGTCTTTGGCTAAAGCCTTTGACAACTAGTCTGACTTTGTATCTAGTATCCCTTTGGTTGTCATCTCTCTTTATCATGTAGATCCACTTGTTCTTCAATGCTTTATGTCTCTTGAGAAACACCACAAGCTCATAAGTATCATTCTTCAACAAAGAAGACATCTTATCATGCATCGTTAGATGTAACTATTCTATGTCTCTATCAGCATGTACCTCCTAAAAAGTATCTAGACCCCCTCATCAATATGCAAAATATATTGGTATGATGGATATTTGTATGAAGGATGATGAAATCTACCAGACATACTCCGCTTATTCTCTAAGGAAACTGCTCGGTGATAATCTTTCTCCCCCTATGGAAAATTTCTGACTGTAAATTTGAATCACTCAATTGTACATCTAGAACGATAACACTCGATGTTCTATCACTCTGTTTCTTGGGTGATCATGTTTCTCTTCTTCATCATCTAAAGATTGCAGTTGTGAAGAAGATGAAGCATCTTCATACTCATCATTAGAAGAACTATCACATGATCCTACAGCCTCTTCGTTATCACTCTCAGACTTTGTAATTGTCTCACAGAATGTCACATCTACGTGTTTTGTCATGGTCTTTTTCATATGGCCCCATAACATGTAGCCAAATTATTGATCTTCATAGCCTAAAAATATACGTGAAATCATTTTATCATCCAGATTTTGCCTCTTTTTCTTACTTTGCACCCAAATATTTGCAAATGAGTAGAATATGCATCTTGCATGTCCATACCTTCTCAGGTATTTTAAATCCCAAAGGAATTGATGGAGATCGACTAATCAGATAGCAAACATTACTCACTACCTCTCCCCAGAAAGTCTTTGGTAATTATACAGTCTTCAACATGCATCTAAGTTTCTCCACTACAGTAAGTTTTGTTCTCTCTGTTGTACCATTGTGTTGTGGTGTGTCGGGCTATGTCCTTTCATGCTAGTATGCCTTGTTGTGTGTAGTAATCCTATAACTCCCTAGAAGTGTACTCTCTTCCATCATTTGTGCAGAGACACTTCAACTTTTTCTATGTTTGTCTCTCCATCATGGAATGAAATTTTTGATAACACTAAAAGACATGATCCTTGGTATTTAGCAATTAGACCCACATCTTTCAAGTTGCACCATCAATGAATGTGACAAAATACCTATTGTCACATTGTGAAGTCACCTCAAATGAACCACAGACATTCAAATCAACCAAATGTAGATGTTGGGACTTCACATGTGATCGTGTTTTGAAAGAAATTCACTGATGTTTTTTCATCTGACATGAATCACATGAAGTGAGACTAGTGTCCTTTCTATTACAAATCAATCCCTACTTTGATAGCAGCTACATGCCTTTCTCACTCATGTGTCTTATTTGTTTCTATTATAGATAGGCCACGTGATCCTCAACTACATGTATACCACCACCATTGAGCACTTTAAGTTGGGTCTTGTATAATGTATGACACAATTTACCTCATACAATAAACAAAAACCCCTCTGTGATTTTACATTTGCTACCATCAAAGTCTAGACGACATCCTTCTCTATCAAAGAAAGAACCAGATAGCAAACTTAGCCACAAATATGGGACGTGACAAACATCCTTGAGTTTGAATGTGCATCCAACACTTGTCTAAACACAAATTTCTCCAATTTTGATAATCTTTAGAAGTTAGAAATTCCCATATTCACCTTCCCAAAGTTTTCCTTCATGTATGAAATGAAGAGCTCCTTACTCAATGAAGCATGATAAGAAGTTGCAATATCCACTGCCCACTCAAAATCATCATCCTCTACAAGCAAACATTGCTCTTATTATCAAGACCACATGCCCATCATTGTCCCTATCATCTAAAATTGTTAGTAAAGTATCATTGCCTTCAGATTTAGACCCATGTTTCTATTTTCAAACCTTGAATCCTATTTAAAATTTCATGGATTGTCACAATGGAAGAACCATCTACTCTTTGACTTGGATCTACCGTGGGACTTCTGTGGTTTTGGAACTCAATGTGACTCTAGGATATGCCACGGTCTCTCGCTCTATCAGCACCACTTCTCTTTATGAAGTGCACCTCTGATCCGATATCACCTAAGGCTCATCAAAGAGTCTCTTCATTCAGTGGATTACTATTCACTTGATCAAGTGGGGATCTGTCAAATGGGTGTGTGGGTTGGGTTTGGGTTGGGTTGTTGCAGGTTTGGGTCTCTCTAGTACGGATCAAAAAGATGTAATTCTAAATAGGTCAAAATAAAAAAAAATCCAAACTCGAACTAGCGGGTTGCGGGTCACCCACGGGTGCCCATACAACATGTGTTCAATAAACAATTATTTGCAAGTTGCTAGTGCAATGATAAAGGAAGACCGTTCACTAGTGCTTTTACATGAAATGTAGAACAAGAACAAATAATTATTATACTTGTCACTATAAAATAAAAAAGTATGTTATATTTTTATAACCATACAAGTACATACATATTTTTACGTATTATCTAATGTACTATTAAAATCCTCTAATGTATGATTGTGATCAATAAACTAGAGTTAGTAACTTGTACTATGAGTCTAGATTAAGTTTGATAGAACAATTAGATAATGCAGTAGAGTTAAATTTATTTTCCCCAACATCTCTCTCTCATATCAAATCTTATTGGATAAGTTTGAATTTAGACTAGAACTCCTTAACAACTAATGGTTAGTAGTGGATCATATTATTTATTCTAAATACTAGTGTATCATTATATTTATTTTTATATATATAATTCAATTAAGAGGATCACTCGCAGGTGCAGCGGACCTCCCACAAAACCTACTAAATAAATAAATGGGTATTGATTTGGGTAATTTCCACCAGGTGGAAAGTTTTATCACCCATACCCAACTTAAACAGTTCGATCCATGGGTGCCAGTGGATTTGAACCCAATTTGACAGGTCTAATCATGTGTCAATTTTTCTTCTTGTGTAGATTTTTTTACTGTTACAATAAGTGTCTCCCAAGTATCAGGCAGTGATCCTAGAAGAAGTAGCGTCTATAGTTCACCGTCAAGAACCCCTTCCACAAAGTGCGCATTGGTAGATGGCCCAAAAAAGAACATATGAATGCTTTGAGATTCCTCTCCCCCTTCCTTTTTTCTTCTCTTTCTTTTTCTTCCTTCTTCCTTTGATGTTTCTCCTGTATGTGTAGAAAACAATACATTGTTGTTTTAATTGTTGCTACCAATTCCCCTTGGACATCGCTATTTATTTTTCTTTGGTTGTTGTGTTGCCTTGGCTTGCACTTGATAGTTGGGTGCCAACAAAGATTTAAAATCCCTTGGGGTAGTATGAGAATGAAATAAACCCCTAGCGGTCTTTCATAGGCTGGAAATAAACCAGCCTAATAGCTATCACTTACATGAAAAACTGATCTCAATCATACAGTTTGAATCATCATAACTACCAGATACTATAGAAGAGATGTCAAAAAATTATTGAAAAAATAGGTTTTGATCTGGTTCACTTACAAGTTTTCGTACATAATTCTCATGCAAGAGTGAGACCTTCAAACTGGGTCAAAACCTACATGTACTCACGTATCGACCCATTTAAGTTAGATTTGAATGATAAATTCACCATTCACTTAGAATTACCAAAATCATATTAACTTGTTTAATTAATGGGTACCCACAGGTACCTATGAATTACCATATTAACTAAAATAAATATATTAACATACATATTCTACATGTATGAGTCTTATGAAATTCCATACATTTATGAAGAAACTAAATTGTTGATATTATATGTTTAAGTATGAAAAAATAAAATCCAAAGACCATGATTGGTATTTTTTGTTAGTACTTCGGTAACAGCAACAACATGGTTGTGTTCTATATAATTGTTTATGTTTATCAGTAGGTAGTATCTACTTACATATGTTTTATATTCAATCATAGTAATTATATTCTCTCTTTCTCTCGTTTGTACAATAGATAACCATAAACATGTGTAATATTAGGAATATTCAATGTTAAATAACTAAAATATTGTTTATTTGGTAAATTTTGCTAATTGCAAGATCAGTGTTACTTTTCCCCATTTTATATCCAAACCTAGTGGGTATCTTTTGTCTTATTTTTCATTATGTTAAAATAAATCAATAGGTATTTACTATGTGTAAAAAAATTGGATGTTTTCTCCTTGTGGCTATGTTTGTATCAAAAATTATAATAATTTCCTCTCTTTTTTTATGTTAGAGCATATCTAACAACATTTTCTTGATGGAACATGTAACGACCCCACCTCCCAGTAACCCCCAATTAAGGGAGACCAAGAGGTCAGAGTCGTTATCCCAATTTCCGGATCAAAGGTTCAACAAATAATCAATAATAATTATCAAATTCTACTAAACTAAACTGAAAGGCTAAAATAAATTTTAACTTTGCATACCTTTTTCAAAAACTTGGATATCTACTTTTATCCACATCTGGAGTCTATTCTAACTAATCCTCCTTTGTACTTTAATTCTCATTTAATTCCACATATGCCACTTTACTATTTGTTCTTTTCACATGAACCTAAAATGCCTACAAACAAAACGTCGGTCAGCATAAATGAATTACACTGGTATGTGGGGGAAACAATAATCATGCAATTAACTGTAACCACATATTGAAGTCAAATATGATTTAACAAATAACTTTATGTTTTTAACATAACTACTCAATCCTTACATACCTTAACCTCTGCGTTGTCACTACAGTGGACCCGGATGCTACCTTCCTTATGGTAGATCCCCATTTAACCCCTCATGATCATACCTAATAGGTGAATCAGTTTCTAGGGTTGAGTCACATGGCACTACCCATAGGTAGCCCACTCTTTAACTCATGGTGTGCTAAAGAGTTGCATGGCACTACACATAGGTAGCCCAATCCCTAACACTCGATAGCCTAGACCTTGCTCTACGTTACCCTTTTTAGCATTAGCATAGCCAAAGAGGAGGACCAAGATATGAGCCAGTCATGTATGCATACTTATGGTGATAGTCATAGTCACTTTATAGTTGCATGAAATAAAAGTCGTCCAAGCAGTTATTTTCAGGCAACCGATAAAACGTTCGAGAATCGTCGTGAAACTAAAGTGATTATCCATAAGCGTAACCACATACCTGTGATTGCAGATTTCGAGATAGAATCAATCAAGTAGAGAAAACCCAACCAATTAGCAAGTATGCACAGAAATCTTGAAATAAACATACAAATTTCCTTTTATCAATATTTATCCAAACTCATCTGCTTCTTAGGATTCCTACTCCAATTTTAGGGTTTCCTTTGCAATTAGGGTTTTGCCTCCACTTTTAGTATTATAAACCCTAATTCCACAAAACTATATAAAAACTTTAACTTTCTCATCATAACACTCTTAACATGCTTAGGATCATCTTAATATTACTTTTATACAAGACATCTCGATAACAACTCATTAGAAACCATTAATTACCTAGATTAGGGTTTCTAAGCCCATTAATGCATATTAACATATTAAAACCCTAGATCAAGATATTTAGCCCATGGATTATCTACTTAGATCTTCAAATCCTCTTTTTATCAATAACAAGTTAATAGGCTTGTAGATTATCCATATAAAACATCCCAATTCATAGAATCATCAAGTTAGGGTTTTCCCCCATTATAAAGCTTTAAAGTTAGCAACTTTGACTACTTTTCGAACTAGGATCAGATTCAGGTTCTAAATCAATTTTTAATGGATTTCTCATGTTTTATTGATTAAATTTCATATATGACACTTCTATATATGAGTTACCAATCTTTTACTATGATTTTTTCAAGTTAATTACTTTTAAGCCAATAAGAAGGTGACACATTGACCAATTGAGACTTACTTTATTATCCACGTGGATTGGTTTATTACTTTTTTACCCTTGATCCTTTTCACGGCCGCCATGGGTAGGGGAGTCCTTCCCCCTGCTCATCTTCCGCCTCCGCTCTCCCTGCTTTCTCGAAGAAGAGCCATGGAAGGTCAACCCATGTGTTGACTATCATCAGAAGGCCTCCTTCATTGCTTGAAGCAGATCCACCGCCTCCGCCCGTCCTTGCCGAACTCATTGGCATCCTCAATCGTATGGGAGGTGGTCAGGGTCGGCTGGCCGGTGAAGCTCTTCCCGACCAAGAATCCTTGGCAGTAGGGGCGACCATACGGGCAACTTCAGAAATTGCCAACGCTCGATCGCGCGCCTCCATTGGCCGAACCCAAGCAAACCAGTTGTTTCCGCGAAGGGGATCCAATGACCCCATATATATAGGTTTAGGGGTGAAGGCCGAGAGACATAGTCCCCAGATTGGGTAAAACTCTTGTAGGTAATGAAACCTCACAAAAACCAGGATAGACCAACTCGGGATGGTCTCCTGAGTCTGTTGGGCAGCTTCCCAAACCATCTGAGTATCGATTCACAGAGATATTGATCAGACAAACCACTGCCTACAGCTCACTGGTTTTCCTGAGGTAGGAGACAATCTTAGGATCATTTCGATCATCATCCAATAGTTGTCGTTGGGCGCGACACCTTCCTGGGCCGGCCCAAGTTATCCTAGTCTAATTTCAAAAGTGACATTTACTATTTATCTTTAAGATAATTTCCAAAATCCATAACTCCCAAACCACATGTCCAATTAATACCATATTTTAAGGGAAAGTCCATAATGAATTAAACTACTTGTGTGACAAGTTTGGGACTCAAACTCGAAAGTATGAGATACTTTCCTTCATATGCAAATTATATCTTAATAAGGCATATTTTATACATATTTTCTCTCTCTTATTCTTTTATATCACTTATTTGGATTCATTTTACCATTAGAAACATTATGGATTCGAAATTTCATCCATTATGATTCCATTATCCATATTTCCACATGTTTCTTGTATTTCATTATTATCTCATATTTTCTTCTTACTAAATCAATATTTAATTGATCTTTTCTCTTTCTTCACCTATTATCTTTGAAACTTGGATTCCTTGGAACCCAAGGAACCTTAAGATTTTGAAATCCTTTTTAAGGATACTTATTATCCTACATTCTTCATTTCTCATTATCTTACTTATTTCTTTATTAAGATATCTCTTTTCAAGGATTTTCTCTTTATCTTTTATTTCCTCTCCTCTTTTCCTATTTCTTTCATTAGAAATCATATGTAAACGAATTTTACTCATTTGTGGCCATTAATGCCACTTTCTAGATATTTATAAGTATTTCTCATAGATACTTTGCTTAATATCCATTATCTTTTATCTTTTTCCAATATTTGGATGTTTCCTCTTTTCTTCTCTTTTATATCCATTACTGAGTTGATATAATAATAGGAACCACAAAATTCCTAATGTAAGGGAGATTTGCAAAGAAATCCCTTCCTTGAAGCAAAGCATACAACCTTTATAATTAAGTCTAAATTCACAAAATCATTATATTTCAATTATGAAAACACATGCAAAATTGGGGTTATAACATCCTTCCCCTCTTATAAGAATTTTGTACTCAAAATTCCATCAAGCAAACAAACAATTCAGGATAAGACTTTTCCATGTCCATCATTGGCCCCTATGTGGCTTTACCTTATCCATGGTGCTTCCAAAGAACCTTTATCATCACACATTCTTTTCTATGAGTTCTTTCACCTTGGCATCTATAATCCTCATAGGTGACTCAGGTCATTTCAGCATCCCTTAGGGATCACTAGGTTCATTGCTTCGCACATGGTCTGGGTACCTCACATAGTGCTCTATATTGGACACATGGAACTCATCACACATCACATTATCCTGAGGGGTAAGGGAAAACTTAACCTTCTCCACCAAACCATCTCAAATGGGCCCAGGTATCGGGGACTTATCTGTCTCAGCTATAGTTCAGATGGGTCAGATTTTCATATCACATATTCTCCCACAGTGAACTGTATTTCAGTCTACTTTGCATCATCCTACGACTCATGTCATCCCTGGGCTCCTTTCAGCCATTGCACGATCAAAGCGACTTCATCTGCACACACTGTGGTCTTTTTCTAACCTTTGTGAGGTCCCTCCACCAACATCACCTTAATGAAGTGGTGATCGACACAACCTCCCTTGCAGAGCTTCTTTACCTCCCGATATAGGCTATGGTGGTTATCATCACATCTTACAGAAGAAAAGAACTATCTCCATGTATCACCCTGAATGAGCACACATGCTCTCATCAGACCCTCTAGTCTAGATCATACTAACCATTAGTTAGGGGTGATAAGCGGTACTGACATTGAGTTCTTCATGTACCTACTTCCACCTTATGGAAGTGAACCTTTAGGTCATACTCAAGAACTTTTTAACTCGCATCATGGTGTAGTTGAACCATCTCCCTCATATGTAGTTCAACCCGATCTGTCCCTTGAAAATACTCTTTCTCTCTCATGTCATCTAGGTAAGGCGATCTACCATAACCCATATTGCATCTTGACCTTCCTTGGTCTAGGGGAGACTCACCACAACATCCATAGTGATGAACTCCCATTCCCTCCCAAGGACTCTTTTATCCTCTATATCGATACACTAGGTTACCGGTGTTCATCCTTCACCTCCTGGATTGCATGGCAACATACCCCATGCATCTTTATCTTAGGCATCCAAAGTACTGATGTCACTTATTATCTTGGTAGTACCATGGTGTATCATGATCTCCTGTATGTCATGATTCCTCAAGATTGATTCCTCAAAAACCCTAAACCACTCTAGTCAGGGTTTCATCTCCTTTTTCTCCAGAGAAGTGCATCTGAGGTTCTACAACCATCCTTTAATCATGATATGCCCTAGGCTGGCTAACCAAACAACCATTAACTTGATCAACCAATATTGTTACATCTGAGTGTTAGCCAAAATTATCTCTTTTTCCAACTGAGGGCTAACCTAACAACCTCTTCTAGCATCCATCTAAACTAGGCAGTTGTATCCCATCCAGAGCATCCATTACCACTTCACATCCTTAGGTGTTAGGTAACGTTGAAGACATACACCTCCATGTATTCCACTTATTATCTCATCTCATCTCTAAGTCTATCTTCATTAAGAAACTCTCTAAGCTTATTTTCTTGGTTTTTCAAATTCAACCTTGTATGACTCATATCTCATGATAAAAACATCCTCATAAGATGACTACCTTGTTTCCATCCATGTATCATTCACTCCACCAGGGTATGTTATCATCTTTGTCCTCATACCCCATGGCAACGTTCCAACTCTCATCTCCTTTTATCCTTGGTGTATGGCATGTGTATTGTCCTATCTCTCACTCCCATAACAAGAGGAAATAAGCATTTGGCTACAGTCCAAATACAGAGTTCTTCCTGTTCCAAGAGTAGAGATGGTACATCCCACCTTACCAGTACACCTTCAAATCTAAGTTGAAACGTGCAACATATGTCTCTACATCATGATCATCTCGATATCAAAGTTACTTCCATGTAGAAGTGGTTTTGAACCTACTCATTCCTTGGTCATATCCTCTAGGTCTATAGGGTGCCGACACTTTTGGGGTCATCCCTCTTCCCTTATGCATCCAGAGAGTGCCCTCCTCATATGTCCTTTGGGTCCCATGAGTTCATGAAGGTGATCAATCTCCCAACCCATGCCCTCAGACAATGATAGTTGTTACCTCCCAACCCTATGGTCATGTGCAACTAGGGAATTAGGCAACTCCTACTTCCATTGGTCTTATCCCTATCTGACCCTAGGATAAACTTAAGATTCTAACATAGTACATGTCCAACTTAGAACCTTACCCAAGCATTCATCATCTCTCTCTGCATTCATGGGCTGACTTTCATCCTTTCATAGGGGTCATGGCGACCTGCCTACCTTGGTCAGGCCCCATACTGGTTACCTCCATGGTAACACATTCACATGCACATAGAGATGGTTATCTATGAGTCTACAGTTCCTTATCATACTATGTACTTTTCACTTAGCTTCTCAAGATCCTATGAGACCTCTTTAGGTTACCTTAAACCAACAAATCTGGTATACACCCTACGAAAGGGTCCCTCTCCCAGGATGGGAGGAAACTACATCTTGGTAACAAAGGTCACAAACGTCCTTATGTCTAGGATTTACATACTCATGATCATACCTAGTCCAATTAAGCTACTAAAGCACGTAGCTAATAGGCAGACCCCTTACCAAACCATGATGGGTTCCCCTGATAAGTCATACTTATTCTCATTCCTCTATATTGGACCAAAACATACCTGCATGTGTCACCAACTTAGATGTGAGGGATTCATCAAACATACCTTAAACTTAAGGGGTTTCCCTTTCCTCTAAACATGAGAAGTGCCATGCTTGAATCTATAGAAACTCAAATCTCATCATGAGCATCAGGTACACCACTTCCCCTCTTAGGCCTAGGAACCCTAGGTTCACTTCGCTGATGTCCAACTGCCCGCTCAACCTTTTAACCAAAAACCAAGCATATACAAGGTATGACATGCCCTTCATGTCATCCTTCTACTTGAACAACACCGTGGAGTCCCCCTAAAGGGCAACCAACTAGATGTAAGGCCTCACAACTTGTTATTTAAACCTTTTCAGGGTTTAAGGAACTCTTATTCCCATCTTAGAAGGTAAACACCTATATCGTAGGCACATAGGTACCAGTAGCCTCATCCTCCCTCTAGGGTTTGGTTCCTCTAAAGGCAACCAAGATACCATCAGCCTCCATGAATCAAGCATGAGGCAATTGTTGGGTATTTAGGGGAGGCAGAGAAGGCAGCGGAAACAAAAATTTTCTCCTCCCCAAACCCAGAAGAAGGAAATGCGTTAACATCTATACAATAGGAAAGGATGGTTTGTGGAATCATACCTTGTCTCGAGGCTTGCTCAGAGACAATACCTCGTGCCTTGTGCGGTCTTCACCTCCTGTCTTGGACAGTATCAGTGCAGCTCCTGGTTGCACTGGGACTGACGGGATTGAAGGTTGCCCTCCTAGCGGCAGAAACCTCCCACCTCTGAAGTAGTCCACACGGACCACCTGGAACTCCAATCTCCTTGTCCCATAAGGAATTGGAAGGAGTCGCACCCTCCTATCAGTGTACTAGTCGCTGACACACTCTCCTGCCACCCGTCACTTTCTGCAGTTGTCTTTCCCTTGTTGTGCCTCCCTTATCGGGTAGCACTTGCTCGGGCTCTCTCTCGGTTACCAAAACCAGAGAGAGTGACAACTTCACAGAGCAAATGGTTGCACTGGGTTGTCCTTTGAGAAGCCCCCAATACCCCTATATATATAGGAGGGTCATGGGACAGGGCTCTCCATCCCGGGAAATGTGGGACTAAAAGTAGGAGTAGAAGGGTTCGAGATTTTCCACAAAACAACCAACTCGCAACCTGAACCGATCATTTCATTTATGAAACGGTCGGTTGGGGACCTGAGCCGGTCGGTTGGCACCTCAACCGATCGGTTGGGACACCTCAACCGGTCGGTTCATTTCTGAACCGGTCGGTTCATGGTCCTGGTCAGTTCTCGATTGACTTTCCATCTTTTGTTTCTAATTGGTATCAAATACCAATCCTTGTTCCAATCAAATTGGGCAAGTGAAACGAAAGGAAATTTCTCACCAATCCTACTTTCCCAACTTGCTCGGTTGCATCAGTTGAATTGATTGTTTCAACACTTGAAGCAATCGTTTCACCCTGACCTTGAGTCGATCGACTCACAAGCTGAGCCGATCGGTTCACCAAGTTGAGCCGATCAGTTCATCACATGAGCTGATTAGTTGGGAGTGCAGATTGTGCAGAAACAGTCAATTGTAGTTTCAATCAATCTGATACTCTAATCAATCTATCCAACACCTTGAACACTATGATTTTGAGCTATCAATTAATTGAGTGTTTGATTGAACTACTAAACTCCTTTAGTAATCAATCTAAATATTGTTTGTGGACAAAACTCCTCTTCCAGGTTAAATCCTATGTGTGTGACCCTGCAGGTCCTTTTTCACGTTGGCAGTGAAAGTCCATAACACTTATGACTTCACAAGCAAAGAGCGGTGCCTAGTCACATATCAGTGCTACCCAAGTGAAATAGAAAGGTGGAGAACAACTTTTAATCCTATAATCCGTGAATGGTGTTACAGTGAATGTATAATTCCTTTGTCACTGATATCCCGAATGAACTCGAGGCATGGAACAGTCATCCTGTCAACGTTCATTCACTTTCTTGATCTCAGAGCAGATTGGAAGAGATATGTATGACATCAATATCACATACTGATTCACACATGCGTGTGCATGCCTATTTCAATCCTACTCATCAAGTGGCCTTGGATATCAAACTCCCTCAGGAGGGGCAAATCCCATATCTATCACTCACCCCTCAAAAGCCCCATGTGTCAAAGCCACCCAATCATCACCTTTATAACAACCCATGTTTCGGGACTGTGTTTGATGATGTCAAAGTGTGCCCAACAACGTGTGTTGAGTGTAGTAATTTCAGGTCAAAAAATCACATTCACCACCATCACTGTGAGTACTGACTGTGACTACCATGTCATGGTTTCATGTGTCAAACTCACGGTGGGTCTGTCCGGTACACTTGTTCTCTAACAAGTACCTATGTGTTTGGTTTGATATCTCTATATCATGACCAATGAGATTTTGTCATCAACCAACACCACAATCTAGTCTTGTGTGTCATTGTTGTTTATCTACCTTCCACAATGACATCTGACTAGGGACATAACAAGAATGTACAAACTCTTAGCATCTGTATGATCTCATCGTTTAGGTCCTCAACCTGAAAGCATACGTCATTGAGTATTGTCATTCTCTAGACATTCAATCTGTTCTATCACTATCTCATATGACTGAACCAGAAAGAATTGGAAGCTTGCCTTTGATGTATATCAAATCAATATTAATGTATCCCACCAATCATCCCATGATTGGATCTCAGGGCATACATACCAACAGCAACCGCTGTCATCCACTTAAGTCGCATCACCCTCAACTCCCCACTATTCCTCATATCTCAGAGTCTAGGCTTCCAACCTTCTTGCTTGGGGTCCTTCTCTCTCTCTCTCTAGAGCTAACCCTTCAAATGACCTAACTATTAGAGGTCCTCTCCTCATGAAGGTGGGTCAAGCTTACAATCATACCCTTACATGGTGGGGCCTATGTTCCAACTTATGTTTGCTCAAGGTTATCCCTAGCCCTTTATGCTTATCTCATCAGCTTTCCAACATACCCCCTTGGTCAGGGTTTTAGCACGAGTGACGTACTCTGGGTGCCTACTATGCCATGCTCATATAAGCTCATGGGGTTTCCATAGGTTCTTCTCTAACCTCATAATAGAAGGAGCTATCCTTTGTTCTAACATGCACAACCCTTCCCAGAGTTGGGTTGCCAAAGGTACTAGGTCATCTAACCTCTAAGGCATGTCCATCCAAACTCCTGGTCTACCATGACATCTAACTCATCATGCCATCTCTCTCTCTAACCTTCACTTAGGGTTAGGGTTAACATCATCCTCAGAGGATGTGCTAGGTCTCTACTTGTAATGGAGATCTCTACCTCCAAAACTAACTCTCTTTACTTATCCTCATGACAAGAAGGTCTAGCCTCAGGTCTCTCCTGAGGGCATGACAACATATGTCATATGACCTAAGCATGTATATATTCTTTAGTTTACGCTTAAACTATTAAGCTTATGTCCATGGCATTTTATTTACATGATTTTCATTAATTTGGTGGAGGATTCCTTAAACCTTACCAACCTTACCCATACCTCAAGAGGGTGAGGAAAAGAGAGAAAACCCTAATCCTTAAGGTCCTTAACAACATCTGAATTGGAAGGGATTAACAAGATGAGAGAGTCTTAAAGGTATCTTATTTCGAGTCAAATCCTGAGACATTGGCTAGGCAGTCACACTAATCCGGGAGTCCTCGTATTCCGACTAGCGGTGCGGAGGAAAATCTTGCCAGCCCTCGGACATGATCCTTTTCTAGACACCTCTATCTTTCGGAAAATCCTCTAATAACTCCCTTGGGTTGTACAAAGTTTGTAAAACTTAATAATTATTAAAGATTAAATGAGGAACCTATGCTCTAATATCAAATGTAACGACCCCGCCTCCCAGTAACCCCCAATTAAGGGAGACTAAGAGGTCAGAGTCGTTATCCCAATTTCCGGATCAAAGGTTCAACAAATAATCAATAATAATTATCAAATTCTACTAAATTAAACTGAAAGGCTGAAATAAATTTTAACTTTGCATACCTTTTTCAAAAACCTGGATATCTACTTTTATCCACATCTGGAGTCTATTCTAACTAATCCTCCTTTGTACTTTAATTCCACATATGCCACTTTACTATTTTTTCTTTTCACTTGAACCTAAAACGTCGACAAATAAAACGTCGGTCAGCATAAATGAATTATGCTGGTATGTGGGGGAGACAATAATCGTGCAATTAACTATAACCACATATTGCAGTCAAATATGATTTAACAAACAACTTTATGTTTTCAACATAACTGCTCAATCCTTACATACCCTAACCTCTGCGTTGTCCCTTTAGTGGACCTGGATGCTACCTTCCTTATGGTAGATCCCCATTTAACCCCTCATGATCCTACCTAACAGGTGAATCAGTTTCTAGTATTGAGTCACATGGCACTATCCATAGGTAGCCCACTCTTTAACTCATGGTGTGCCAAAGAGTTGCATAGCACTACACGTAGGTAGCCCAATCCCTAACTCTCGATAGCCTAGACCTTACTTTAGGTAACCCTTTTTAGCATTCGCATAGCCACAGAGGAGGACCAGGATCTGAGCTAGTCATGTATGCATACTTATGGTGATAGTCATAGTCACTTTATAGTTGCATGAAATAAAAGTCATCCAAGCAGTTATTTTCAAGCAACCGATAAAACGTTCGGGAATCGCCGTGAAACTAAAGCGATTATCCATAAGCATAACCACATACCTGTGATTGCATATTTCGAAATAAAATCAATCAAGTAGAGAAAACCCAACCAATTAGCAAGTATGCACAGAAATCCTAAAATAAACATACAAATTTCCTTTTATCAAGATTTATCCAAACTCATCTTGTTTCTTAGGATTTCTACTCCAATTTTAGGGTTTCCTTTGTAATTAGGGTTTTGCCTCCACTTTTAGTATTATAAACCCTAATTCAACAAAACTATATAAAAACTTTAACTTTCTCATCATAACACTCTTAATAGGCTTAGGATCATCTTAATATTACTTTTATGCAAGACATATCGATAACATCTCATTAGAAACCATTAATTACCTAGATTAGGGTTTCTAAGCCCATTAATGCATATTAACATATTAAAACCCTAAATCAAGATATTTATCACATGGATTATCTACTTAGATCTTAAAATCCTCCTTTTATCAATAGCATATTAATATGCTTGTAGATTATCCATATAAAATATCCCAATTCATAGAATCATCAAGTTAGGGTTTTTCCCCATTATAAAGCTTTAAAGTTAGAAACTTTGACTACTTTTTGAGCTAGGATCAGACTCAGGGTTTAAATCTATTTTTGATGGATTCCTCATGTTCTCTTGATTAAATTTCATATATGACACTTCTATATATGAGTTACCAATCTTTTACTATAATTTTTGCAAGTTAATTACTTTTAAGACAATAAGAAGGTGACACATCGACCAATTGAGACTTACTTTATTATCCACGCGGATTGGTTGATTACTTTTTTATCCTTGATCCTTTTCACAGTTTCCAGGGGTAGGGAGTCCTTTCTCCCTTGCTCATCTTCCACCTCCGCTCTCCCTACTTTCTTGACGTAGAGCCATGGAAGGTCAACCCATGTGTTGACTATCATCAGAAGGCCTCCTTCATTGCTCAAAGCAAATCCTCCGCCTCCGCCCATCCTTGCTGAACTCATTAGCGCCCTCAATCAAATGGGAGGTGGTTAGGGTCGGCTGTCTGGTGAAGCTCTTCCCGACCAGGCATCCTTGGCAGTAGGGGCGACCATACGGGCAACTTCAGAAATTGCCAATGCATGCTCGATCGCACGCCTCCATTGGCCGAACCCAAGGAAACCAGTTGTTGCCGTGAAGGGGATCCAATGACCCCATATATGTAGGTTTAGGGGTGAAGGATGAGAGACATAGTCCTCAGATTGGGTAAAACTCTTGTAGGTAATGAAACCTCACAAAAACCAAGATAGACCAACTCAGGACGGTCTCTTGAGTCTGTTGGGCAGCTTCCCAAACCATCTGAGTCTCGGTTCAAAGAGATATTGATCAGACAAACCACTGCCTACAGCTCACTGGTTTTCCTTTCTCATGTGAGGTAGAAGAAGATCTCAGGATCATTCAATCATCATCCAATAGTTTTCGTTGGGCACGACACCTTCCTGGGCCGGCCCAAGTTATCCTAGTCCGATTTCAAAAGTGACATTTACTATTTATCTTTAAGATAATTTGCAAAATCTATAACTCCCAAACCACATGTCCAATTAATACAAAAATTTAAGGAAAAGTCCATAATGAATTAAAATACTTGTGTGCCAAGTTTGGGACTCAAACTCAAAAGTATTAGAGACTTTCCTTCATATGCAAGTTATATCTTAATAAGGCATATTTTATACATATTTTCTCTCTCTTATTCTTTTATATCACTTATTTGGATTCCTTTTACCATTAGAAACATTATGGATTCGAAATCTCATCCATTATGATTCCATTATCCATATTTCCACATGTTTCTTGTATTTCATTATTATCTCATATTTTCTTCTTACTAAATCAATATTTAATTGATCTTTTCTCTTTCTTCACCTATTATCTTTGCAACTTGGATTCCTTGGAACCCAAGGAACCTTAAGATTTTGAAATACTTTTTAAGGATACTTATTATCCTGCATTCTTCATTTCTCATTATCTTACTTATTTCTTTATTAAGATATCTCTTTTCAAGGATTTTCTCTTTATCTTTTATTTCCTCTCCTCTTTTCCTATGTCTTTCATTAGAAATCATATGTAAACGAATTTTAATCATTTGTGGCTATTAATGCCACTTTCTAGATATTTCTAAGTATTTCTCATAAATACTTTGCTTACTATCCATTATCTTTTATCTTTTTCCATTATTTGGACTTTTCCTCTTTTCTTCTCTTTTATATCCATTACTGAGTTAATATAATAATAGGAACCACAAAATTCCTAATGTAAGGGAGATTTGCAAAGAAATCCCTTATTTGAAGCAAAGTGTACAACCTTTACAATTAAGACCAAATTCACAAAATCATTATTTCAATTATGAAAACACATGCAAAATTGGGGTTATAACAGAACATATACTAAATTACATGACTATCCACAATAGGTCAAGTTTGGATGTCCTATTGGTCTACTCTTTTAATATTAAGTTTTTCTTATTGGTGTGAGTAGAGGTGGGTATAGTTTGGTTTGGTTGAAAGTACAAATGGAACCATATATATCGATTTGTAAAAAATTTAAACTGAATCGAACAGTTAACTAGTCCAAAATCAAATCAAACTGAACTATATATTTGTAGTTTGATTTGGTTTAGTTTGTTTTCAAAATATTATGCATTTTTATACTAAGTTTTCTTCTGAAAAAAGGCAACCATATTCTAACATCTTAATCAATACATCTAGCATGATAAACAAAATTCTGATTGAAAATTAGTAATATAAGAACGCATATATAAAGTATATGTATATAGTTTAGTTTCCAACTAACTTCAAATAAGTATGTCATTACAGCTTAGTCTAAAATGTATAAGATTTAGTTTCATTTAATGAGCACTTATGTAGAAGATTAACATATAAACTCAGAAGATTGTGTAAAATTTACTTTAGATAAGTATTTTTCACAACATTTGTATATATTATGATATTATATATAGGGTATATATTCACTGCCCGTGTAGGTAACTAACTTTTGTTACTCATGGAACTATTTTGTAACAGGAAGTCACATAATTATAATGAGATGACTAAAATTTTAATGTAACGACTCATTTTTTAAATATAGCATGAAACTTTTATTGCCCCTTTGAAAATAGTTGAAATGATATTTATGACAAAACTATAAACAATTTACAATGTATTACAAAATGAGTCTTTCTATTACAATCTTGGTTATCTTATTACAATTTTGATTGTCTCATTACAAATATGTACCTTCCTATTATAAAATAGATGCACGAGTAACTAACCTTAGTTACTTGCATGGGTAGTGAATGAATGACCAATATCATCCAACAGTTTTTGTAGTTTTTTCAACTTATCGTTGATTACTAAATACACATATTATTTCATAGGATGATGTATGGATGTTAGATTGCGGTGATTTTTGATACACGTCTTATCTAAGGGGTATGAATTACATTTGTAAGGTTAGATTGTTGAATAGAATTTCGCAATTATCATAAATGAAGATTGGTACATGTACTCAAGTACACAATTCTTTTAGCCATATATATATATATATAGTTTTGTAGCAGGAAGGCACATAATTATATTGAGGCGAACAAAACTGTAATAGAAAGACTATTTTTGTAAATACATCATGAAATTTTTATGGTTCTTCTAAAAATAGTAAAAACAATATTTATGAAAAAACTTCAAACAATTTACGTTGTATTACAAAGATTGTCTTTCTATTACAATTTTGGTTGTCTCATTACAAATATTTACATTCCTATTGCAAAACAAATGCAGGGGTAACTAACATTAGCTACTCGCTTGGGTAGTGAATGAATGGTATATATATATATATATATATATATATATATATATATATGTATATGCTAGAATACACTCGAGTGTACAGATCACACACTACATTCAAGTGGTGTTTGCATATTGAGATTGCTTTTTCGCAAAATGTAAACCGCTTATCTTCATTGACATACTTAATTAGGCTACATATGAATTTTGAACCCATTTGGGTCAGTACAAGTCACTCATTCGAGGGAAACAAAATCAACGCATGAAACTAATTTGAAATATATTATTTTTGTGGTCTTTAGAACATGACCTATAAATGTCCAAATGGGGTAAAATTTTATATATGAGTTGTTCATAAGATGTTTAAGAAGATCAACGGATTATATTAAAAAAAAGGATAATATCACAAAAAGACATGACGTTTGCACTTTTTCATGAATCTATCATAATGTTTCAGTAATTACATACATATCATTATCAGTCTTTACAATTTTCATTTTTATCAAAGCTTTATATTTTTCAAAAAATTTAAGCCACAGCGAATCACACATTTCCCAACTGTGTGTGTATTCTTCTAGAATTTTCTTTATGCGGGTTAATAAACATTAACTCCCTTAGGATCAACAACTTTCTATCCAGAACATGTCATCGTGCCCTCTAAGTCACAAACTACTAAGCATACAAGCAGATGTTTCAGTAAACATCATAACTTTTCAACACTCGACACATTCATCATGATCTCTGTGGCGACACATCCCGCTATCACACAGACAATAAGGTGCCAAGCTAAAACGTGCAGAAAACACCATAAACCACTTAATTATCAAAAACACGGGGTAATTAAAACCGATTTCGGAAAGCAGATAAACCAAGAAACTATTACATTTAGATCCTCGTCCTACAAGAAATAGGTTATATAAATATTTACAAGCCTTGATGCGTGTTCACAGCTCAGAAGATCAGCTGTCTTTTCATCACATGGGTTCATCGCCTATTTATACATACGTAACGGTCCATGACCGGCCAGCAGTAGGATATACAAAGCTTCATCAGCTACACATCGTAAAACAACGTCAAAACACCTCCGAGGACCTGAGGGTATAGGGATGACTCTAAGACTCTATTACAAAACAACCATAACAACAGCACATCCATCTCTTTCCTTCTACTACTCGGCTTGCTGCTCAGCCACAACCCCGCGACCACCACCACATCTAGCACGAACACCTAAAAAGGTTGTATACCAACGGGGTGAGACACACAGTCCCAGCGAGAAACATAACTCCCCGCCAGAACCATAAAACCTTAGAAAGGTTAAAGCAACAACAGCAGATAACTGATAAAATGTACAATAAGAGCAGTCTATAGAGCAAAGGTTTTATTACCATCAAGCTTACCAAGATGTACGGAAGGCATATAACCCAGTATTTCTTTATGGAACATGATTGACAAGATAAGATTTATAATATCTTACCACATAACATAAGGAACGTATAAGTAACTGTAATGTATAACAAGATCAACTACACAAGCAAGGCCTCAACCAATGTTTCGTGTTTTGCCTTAAGCAATAAATACTATTCGGTTGGATTACGTGTTATTATGCCCTGAGGAAGTGAGTTGTACCGCTCAAGTCCAACCTTCGGTTGTGAAACCCAAGTCGGTGCCATACAAGGTCAATGGAAGAGCCGGACTCCCCGACCTCCCACCCCGTGGTCAGTGCACGAGAACCAAAGCAAGACCGCAGTCTCATGCTTATGTGGCCTCAGCCACAGGGTCAGCTCCCGCAGGCTACCCTTTCTCTAGCCTGCCTTGGTACAGGTCTCGGCGCTAGTATATCTGAGCCACGGGCCAGTTCACCATGCTCCCTGAGCCATGAACGCATTCATGCTCTATCACATTGAGCCATGGTCCTGTTCACCATGCTCTCATATACATCTTGAGTCTACAACCAAAGTTGCACTCTTACCTCCTCATTTCCGGCTAGGAGAAACCACACATATTCAATAATATGCACTTCCAGGTTAACCTGCAGGAGAACCTGTTTCACCATCACCAGCTACTGACGATGATGGATCTATGGCCAGGGCAAACTACATGATATGTTCCACTATAATTAGTTAGTATATTTTAAGTGGATTGTTGAGGCAAACAAGTGGTATCACATATATAACATTAAGCTTCATTATTGTTACCACCATCACAATATCCTGGGATCTCAATCCCTCATCACAAGAAACCACTACCTCAAAAGGCATTCTCATCACTGGGGATAACCATCCCAGATCTCATCATCAGAGAATAACACCTCAACTAGGCACTTTAGCCAAACTCAGGTCCTTGGACCTAAACACGTCATATTGGTGATGCAAGTTATCTCATCAACAAGAGTGACCATCAATGCAGTGTTATTCAAATATATATACCTCATAGCCCTTTACCTGGCTATGCATCCGCATAAAACACATGCATGGTTAGTATACACAATCATATTGATAACTGAAGTCATCAAGGATTAACAGAATGATCATATTGTCAATATAGGGCAACATTGGTGATTTTATGCTTTATCATTCATGCCTCAAACCTATGACCATAGACATGGGTCACATCATCGTGTGAAGCAACTCATATACTTCCAAACTTATCATTTACTCATCATTATAGATACATGATTCAAGATGATCATAAACACATATAATATCATGTCATTAGAGTTCAGATATGTCATGCCTTCACATGAGCGTTCTACTATATTAACCACCTTACTACTATCAAACATGTCAAGGGTTTAGAAACCATAAACCATAACTCTTAACAACAAGAACATGATCGCATGATAAAGAACTATCATATGGGTTTCTGTGTGGAACATGACCCTCACTAGAAGTGCCCACTACCCTCACAAGAAGTGTGACGGGCAGGGCACCCCCACTAAGGATGGTATCGGGCAGGGTTACTTCCCTCATGTCTCCCAAGCATACTAGCCACATAACGGCCAAGCTAAAACAAGGATGTCGGGCTACCACCTCTAGGTATATCATGCAACCATGTGGCGTGCATCAATGTGTCGTGCATCCATGTGTCGTGCATCCATGTGTCGTGCATCCATGTGTCGTTCAAGGTATATCGGGCACCAAGCCACTACCCAAGCTAGGTGTATCGGGCAGGGCACTCAACAAGGCATAATGCCCAACACACAAAGGTATCGCCCATCAACCTAACACATCTAGGCACAACGGCCAAGGGTGCAACTTCAAACGGGCAGCAAAGGAAGCCTATCGTCCAACTAAGCTAGCCTCATCCTATCGGCCAACACACAAAGAAAAGGCCAAGGTATATAGCCCAACACAACCTCATCCAACAAGATCATCATCAACCTCAAGCACAAGGGCACCAAACCCTAGATTTGATCAAGAAGATCAGCTCACCTCTCAACAACCAAGAGAGGGGTCTTGCACAACCTCTATCACAACTTGGGCAACCACAAGGATCAACCTCCACATAGGTCTACATATACCACAAAGCTCACCTCTCGAATCCATGGTGAGAGGAGGGTGTTGCTCAAGCAACTAGAACACAAGCTCACCTCTCAACTTAAACGAGAGAGGGGTATTGCTCATATTACTAGAGCTCAAGCTCACTTCTCTAGACCAAGGAGGGAAAGGAGTGTTGCTCAACATGGAAACCCTAAAACATAGCTCGGCCAACTAGGGTACAAAGGTACAAAACCTCAACCAAAACAACAAGATCACTATAGCTACAAGATTAAAGGTGCAACAAGCAAGAAACTTATCTTAGAACATACATGGCCGATTATGATCATATGAAACATACAAGAATGTAGAATAAGGTAGTATAGTTAGGGTTAGGAGTTATGTAACCCACTTTAAGCAAGCTCCAAGCTCCTAGCACCAAGCACCACCTTTAGCCACCTCAAGAGGAAGAAGAAGAAGACTCCAAGATAAGGATCGACCACCAAGCTTTGCAGAGGAAGAGGTGTCATGCAACCAAAGGAGAGGGGAAACTAAGGAACTAAAGGGATCCTTAGCAAGAGAAAGGGATCATATATATAGGAGAGGATGGAGGAGAAACCAAGGTAAGATAAGGCAAGGTGTTTCCCACCTAGGGACACTTGTCCATGAGCAATGCGACCTCTCTAACTTGCCTTAAACACATGTCCAAGGCCATTGCCACATGCAAGCATCAAGCGCCAAGTGTCCACTAGTGGTGACACAAACGAGGTCAAAGGGTCAAAAGGGGTCCATGGCCGATACACCCCAACTCCATGCCCGACACCTCCCTGGGTGACAGACATCAGGCTGATACAAGGCACTCTTGCCCGTCACAAGGTCCAACAAGGTCAAGCAAGGCTCAATCAAGGCACAACAAGGCCCAACAACGCTCATCCAAGCCCAAGGCAACTCAAACAACGAGCCCAACCCTTCCTCTCAACACTAGAGGAAGCAAAGAGATAGAAGGACACTTCTCAAGGTGACAAACTTGCTCAACCACCCTAAGCTTGGGTTAATTGCAAGTAGCACCTCCAACACTCAACAAGCACCAACAAACCCTAATCACCACTAAAGGTGATTAGTAAGCAACTAAACACCAGGGTTAAGCAAAGCAAACAGGATAAACCCTAAACGGAGGTCATGGTCCTTACAATCTCTTTCACTCACATGAAACATACAATTGGTTAAGATGTAGGAGACCATTTGTAATATACGTAGTCGATCTACTTCCCGAGCCCTTTGTCTATGTCAATGTCAATAACCACATTATATTCTCTCTGTTTCTTCTGAGCTCCAGCTCTAATATCATTATTGTCCTCCAATTCAAAGAAGAACAACTGTTGCGACACCTCAAATATAAATAGCGGACTGGAACCTAAGAAATGAGTTGAAGTACGCATACTATTGTTTTGGCCTCCGATTGACATATTAACCTTTGGATTACTACTACCAAGTTCATGACACTTGCTTTGAATGATGAAACCACCTTTGTCTTTCATTCACGTAAATGGGCATGACATGTTCTCGTTAGTAGGCCTAGACAGGGATGGTGTTGTCTATGCATGCCGGGAACAACATCATGTCACTACGCAGCGGATAGTTGTAAATCAGAAGAGGCACCTCATCCTTATTGTGAACTTCTTCACATCGTTAATGAATCTTGGTGATAATATTCAAGAGGAATGGGGTTTTTGAAAAATTACCAGCAGCATGATCATCTGCCTTGCCACAATATCGTCTCTGCCATATGTGGTCAGATACGTGGAGTGTAAATTCAAAAGAAGGCAGGAGGCAGGAACGATTATTATGGGATTTAGGTGGGATGTTTTGCTGGAAATAGAAGGGAATGAAATTCTAAATTCGTGCGGGTAGATGGTGGGCTAAAGAGTTCGGATTATGATAGATATGAAAAAGATGATTTCTATTTTTTATAGGGACGTAATTTCTACAACGTTGAAATATATTTGTTAAGTTGAGAAAACGTGATGTCTTTCTACAAAATTAACCACACAAAAAAATATTGCATCATAGAAAATTACTTGAGTGTATTCTACTCAGGATACACTCGAGTGTATTCTAGCATATATATATATATATATATATAATGATTTGCTTTGGTTTGTTTTGGCTAAACTGCACTCTCAAACTGAAAGAATTGTTGTTTAATGGTTTGAAAATGTTGGAACTAAATCAAACTATTCATCTTTGTAAAATTAACCTCAAATGGTCTGTTTGGTTCCTTTTGATTGAGTTTAATAGCTTGGTTTGGTTTCTTGACCATCCCTAAGTATGAGCAAGACCCTCACCTACAATGACCCAACCCACCTACCCATTTAATAGGCCTAGTTTTGCATGTAAGAACATATCACCACTAATTCCTCCTAGAGAGTATATCATGTGCAACACACGGGGCATATAGAAGTTGAGAAGTAGTTTTCTTTGATGAATTGTGGGTTCCCTTGGTATAACTACATCATTTTTTATCGGGCCTCCACAATTTGGCATCTTAAAAGTGAAGATTTCCTTCTATTGAATACCCTGGTCATATAGAATGTAAGCATATTCGTTACAAGTTTATCATTCTAAGTGCTATGCAAACTATACAAGTTTTTTATACAATAGGTAATGGGTTTATACCTTTTTCATGAAAAGATAATAATATTAGGTTGAAACTAACATATGTCTACATGTTAATTTGTGAAATATGTAAAGGATAGTCATGCCATTCAGGTTGTAGGATACTAGAAAATAATATATTAATTAACTAAGTCACAATTAGATCAAATTATGTGATTTATAAATAGATAGATGAATGTGTGTGAGTTATGATTATATAGGATGAAATTCACTTGAAATGGGTGCTATGAAGATAATTCATAGATGAGCTGGTGTAAATTTTTGGGTGTTAACCTTCCCATAACTATAGTATGTATTGGCAAACATTTAGTTATTTTGCCTTATTTCAACCAATGGAATTTTTTGTCTATATAATGGCTCATATGTAATAGGTGTATATCATAGTTATAAAATGAAGTAATTAGTGGATAAGGAATCTTGAATACTAGGAATATGGTTATTTATTAACAAAAAAATACTAAGGAACTATCTTACAAGTTTGGTATTTTAAAAAAAATTATGCAATTTGGATTAACAAAAATAATAATCCTACCAGACTACCAAACTCATACTAAGTTGTGTTTTAATACATAAAAAAGTGTAAGCAATAATGTTATTATATACTAGAAACGTAGTAGATCTAGTATTCAATTTTGGTGTCTATGCATTTAATATGAATATAAAAATACAAAAGCTATTATCTAATTAACACAAAGTATAGAAAATTTGTATATTAGAGGTATAACTCCCTACATTCATTTTGATGAAATATTAGCCATTCTTTCTATTTAAAACAATTTCGAACACATTTTTAGCGTTTGGATGTGCACATGTGCAATATGGGCCATCTGGACACGAGCATTGGTCATCGCCAGCCTCCTGATTGAATAGATATTTTAGATTAAGGTAACCCAGATATATGCCTCTAATATCCTCATTTCATGATTTTTATTGTGTTGGATTATGTGACACATGATCCTAGGATCATGACTAATCATGTCAAAGTAATGATACCGATATGGTTAAAACCATCGACACGTCATATCTTAACTTGAAACAATCATAGGTAAATGCATAACATTTATAGAATTTTGTGTTATCTTTTATAAATATATTAAGAAAAATATATAAATGATATGACATGATCCTTTTAATACATATCCATTCAAGAAATGCCAAACCTCAATTGTCCACATTACATTTAACATGTATTACATATACAAATTGTGCTCACATGTCTTATATATTTGCAACAAGTACATCCATTACTACAAAATTTAACTATTAAACATATCAATAAGAAAAACATCATGCTAGAGCCCTGGGAATATAGGTATGACTCTACTTCAAAGAATCAAGATGACTCCCACTTCAAAATTGGATTCCTACTACTTCTAGGATTGTTGTGGTGGTGATGAATCACCTTGGCAAGTATGAGATGACTGCTCGAAACCTAAAACACATTAGTTTAACTCATTGGGACCCACAATCTTATCGAGCGATCAAACAACCATATAGATAGAAAATTCTTCTATGATTAAATAAGAATGTGTGTAAAGAGATAATTTAAATATGTAAAAAAATAGAAATATATATTCAAATCATGGCAATGTGTTCATACCATGATAAGACAAAATAATAGTTAGAGAAAAGATATATGATTGATATAAAAAAATTACTAATTAAGATACTTAGTTCTATCTAGTACCAGATAGTTAATAATCTTTTACTCATTTTTCCTTAAGTATCTTGAATTTTAATTATCAAGTTGTAGCTAAATGATTATGTTCAATTAGCCAATCCTAAGATATTTAAGTTATTAGTGCCACCAATATCATTCAAAACCCTCAGTCTATTCAAGTACTTCATTCTAAGGCATCTTCATCCTATGACCTAGAAACATTAGGTTTAAAATTGAGCACTTAGGATCCACCATCTCTTGGAATGTTAAATATGGGTTAGTAAAGTTATGTTTCTAACCATCTTAAGTCCATACTTGGTGAATTTGGTTTATCATTATGTTCCTTAATTATAAACTTCATAGGACCATCATAAACTATAAATGTAGTCTTAATCATTCATTATCAATGAGGTACCATATTCCATATTAGGTGATTCTAGTGAAGTATAGGATACCACACCACCAAATTAGTGTCCTCACTCTCTAACATAAATTAAAAGTTTTACAATTTTGGGAAATCTTCACATGATCCCTGGTCAGCTACAAGAGATCATGTATTTCTTCCCTAAAACTAGAATAGTAGGGAGTTTATACAATTCTAAGGGACAATCTAAATGTATCATGAATTATGTTTCACTTCATGTTAGTCCATATTACTCATTTTCCATCATCATGGTACCAAATATGTATTGCATAAAAAAATTATCTTTAGACATGGATGTAGTCATTATATATAAGGAATCTTAATTGTATTCATAAATGACTAAAAGAGGATATTTCATGTTAAACAAAGTAATTCAAGTCATTCTCTTTTGGTCGGTAAAAAAATCATGTTACTAAAAAAGATGATGCCCAAAACTTTGGGTACAAAGAGTTTTGCACCCCCATTACAGACCTGGATGAGAACATCCAAAAACTATAAAAGTAAAAGACTGAAGACATAAGGCTACTAAAGAAGCCTATTATATAGAAGAAAAGAGGGAAAAAACCCTACAAAACAGCTCCAGCAGCTAACAGAACTAGCAGACAACCAATCCTAACTACTCAGGCCATCACTGACAGTATGCACATCCTTCAGAAATTGTGAGGCATGGGCAGCCGAATCAACCCTTCAGCAGCCTGGAACCAAAAGAGGATGTGAAAACAAGAAAAAGTTCCTTATATCATCTAGATCATACATTCTCCGGCATGCAAAGCAAACACCAAGAAGATCTCCAAAATGTTGGGTTCTTTAGAACAGAAAGTCCCTACTAACTAATCACTCGCACACTGACAATAAACTCATCCCTCTGAAAGTTGTGTGGACTAATCAGCTAAGTAGAGAGCAAGGTGAACCTCTGACTCCAACACCAAGAGATCAATTGATCTTTCCTTAAACAGAACTCGAGACCAGAAACACAAGAAGAAGAGGGAGACCAAGCAGCTCAACTAACCTCAGCCCCCATGTCTTTTCTTCCTTGCCACTTTCTTTTCCTGTTGTCCCAAGTATCCTCAAAATCCAAGGATTCATCAACCAAATGGTTAGAGTCAATACCTGAACTGCCATTGACCTTGAAGTCCATCAAGATCACAGGAGCAGCAAGACTTCTCGCCAGTGTCCTTGTTCATTGTCCTGGAGTAATCCAGGTAGATCGGTGATTCTTTCTGCTGTTGTCCTGTAAAAGAACGCCAATCGGAGGACCTTGTCATTGTTGAACTGCAGGAGACCTTCCTTTTCACCGGAGAGGAACTCCTTGAAGAAGGAGTTGTCGAAGATGAGAGTTGGAGGTCCATCGACCCTCACATCCAGAACGCTCCCTGTGAGCACGTCCCAAAGTGTGGCCTCCAGACAAGGCAACAATGTCCTAGTCGGTGAGTCCCATCTGGATGATGAAGACTTCCTCAGATGATCACTACCCTTGGTGGCAGCAGACCCATTCTTCGAACGCCTGGTGTGTGAGGCTTTTGGGAGCTCGGAAGCACGAGGCTGGAAACATCTCACACAGAGACACCTCAACGAGCACTAGCCAATGTCCCCCATGGAGCATTGGCTAGTAAGGGTGTGTCGCCAGCAGAGCAGGATCGACGGTGGAGGGGACGTGCTACTGAGCCGGTCAAAGGAAGCAATCCGCCCAGCGACAGGGCCCACTCGCTTCCAAAATCCCATGACACATCGAGGACAGAGATGAGGGCCTTCGCCACCCAGGAAGTCCTAGGTATCCTCGGAGGGAGGAGAAAGAGGTGCTGGTGAGGTTGGGAGGAAACCCTTTCTCACCTGCGTGATGGAGCAGCAAACACGATCCGGATCTGGTTGCGATTGACTCTCTCCATCCATCTCACTTGAACGGTATGGAGCACCGTGACTATTGAAAGGCAAAGGGGAGGAAGGTGTCGATACGGCCTTCCCTCCCCCCAGCAGCAGCCACCAGGGAAATCTAGAGTGAAGTGGGAGCGAACCCTAATTCAAGTCATTCTCGAGATAGAAAAATAAATATAACAATTACGATCCAAATTAGCAATGTTCATACCATGGGATTGATCATTCAGTTGAAACCCTAAGTTGATCCTTAGTAAACTTGCACTAAAAATAATCATTCAAAAATATCTATATTTTATTCTTATCAATATTCTAAAATAATGGAAAATAATTTAAAGAATATTAGAGCTCAATTTGGTAGGTTCATGTGAAACTTCCCCCACATTAGCATATTTACACAAAATTTATAAGGTCTATGCAATTCAATTTATTATTAATGAATTGATCTTAGATGGAATTCATAATATTGATCTACGATAAGAATGCACTTAAATTTTTTATCTTTCCATTTTTACCCAATTGCAATAAATTTTTCAACTTTGTTCCATTTTACTCCAAATTCTCGCAAGCTCACAAAGTAGCCTAATTCATGATTATTAAGTTTTGTTAATCCAATTTACTAATTTTGTGTAAATATTATTTATGGATATGTATTATATCAACCATTGACTTCTACATTGGTGTCTCTATGTCAATGACACGTTCTCACACAAAAAAGACACCAAAGAAAGGATTTCTCCAAAAAAATCACCAACCTTGACCTCAATCAAGTCAAACTAGAGAGAATTGGGGAATGAAGTGAAGAGTTAAGGTTTTGTTTGAATTTTTGAATAAATTTGATCAAAATGGTAGACAAGAAGAAAATAAATAGAATACATTTGGAAATGGGAAATCCTACCCTCAGTGATGTGCTGATTTAATGAGCCCAAAGTTTTCAACTTGAATTGAACTCAAATCTCCAAGATCCCCTTTTTTCCCTCGTCTTTCTAGAAATTCAAGATCCATTTATGTTTGCAACCATTTGAGGCATTTAGAGGCATATACAATATATATGTGGCATATTCCTTGTTTGGAAAATTCATAGTTTGCTCTTTTCTTGTTTCCCTTCTAGAATCCATAGGCCAACTGATGAATCCAAAGGTTGGACCAACCTTTTTCATATGAGTGGTGGTGATTATTTGTATTCATCCATCTAGGTCTAGCAATCGACAATGGATCACTAGCAGCCCATTTTGGCCACCATCAACCTTGTAATTAGACCAACTTGTAGAAGGTTAGAAGTACCTTCATCTCATGAGCAGTAACTTTTGTGGTTGATATTTCTAGAAATATACTTGGATAGATGGAGATTAAACTACAAATAGGTGAAGTGATATATGGGAGTCATTTTGTTTGTTGGCTAATCCTTAGCTAAAAATCAAACCACTCCCTACATAAACTACTTGCATGCTTGCGGAAATCCTAGGCTTCTAAACATCCTAAATATTGTCCACAGAAACCCCTACTCACTCTAAAATGGGAGGAACATATGTGTCATGATTAATTTCTCATTTTTCGTCAAATTAACATATAAAAAGGCATAATTGTCCTTGATGCCCTTGTTTAATAAAATCAAGGGTCACTTAAACCAAATTTCAAGCAATCAGTTAGAATATGTATAAGACAATAGTTTTTTGCATTAAACATTTAAAAATTTTTGGTACTTAACATTTGAAAACCTCATGATTAGTGGTAAGAAATTTTTTGAGGACAATACAAAAAATTGAGCCCTACAACTCACCTCTCCAAGAAGAAATGTGTCTAGAAAATCTTATAAACAGTAGGATAAACAATACATCCACTCTGTATATCCTATGTGGCTTCTTCAACACCTTGTGATGCACAACAATTTCACAAATGATATCTACCACTTTCTAAATTTTTGGATCCTTCCATCTTGAACCTTCACTGGTCCATTGTCATAGATAAAATGTCAATTATGGCTCTTAGCTTTGGTTTGAAAAGTATATTTAAGTTTGTCTTGTCAAAAAATTGGTATTGTTGTGTCAGTTTTGTTGACTGTAGGTCCTATTTCAAAATGATACAGTGATACTATGTTAATCACATATCAAACTGAAATTACACATGCAATGTCGATCCTCAAATAACTGTCACAATGTATACCAACATTCAGCTACAAAATTGACATTGTATGTTCTAGTAGCATTGTATCATACTAACATATTCAATTTTAGTTCATAAAACATTACTAGTGATATGTAATGATACTTCGTCAAGAACTATCATTACAAATAATGCCAAGTTTTAAGTGTCTTTTTTTATAATTGAAGGTAATATTTATTAATGTCAACTTGTAGAAAATAGCCAACATTATATGTATACTTTTTTTTGTTCTATTAAGAAATATAATAGATCAGTTGCTTTTTTATAGTAGCCACATGCAATGTGCCTATAAGAAAAGTGATTTAACACAAACACCAATTTAATCAATATTGCCTTTATCTCTTCACATTAACACACACAAAGATTTCACATTTTCACTCCAATCTACAGATCCAACAGTGAAAAAATGCCAAACAATCAATCTTCTTTATATTTTTCATATCCAGATTCAATTGAAAAACATGCTCAATTAAAATGAATAGAACAAACAATTACATCAAGATTGATATATAAACTACTATGCAATCATCGACAATAAAACTTGACAACTTTACCTTTTGCATTACAGTTATACGTCCATTATAACACATTGCTGCTACAAATTTGACAACTAAAAGTTTGTCCAACTATTAAATCTAGTTTCTATTAAGTGACCTTAATATAGAGATCAGTTGACGCCTCTTGTACTGATTCTATTTTTTCAAATGAGTAGGATAGGTGTCAAATAATGTAGGAACGATATACATTATACATATGCAATAATATACATAGTAGTATTTCATTTCAAAATAAATATCAAGTTTATTGAGTTCATTTATTATGTCTCGCATATGTGGAATTTGCTTCAATGCTCTCTATATATACTTTATAATGAAGTGTCTAGATTCACATATATCACCTTGTATTGAAAACTAAATAAATAATAATAATGTTATGTAAGATAACATCAAAATCTCTAGTTATGAAGACTAATAAAACTAGTGTAATGGCATTCCAACCTTCTAATATTTCTTTTTAATTAATGTTGTATCCACTATTTTTCTAAACTCTAACACTCATATAGGTTTATTTCATAAGATATTTAGTTTATTAAGTGAATATATTTTCCAAATAATATATTTTCATAAATGGGTTGATGAGAAAATATTTATACTTATTATGAAAATTAAGTTTTCATTTTTGCCCAAGGGGACAAAACAATATAAATTTGTTAAGATCAAAGTGATCGTTAGTAATACAAAATGCATGTTATTAAGTATCAACAAGGTGATAATAAAATAAATATCAATAAAAGGATGAATATATAATTAATACAATGACATACTGCATTAGTAGATAACATTCTTTGAAGGAGATATAACCAAGTCTTGCCCTATTCTAGAAATATACTGAAATAAAGAAGACAAGTAATCAATGACATGAATCTAGTCATATTTCACCATGATAATCAAATAATATTACCACTTATCACCCTAGTTATTCTAAAAAAATATTGTTGGTGGTTTTTTATGTTACTTTTTTATCTTATATTAGCTAATTGGGAGTCCTCTACTCAGGCCCATTAACACTAGTTTAATTTTATTATATCGTATCTCTGATACATTATACCTTTATGTATGGTTATATATACATATATATATACATGACTCTCCATAACTTTGATTCCCTCATAATAAGAATTTCTCTTTACATGATATTAAGAGAAACCATCTAATTTTTAAAAGGGGGGCTGCTTTATCTCTCGGTTTCATTCTTCCTTTTATTTCTCCTTCTTCTTTATACTCTTCTCCTATTATTCTCTCCTCCCACCCATCCCCTCGCCCGCTCCACTTTCCACCCACCCTCCTGTCGTCGGTCACTGCCAGCCAACAACAGTGGCACATGTAGTTAGCTACCTTTTGTCAATGGGGGCTAGCACGCCGCCACTATTTATACCATTGAGGTAGTTTCTCGGGAAAATAACCTCCATCCAACAATTGATTGGGTTGTGATTTTTGGTTGTCTATCCTTTCTGCTATCTTTTTAAGAGGTAATCTCTATCCCTATTGGCCTAGTCTTCTATAGGGGGGTCACAAGCCACTATCCCCTTAGGAGTTTCACATGTGACCCCTTGATTGGGTACTTTTTGATGTAGCAACCTATGTGAGAATATGATTGGTACTCCTCCCCTTCACCATCATCCATCGGATCTGATTGGTGGCGTGTTGATCTTGGTAGATATGAAGAAGTAGTTTTCTCTCATTTTGGACTCAAAAACTTTGACCTAAAGACCAAGTGATTAGAGGGTTTCTCTTCTCTTTTCATCCTTATTAAGGCATGCCCATCGGGATATAAAAGATCCTTGACCCTCTATTCCTATCAATTACCTCCCCATGTATTTCCATACGTGCATGTGTGGGTTCCAATAAATTTTAGGGATATATTATCTCTTTCCTATATAGTGCATTATTCATGTGATAATGCTTCAAATCATGATTCTTTCTGGATTTCTCACCTCACTATGTATCTTACTAGTGATTGCTCATATCCAACATTGTTCTACCAGTGTTCTACTATGATACCTTCTTCATCATCATCCTATTGGTGTGACCACTTTGATATATTTCTCTATTGATGTCCTATTGGTGTGACTTTTTATCTTAATTGAAGTCATGGATGACAAAAAATATTAACCTCAGGCCATTGTTTATAATGATAGTGTTCCTATCTCTACAGTCAAGTTGAATGGACATAATTAAGTGATCTGGATAAATTATACCTAAACCATCTTGGAGACCAGAGACAAGGTGAAATTCCATGAAAATATATATAGGATACCCCTAAATGGAAATAGGAAAATAGCAAGTCAAAATCTAGTATAGAACAGTATGCAGCCTTCTATTGCCTCTAGGTACATATTTTAGAAAAATGTAAAGGAATTGTGGGACATTGTCCTTTGTCACTAGATACAGGAAAATAATGGTTTGAGGCTTTAGAAAATCTAGGATAAACTATTTGGTGAAAATTAGGATGATAGGATTAGAATACCTTGATTTCATTCTCAGTTTGTCTCAATAACTTGACTATTTTTAGCCCGTCTCTTTTAAAGATCATATCAAAGAACGGGTCAGTCTTATCACAGCCAAATTTCTCATTACCATCATCCAACCTATTCTCTAGTATGCAACATTATCTTGACGAGTGATGACTTCCCCACTCTATAAGATGTCTTTTCTCGTCTCTGGTTGTATGATGCCCACCACTTATTTTCAACTCCACCAGAATCATAACTAGTGATTGATGTTGTTGTATATGAATGAGTACATTTCTAAGGACATACCTAGGCTACAATACACTTTCTACAACAAGTTAGGCCACCTGGAGTAAAAGTGTTATCAGAAGTAAGATCTTCCCTTTGGGTGCGGTCATATAACTTAGTCTGCCCATGTTGTCCAAGGATTAGACACTCTGTCTGTTGCCATCTCTTTAGTTGAGTATGAGAAATTTGTGTAGACTTCTCAACAGTCTCGTACACAATCCTCAAGATCTAAGTATTCCATGACCTACAATCCACTGCGACATCTTTGGATCATTTGGCCTCCAACCAAGGTAATGTTGAGACCCCATGTTGGCATAAAACTCTCCTTGGATTGTCAAATTTGGGGCAACCCAACATATGAATTGGTATGAGACACCTCCTTTCCTCCATTGAACCTCATATCCTACCTCATATGTCATTCATAGGTCCATTGGAACTATTTGACATTGTGGAGGTGTTAATATCTCACCTAGTGTCTAATTTCAATATGTTCATTTTTCCTTCAATTTAATTTTTTTGCTAAGTTAGCTGATGTCTTTACTTGGAAAGTCACCTTTGGAAACCACGATTTTATGATGCAAGATTCTTAGACTTTTAAAATAATTGGTTTGTGTTCTAGAGTTGGTAATATTTATGACTTTGGTGATTTTGATCTGACTTTCACCCTACCTGTGAGTGTACATCCTCATCTTTGACAACATTATGGTCATCCCTTTCTTGAGAAGTTGAACCACATGGATCCCTCTTTATTTATTTTAAAAGTATCCCATGTGACTTTTGTGAGTTTGGGATACATCAAAGGAGCTCTTTTCCTAGAAAAACTAGTCTCTATTCTAAAGCTATCATTTAAGTGACATTTGTGGTCCCTTTCAAACCACTAGTTTTAATGTATTCTCTTAATTTATTACCTTTATTGATTTTTCTCTTACATGGCGTGGTTATATCTATTGAAATTTTATCATGAGATGATTAGTATTTTTCAAAAATTTCATCAAATAATTTTGACACAATTTAATAAAATTATTAATATTATTCAGACTCACAATGCTTTAGAATATATTTAGGCTTAGGTATATTCATTTTTCTCTGGAACTGGAACATTCATCAACATTCATGTTCTCACACCCCCAAAAAAATGGGGTGGAAGAACATAAAAAACCGTTATTTACTTGATATCTCTTGTGTTATTATGTTTCAAGGTAAATTACCTAAGTCTTATTGGTCTCAGATTGTTCTCACAACTGCAACTTTATCAATAGACAATCATCTTATATTCATCAAAAAAAATTCCCATACAAATAGCTTTACATCTTCCTTTGTGTGTTGTTATGCGACTTCTGTTATGCATACCTTTGAACCAAAAGTTGATAAACTTGATCCCTACTCAATCAAGATGGTTTTTCTTGTCTATTCTACCTTTTACAAAGGTTATTGTTGATATAGTCCAAGTAACCATCATATTTATGTCTTTGTTGGTGTAACATTTTATGAATCTAATATGTTCTTTGACTCCACATCAACATTCTCTCAACCTCAATCTTAGCCTCCAACTAAGTTCGTTGAGCTTTATTTTCCTAACCCAGTAGATTGTGAACCCATCAAACATCCTCATGTCTTTCCTCCTCGTTGAGCATAGGTGTCGACATCAATGTTCACCTTTGAGGATCTACCACGCCTCGTATCTCTCTTAAAAAATATATGCTCCTGCACTATTTTCTACCTTATATCTCATACATTTTGCCTATCTAAGCTTTCGTGTACTGCTAAAACTATTTCCCAACAACTCAACTCTATCCAGATTCCCAAAAACTATATTGAGGCCCTTTAGAACCCTGATTAAAAATTCATAATGCTCTAGGACATGATATCATTATGTGAGAATGGGACCTGGGATCTTGTCCCTCCTCCTCCAGAAAAAAATGTGTTTGATTGTAGGGTGTCTTTTCTATCAAAATCAAATTAGATGTGTTGGTGGAATGACTTAAAATCGGCTTGTTCCCAAAAGATCCACCCAAACATATGGAATGAATTTCTTTGAAGCATTCTCACTGATCACCTGCATTGCCTCTATCAGGATTGTAGTCTCCCTAGCCTCTCACATGGACTGGACTCTGTTCTGGCTTGAAACTAAAAATTCCTTCCTTCATGGTAATTTAGAGGAGGAAGTGTATATGAAATGGCCTTTGGGATTTTGTACTCAGGGGGAGTCACCCCAAAGAGTTTTTCATCTCAAACTCTTTTTATATGGTCTCAAAATCACTATTGGTCTGGTTTACAAAACATAGTGTGGTTCATGTTGGCCTGGGTTTTTCTGAGTCATCTAGTTATCATAGTTATTCTTTAATTCTTCTCAATCCAGAACCATCATCCTTTTATCTATGTTGATGATATCATTATCACTGGTACTAATTCTCATAAGATTTCATCATTAAAATAGGTACTCGAACAACATTTTCATACCAAGGATATAGGATAACTTTGCTACTTTTTGGGCATAGAGGTGCTACATTCTCGTCAGGGCACTAATTTATCTTAGCAGAAGTACATCATTGACCTCTTAAAGGACTCTGGTATATTGAATTATAAGCTTGTTTCTTTGCCTGAGGACTGTCACAAAAAAGTTCTATCTAAGGAGGTGTCTTTTTTTGATTCAAAATAATATCAACGTAGGGTTGGGAAACTCATCTATGTTACAATTACCTGACTAGATATTGCCTTTGTTGTTAGTGTTGTTAGTCAACACATGTCCAAACCTCTTATGTTCCATTGGAGTTATGTATAAGGTATATGAGGGTATCTAAAAACTACACATGGCGGAGGTCTTCTATAAGAAACCACAATCTCCAGATATCTCTTTGACCTTCTATGATGTTGATGATGGGAGATCTATTTTTGGCTTCTGTATTCTCTTGGGGGGTGGGGGTCATCCCTCAGATAGTAGAGTAAGAAGCAGTCTCTTATAACTCATTCTAGTACTAAGGAGGAATATAACACCTTGACACATGTCTGTTGTGAAATCCAATGGGTTACATCTTTTCTTTAAGAATTAGGTTTTCCTCTTTCTTCTGTAGCAACTCTTAAGTGTGAGAATCAAGTAGATATTCGTCTAGGTAATAATATAGTTTTTCATGAATGTACCAAGAACATTGAGGCTGCCTGCCACTTCATGAGAGACCTGATTTGTGACAAAAAGATCATTACACCATATGTAAAGACTCAAGAACAGACTGTTGATATTTTCACTAAGCCTCTTCCGCCTTCATCCTTCTCCTATATGTGTGGTAGACTATGAACACATTATGTACACCCTTCATCTTGAGGGGGAGTGTAAGTGGTATTTTATATAATTTATTATTAGCTAATTGTACTTCATCTACTCAAGCATGTTACCATTAATTTAGTTCATGTTATGTTGTGTCTCTGGTACGTCATACTTCGAGACAAGGATATATATATATATATGTGTGTGTGTGTGTCTATATATATATATATATATATATATATATATATATATATATATATATATATATATATATATATATATATATATATATATATATATATATATATATGACTCTCTGTTACCTGATTCCCTCATAATAAGAATTTATCTTCATAGCTACCATATCTAACACTCACCATTTATAAATGTTTTAGTTTCCTATTGACTTAAATTAAACACTCTTTCTGGTAAATTCTATAGTAACACCATTTTCCATTCAAAACATCTTTCACCCCCCAGTTCTTCAACCAATTGATTAGGTTTGTCTTCTCTCTTCCTATATAACCACGTTCCATTTAAATCTCCACCCAAAAAACTTTAATAACGATCTCTTTTATATTTTATATGGTTTGTTTATCTTTAAACATATTATTGTTATACATATCCCTCCCTAATTATATCAAATGCACTTATTCATGAAGGAATAGATGATGGAACTTTTCCATGCATAATTTTATTAGTTCTTGGATAAAGTCATGGATAGATGTTTGTGTAGTAGGGTTATCATATTATGTAAAGTAATAAATCTTATGTTCAAAATAGTCTATAAAATGAAAGGGTAAAAGTTAGACATAAGAAGGGTCACACCACTCTCATATCTCAATTAGCTTCTCATCAGTTGCATTATTCACTCCTCTTATTGTGATGTTTCTTTCTTTCTTTCTATATACCTCTCTTCTTTTAGCATTTCCCCTCCTTTTGTTTCTACTTTCACATGGATGCAACTGAACATTAGGAAGATGGACGGCATGTGGTGGTCTATTAGTTCCTAGGAGTGAGTTATGGAATACTACATCTCCTTTGTTATCTAGATCTTGTCCATGCCAAATTATATGTCATCTTGATAGATTCCACTACTTCCATACATATATGTTTCTAGCATTTTTTAAGTAGTTCATGTTATGTAATTATGAATATAATTTGTTTCATCAATATATACCTACCTCCTTATTTCTTATATACTTATGATCAAGACAAGGAACGCCATTAGATTTCAAAGCTAATTATCATTATATATAGTGAAGATTGGATGCATATGTTTAGTGTGACCGGTTTTTACAAAGGTGTTATATCTCATATAGGATTTTTTTCTTAAATGTGTATACTTATTGGATGACATGTCACCAAAAGGAAATGCAAACATGATGGTGCTTGAAGATATGCTCATATACTAATCACAAATAACGATCCCTAATATTTATGTTGATATTCTTTGTGTATGAAGAACTTTTTGCCTTTCTCATTTTTATATGAGTGAAATGGAAGAGAACAAAAAATGGTCAAGTTCTATTTTCAAGTATTTTATGTCTCATGCAGCTTTTAAAACCAATATTCGTAGTTGTCATTTAGCTTTCAAGTTTCCATCTACTTTTTGCCTTCTCTTGCAATCGTCAAGAGGATAAGATAATTTTTTATGTGTGCTATATTTGGTTTCTTTTGTATGCTACATCAGGTGACATATCTTGCATCATCTTTCATCTTGGTCATGCAATCAGTAGATGTGTTGTATGTCTAGTATTTGAAGCATCCTTAGTAGTTATGTTGTTGGTTGTGTGTTGATCCGGCACACTTATCCCTAGAAGAAAATAAATTGTCTATCTTTGTCATCAAAGTTTCTATCATGTTTGCTCATGACCTGACAAGCATATTTACTATCTATTGTAGCATAATATTCTTGTGTAACAAGTCTTATCCATACTTCCACATGTCATTTTGGCAGTGGTCTATATATGGAAATTTATTGAGGGATCATAGAGACTAATTGGAGTTTGAGATAATTATACATGTTTCTTCCATAATTCCTCTACTCTAGATATAATCTCTAACATGGTCAAAGCTTCAAACTTTCATGTTCACTTGTTGTTTCAATAATTATAAACATCACGGGATCGACAAAGATGCCAAGAATATCAAAGTCCAAGGAGATCAATTTTATGTGGAGTGAAAATGTTGTACAAAGTATATCTTATTTTTGCATGTGATGTTTATGTATGGTTTTATTTATAATTTTAGTTTTATGTTTTCCTCATCAATGTTCGACTTGATGAGTGATTTTGTCTGCCTCATCTATTTTTAAGTTTATAATTCGATTCTTCCAAGCTCCATATGAAGAGGGGATTTGTATACGTACAAGAAGTTGTACTAATTTTAGGATTAAATTGGGAGAAGTCTGTTGGATCTAATTTTAAGTGCTCTGGCAAATTTGCCTCTATGAAAAAAGTTTGTGGGTTACTTTATGAATAACTATTCATATTCAATTTCTAAGGGTTCCCTTAACTTTCTTGATATTTGTTCAATATTGATAAACAACTTGGTTGTTTAAGTTCCAATACATTTATAATGAACTATGTGTATCACATATGAATATAAGATTTTATAAATACAAATATAAAATCTCTTAAAGGTAGTTAGGGAGATAAATACTCCCAAGAGCTAAGAATTGGTCATTGAGAAGGTGATTGTAAACCAATCATGATTGGGTAACAAAAGTCCAGTGTTGGAATAGTCATCGTGGAATCCAATTTTGGATTTGAATCCCAAGAGTATGTGGATGGAATATGGATTGTTACACCTAAAGATAGATCATATGTGGGTTATAAAAACAAATTGAAAATATTAAGTTTTTCTCTTGCGAGTAATTCATAGATATAAAATATAGTAATTGTTACTCCTATATGCACACAACTTTTGTTGCATCCACATACACATCATAGAGATATATGGAATGTGTTTCGTTATCAACATTTTAGGTTAGTTGTTTAAATTTGGAATTTGAAGAATTGAACTTCCAAAAAGGTGCACTGAAAGAAGATTAAGCTACATATGGATGATTAACTAGTTATTTCTAGTTATATCCTTTCATGTAATACCATATGATTTTTTAAAGATTTATGTAACTCATTTGAGGAGAATCTATCTTTGCAATTTAGTTATCAACAATATTTTTATTTGATATTAAATATTTTTTACTATTTATTAAGTATGGATCTTGGAAATATTGAGTGTTGATGCTTATAGTCTTATTTCACCTAGTTTGTGGATTGCAAAAGGAGGGGGTCATCCCAGTTGCTAACATAGCCCAGATTTAATTATTAATATTTAATAGTTATTAGTTCAAAATTTTCTATAGATCAATAAGGTAATAATTAGGGTATTTACTAAAGGAAATGGTGTCTTGAACGGTTTACATCCTGGGGTGGTAAGATTTTCCTCTACACCACTAGTTGTAATATGCGGACTCATGGGAAACTGTGATGCATATTTATCCAAATCATGAGTATTTGCCACAATAATATTCCTCCTAGGTATTATCATCTTAACTTTCATCCTATTCTCATATATTTGCTTTCTTAACCCTAGATAGTCTCTACTAAGCCCTAGAATTCACTTCTCTCCTCATATCAACTAACATATTCATGAAGAAGTAGGGTTGAGATATCCTCTACAATAAAGCATATGCAATGCCAACTAAAGATATAAATATGAATGGTGTTGCATATATGCATGTTCCTCTTATAAGCAGAACACCTATAAACTTTTAAGGACCTAGGAAAAACTTGATATAATGTATGTCTATAAAGGACATGGGTAGGATAGAAGAAATATATAACCATATGATGGCAAAGTAAATCCATAACTCTGAAAAAAAACCTTAATCTTGGGTAAATATGATTAATGGAGTAATATAATAGCCCTACACAAGAAAATGGCCTTGATTGAAAACAAAAGAAAGAGAGAACTCATTAGATAAGAGTTGTCCCTTCAACTATGGAAAAAATCTTGACTATGGGCAAATAGAAAGAATAATAGGAAGTATGCATAAACCTCAGTGTTGAGTGAAGATGGTTGTTATAACCGGTAGTATACTATCTTAAATATTCCTAAAAAGGAACCCTTTATCCTTGGGGTGGTTAAACTTAGATTGGTTTGTAGCCATAGAAATATATTTGTGATCCCTAACACACCAAACTAGAAGAAAGTGATATGTGTCACCTACATGATACAATGGATAGTTAGAATTTAGTGATATGGTAGTTATGTTGGTAAGAACGTCCTTTTCAACCCTAGATTGACTAGAGTCAAGGTCATAGTCATGTATACTTATGTGTCCCACTCGCATGAGAAAGAAATAAGAGGTAAACTAATAAACCTAGACACATGGTTAAACACATGGAAGTCTAGAGTGATAAGATCTGACTTTTGGAGAAGTCCTTACACCCTTGAGAAAGAAATAATAAGTACATAGATCATATTTTCTTTGACCTCTAAAACCATTGGCCCTAATTTCTATACCTTAAAGTTTTGTTGAGGCTTATAACTTTGCCCCGTCATACATTTGGGTTACAAAGGAAACATAATTGGCTAATTAGGATTTTGATATCTTGAATAAAGAATCCAAGCAGTTCAACTATATTCATGGTATGCCCATGGAAAGTGGACTCTTTAATTAAAGTAATGATAAATGGAATGATAGGCATTGCTAAAGTTCCATAACCATGGATGTCACCCTGGTGAAGAATAGTAATATGACAAGCCAACGTGCTTCAACCCTGGAGGAGAGTATATTACAGAAACTACCCAAATGTTTCAAGATGGACCTGAGTAAATATATATAACATAAAAGAAAAATCCATTTTCTTCCCATTATTTGGAATACTAGTATGTGGGATGTATGTATGGAATATCTTAGGATTAGCATTTGACACGCTTTTACATGTGTAGAACGCAAGTGCACGCGTCAATGTAGTATAGGCCTTTATGAGGCCCGAGTGAAACTCAGGGACACTGAACTATCGGTAGACTACTACTAACTGATCGCGATCAGCTAAACCGATTAAAAGAGTTTAACAGTTGTTGCAAAATTAAAAAGAAAACAAAATAAAATAAAGCAATCGATTAAGTGTTTAGTTTAATCAATTCAAGTGAGAATCTTTAGGATTGCGGTTTCACTGTGGGTTTTTCATTGTATGAATTTCCATATAATAATTCAGGTTCTTCTCTCGATCCGGGTAGTGGCATGTAGTCAGAATTGCCCACTGTCGTGGTACAATTCACTACCTATGTCTAGGTCGGTTCCACCGTCGTAGTAACCTATACCCTAAACTAGGTGCATTAGGATCAACCTCTGGGTTTCCACTGTTAACCTTACATCACCTTGTTCAAGGGATTTGTTAATTAATGTGAATTTCGTCTCTTTTCAACCGTTAATTCTTCTTTCAAAGTAATTAAAGGAATTAGATTATTATTATGGAGATCAAGCATAACAATATAATTGAGAAAACTAAACCATACCACGGATTTAAGAGATAAATGATGAATTACTATGATAAAAATGTCATACAATGCTTCCCCGGGCTACTCCCAGTCCTAAAGATAAAGGGGATTTGTCCTGCATGTTCATCTCAGAGCAAAACATGGTAGAGAAAAGGGGAAACATGGAGAAAAATATGAATAAGCAAAGAAACCCCTGAACAGAGAAGATCCAAGCGTTCCTCGGTGTGGAATGCGCAATCTACAGCCTTTCGGCGGTGGAAAACATCTTCTTCGGCTTCCGGAACGGCTGGGGCGTGGTTCTAGGCTCCGTTCTTCTCTCCACACCTTCTCGGGACATGTGCAGAAGCTAATGACATGATAGATTGCTCTTGGCCGCCGTCATTAGGTATAATCCCCGAGTTAGGTCGTAAAAATACCACAGCCGTCGGATTTAGATCAATCTGAAACAAACTTGTATCTGATGGTGTCGATACCATCGAAGCGAGTCGATGGTATCGACCTTGCGCGATATCGGTTGGTCTTATTTTCTTTTCTTCGTTGAGATTGATGCTGACTCGATACCATCGACGAGGGTCAATGGTATCGACACCCTAAGGTGTCGGTTTTTGTCCTTTTCCGTCGCTGTAGCTCCACTTGTCGATAGTATCGACTCTCTTCTCGCCAGCAACCTGATGGTAAGTCGCTACCATCGACTTCTCCATCGATGGTATCGACTCTGTGCTGCTCCTTGCGGCTGGAAACCTGTGGTTGTGTCGATGGTATCGACCACTGTCGATGGTATCGACAGCAGCAGATATGCATTTTTCCTGAAATTGCAACACAAACCCACATAAGCTGAAATAAAACATATTATTGTAATCATTTATGCTCAAAATAATAGAATAAGGGAGATTTGATACTGAGAAAGATCATAGACTGAAGTAAATGAATTTTGCAATATTAACCACCAAAATGACCAATAAATGCATAAAACACAAGTAAAAAAAGTCTATAAATGTGACTCAAAATCATCGCATCAAACTCCCCTAAGCTTAAACATTGCTCGCCCTCGAGCAACTAAACTTTAGAATAGAATTGCGAAGGTCAACTAAAGAACAGGTCATCACAACAAACATCACCATATGATCCCCACCGGACATTCACAAACCAGCCCTTACTAACCACGGAATGATAATTACCCTAAAGGCGACAGTAATCATCTATAAAAGATATCTACCTCAAAATTGATGAACACTATCATATAAGGCAGTTAACATAATGAAATTCTCCGGTTCAGGCTCGGTGCATCTTGTGATCTCCTATTCTATGTTGCTCGCCCTAACTACCACCTACATGGAAGCTGTTCTCCTGGTATTAACGAGTGAGGAGAAAATCATGGTGGCCTACCAATTCGAGTAACAGGTGGATGGAATGGGTGGCTCATGGAAGAAATGGAAGCATTATACGATTTCAACATGCATAAGACAAAAATGCCCTAATTGATGCATATGCAAATGAAAATGCCTTAATGCTTACATTTGGGTGGAATGATGCATGCACTATCATTCCATCTCCAGGTGAGATGAAATATCTAAGAAACTACATCATGTACTTATTCTTCTTTAAAATGCAGGTGAGACATGTTCCTTTCTCCCTCTCATTACTACTTACTTCTCAATTTTTTTTTCGTTCTTTCTTTAAAACTATTTTCTTTTTTTTTCTCCAAGCCTTTATTTTCACAAATGACAATGAATTATTTGTCGGGCTCACTTCTTATTACACAACTATATACTTGAAGCATTTAGAAGGTATGGAACAAGTTTATCACCTTTAATGTTTCAGAAGAAATAGAATACATGATGTACTGTATATGCATAAAAATGTGAATGCACTACAAAATGATACTCATGCGATTGAATGACATGCACCTAAGGATAATGTGCATGTATAGCTAATCTATTTTTTTTTCTTTTTTTTATACAAAATATGTGAAAATAGTTGCAATGCAAGACCTATATATATGGAATGCAATCAAAGAATTTAAAACCGTAATGTACTTCTAGTTCTTAAGGTGGAGTATGAAAACAATGAGGTGGATAAATCACAAGACTAATTGATTGAACCTTTGAACATTATTATGTGTCCCTCCTTATCGACCTATGTAGTAATTAAGAGGTTTCTCTCTCTTACCTCAAATTAGAGTCTTATTATCATTTGATCAGTTTAGGCTCAAACAAAAAAAATTTTGTCCACTTTTCATGAACCATAGGCATGTGCAGTTGTGATTTTCTATTTTAGAGTTGACAAACCCAATCATTTCCTTAAGTTATGTGCTCAAAGTTGAACAACACAAACTTGCAAAACACTAAAAAAAATTAATTTTGCCCCTAATTCCAATGTACAAGCAACAAGATGACACATGACTTAAGACATCCACAATTACACTAGATAGAGTGTGGATCCTAAAAAAAACTAATAACTAAGAGAAACAAATGACAAAAGACAAAATAATAAAAACTAAAAACTAAAAACTAAAGGATAGAGTTGTTCCAACCCCCCCCAAGCTTGAATTCGACTATGGCCTCATAGTCAAAAACAACCTTAAAAGGTGGAACAGAGATACCGATCATTCTTCCGGAGGAGGCGGGTACTGTGGGGTCGTGGGGTCCCAAGACGGGTACTGCCCCTGAAAGCTCGGATCATACTGAGGCATTGGTGGAGGTTGTGGATACCCCCAAAATAATTCTGGCTCCAGTAATGATCGTAGAAGGGTTGCTGCTGCATCTCCATCCTATGCAACCTGTCATGAATGTGATGTTGGTTGTCGAGGAGGAGGTGCTCATTTTCAAAAATAGCCCTTTGATTGTCAAGCAGTCGGTTCGTTGTATCCAGAATACTGGCATATGAAGTTGTATGTTTCTGCTGCGTCTGATGAATATCTTGCAACATGGCATACATCCCTTGCATGGAGTAGACATCCTCACTTTGTTGTGAGGGTTGTGGTGGCAGAGGCTGCGAAGAAGAAGATACACCTAGATGCATACGGGGACGCTTCCGGGGTGCCACACGTGTGCGAAGAGGAGTGAAATCCTCCTCTTCCTCTTCATTCTCATCACCGTCATTTTCGTTGTCGTCGTTGTCGCCGTCTTCATCTGAGCTCTCGATGGAGATGACAGGCCATCAAAAATGTTGAGCGCCCTCGATGTGGAAGACGGGGTCTAGAAGTGAGAACTCTTGATATGTGTGATTAACATGGCAATGTGCATATGCTAGGCCATCACGAAGTAGGATGAGGCTGGAGCGATGCAGATGCTGTAGGTTGACTTTGCTCTGGTTAGAGAGGGGAGTAAGCTGGGAGAAATTCAACCCAAGATAGTGAGCCAGCGGTGTGATGAGCCCTCCAAAATGGATTGGAGCCTTCTGCGTACTCCTCTTTACAGCCAACACACGCGTCAAGAAAAACGCGCCCCAATTACATTCTTCTCGCTTCAACAACTTGTGTAAGAAAAACAAGTCTGTCTCTAGAAACTTGCTGAGAGACAGATCACCTCTAGCAAACAAGGTGGTGCAGAGCATGCAGTGAAGAATCTGCACGAACGGATGCTCGAAATCCGCCACCGCCGCATTGTGGTATCTCACGGATTTGCCGGGCAACGCAGTCACTAGCTCGGCGAAGATAGCATCATAATCCGCCATGTTGTCTGGCCACCGGTACTGATCTCGCCCATGATTCTAGTTGTAGATGGAATTGAACTACCGTAAGGTGAGAGTGTAATCATTGTTGTACAGCCAGAAAGAAATGCGTCCTTTGATCCATTCCCGATCAGTGGCGATGATGTCATTTGGCACGACGCATATATCCAGTGACGCCATGAACTCCACTACTAGCTCTTTATATGTGGGCCATTCACCGAAGAATGGCTGTCTGTCAGTGTGGAATTCCATCTCATCGGGCCTCCTGCCCGTATGCCTTGCCTGTCCCTTGAGAACGTAGGCAATATTAGCCTCGAACCCAAGATTGTGGATCATGTTCCGGTCAACGTAGCGGGTCGGCTCTATCTTTCTCTTCATCAGTTCCTCGTAAACCTTCTTGACCTCCGCGGAAGGATGGACAATCCACGGTCGCAGAATAGACGCAGTTGGTGGAGGAATGAACTCTAGGATCTCCATTGGTGTCACGCGTGAAGAAGATGCGTTGGCAGTATGCACCATTTTCGAAGAAGAAGAAGGGATAGAAGACAGAGCTTGGTGAAGGTCAGAGAAGACAATCTCCGCTCGTAGAAGGCTCGTGGAAGAACACGCTCCTTGGATGCTCGTAGCGGGCTCCGATGGCTCAACAAGACACTCGACACAAGTGGAGGAAGAAAGCTCTGAAGGTGTGATGTCATATGATGACAATCCATCCCTTTTATAACTGTGGTCGGTGATGCTGTATGACCGTCGATACCATCGACGCGAGTCGATGGTATCGACTCGTGTAGCACAATCCGTTCTGCTGCTAGTATCGACGGCTATCGATAGCCCGATGTGGGGGCCCAGATCAATGACGTGTCGATACCATCGACAGGTGTCGATGGTATCGACCCATCCCACGGATCGACTCTCTTGGTGCAGCGATCGTCGTTGATCTCCTATCGTGGATCGGTGACATGGTGCATCGATATTATCGATTCAAGTCGATAGTATCGACCTCTGCTTAGGGCAACACCCTCGCGAGGCCCGGCCACCACTTTCTGCCTGTAACTGGGTTGATACCATCGACAGGCCCGTCGATGGTATCAACTTCACTGAGACAATTTCGTCTGAATATCTCCAAAGATCTCGCTAGTATCGACGCTCGTGTCGATACTATCGACCTCATTTTTGCGATCAACCTATTGGTGTGTCGATACCATCGATGAGGCCATCGATAGTATCGACGCAGAGCAATTTCTGTAGCTGCCAACCTGTACCCATCTCGATACCATCGACTCAAGTGTCGATGGTATCGACTCTGCCTCAGTCTTGCACATTCAACAACCGATCAAGGTATCTTTTTTACACTAAAAACAAAATCAAATCAAACCAACGTACAAATGTGAAAAAAACTAAACAAAAATACCGATGGCTGGGTTGCCTCCCAACAAGCGCCCTTATTTAACGTCTTAGGCTAGACGACATGAAGCTCCTCAAGCATCTGGAAGCGCAATGAGTTTGACCTCATTCACCTTCCTTGTATAATCTTCACCGAAATACAATTTCAATCGTTGTCCATTAACCAAGAATGTTGTCTAGCCATCACGCACCATGATTGCGCCATGCGGCCTGACCTCCTCTACGGTGAACGATCCACTCCATCGGGATTTCAATTTCCCAGGATGCATCTTCAACCTGGAGTTGAACAAGAGTACACGATCTCCTTTCTTGAAGATGTGCATCTGAATATGGTGATCATGAATCAACTTTGTTCGCTCCTTGTAGATTCGCGAACTTTCATATGCATTCATCCTCAGCTCATCAAGTTCATTTAGCTCTAACATCTATTTCTTTCCCACTTCATCATAGCTCAAATTCAGCTTCCTAAGCGCCCAGTGCGCCTTATGCTCCAATTCCACCGGCCAATGGCAGGCCTGACCGTAAGCCAACCTAAAAGGTGTAGTGCCTATAGGTGTCTTAAACGCCATCATGTATGCCCACAAAGCATCTGGTAGCAGGGTGCTCCAGTTTTTTCTCGTGGAAGCCACAGTACGCTCCAAGATCTTCTTAATCTCCCGATTGGAGACCTCCACTTGCCCCTGTGTCTACGGGTGGTACGGGGTGCCAATGTTGTGCTTTACCCCGTACTTTCTCAACAGTGTTGTGAACTTCTAATTCCGGAAATGCGTACCTCCATCACTAATGATCATTCTTGGTACACCAAATCTGCAGAAAATGTATTCTTTGACAAACCTGCACACTACAGTAGCATCATTAGTCCTAGTGGGTATTGCCTCTACCCACTTCGACACATAATCAACAGCTAATAGAATGTACAAGTTAGAATTGGAGGACACAAAGGGTCCCATAAAATCAATACCCCACAGATTGAACACCTCGACTTCTTGAAATACATTGAGGGGCATCTCCTGTCTTTTTGAAATGTTACCTGCCCTTTGGCAGGAATCACATTGCCTCACATACTCATAGGCGTCCCTGAACAAAGTAGGCCAATAAAGACCACTCTCCAGTACCTTGGTTGTAGTTCTAGAACTTGCATGATGGCCACCCATCGATAGAGTATGGCAATGACGAAGGACGCTTTTGTACTCCACCTCGGGTACACACCTGCGTAATACACCATCCCTGCACTTCTTCAACAGAATAGGGTCATCCCAGAAATAATAACGCAAAGAATGGAAAATTTTCTTTTTCTCCTGGTATGTCCAATCATCTGAGATAATTTTGCAAGCAAGATAATTAACTATATAAGAAAACCAAGGATCTTTAGATTTCATAGATAAAAGTTTCTCATCAGGAAATGTCTCAGTAATGGGTATATGCACGTCCTTCTCATTTACCCTTTCCAACCTAGAAAGATGGTCTGCAACCACATTTTCTATTCCCGCCTTATCTTTGATTTCAATATAAAATTCTTGTAATAGTGGGATCCACCTAATCAGTCTAGGTTTGGCATCCTTTTTCTCCATCAAGTACTTAATGGCGGCGTGGTCCGTCCATACCACGACTTTAGATCCTACAAGATATTGTCAGAATTTTTCAAAAGCAAAAACAACGGCGAGAAGTTCTTTTTCGATTGTCGTGTAATTCAGTTGTGCGTCATTTAAGGTCTTGGAAGCATAGAAAATTACAGTGGGTTTATTGTCCACCTGTTGTCCCAAAACAGCCCCAACTGCGAAATCTGACGCATCACACATCAATTCAAATGGCTTTGTCCAATCCGGTGTTTGCACAACCGGGGCTGAAATCAATTTCTCTTTAAGCACATTAAAATCATGTAAACATTTTTTGTTAAAATCAAATATAGCATCCTTTTCCAACAATTCAGATAATGGTTTGGTGATTTTTGAGAAATCTTTTATAAAGCGGCGATAAAAACCGGCGTGACCTAGAAAACTTCGTACCCTTTTAACCGAATTCGGTGGGGGCAATTTGGAAATAACTTTGATCTTTATCGGGTCTACCTCCAACCCTTTGCTAGACACCTTGTGTCCAAGCACGATCCCTTCGCTGACCATCATGTGGCATTTCTCCCAATTGAGGACCAAATGTGTGTCCTCACAGCGTTGCAAAACCTTGTCCAAATTGTATAAACATTCGTTAAAGGACGCACCATAGATGGAGAAATTATCCATAAAAACCTCCAAACAGCGTTCAACCATATCGGAGAAAATGGAAAGCATGCAACACTGAAAGGTTTCTGGTGCATTACACAGACCAAATGGCATACGGCGGTATGCAAAAGTTCCATAAGGACAAGTGAAGGTGGACTTCTCTTGGTCCTTAGGATCAATGGAAATCTGATTGTACCCCGAATAACCATCGAGAAAACAAAAATGAGATCGACCCGCTAATCGCTCTAAAATCTAATCAATGAATGGGAGATGGAAATGATCCTTAAGCGTAGCAGCATTCAATCTATGGTAGTCTATACACACTCGCCACCCGGTTACCAAACGAGTCGTGACAGGTTCATTTAACAAATTATGTGTAACAGTAATTCCCCCATTTTTAGGGACTACCTATGTAGGACTCACCCACATCGAGTTGGATATAGCATAGATGATACCTATAGAAAGGAGCTTGATCACCTCCCTCTTGACGACCTCCATCATGCTAGGATTTAGTCGACGTTGTGGCTGGATCACTGGATTGGATCCCTCTTCAAGCCTGAACTTGTGCTGGCACAATGTAGGGGAGATCCCCTTGATGTCCGCGACCGACCACCCGAACGCACCTCGGTGGTTCTTTAACATAATCAGCAGTTGATCTTCCTCCTCGGCACTCAGATATGCCGAAATAATCACAGACAGCTTCTCATCCTGAGCTAGAAATGCATATTTCAAGTGCGGTGACAATGGCTTCAATTCCAAATCTGGCGGGCTAATTAAGGATGAATGAAGCGGTGGTGGGAGTTCTCCAAGGTCTTCATAGTACCTAGCATAAAAGCATGGAAGCACCTAAAGCATCTTGGCACACTCTTGTAGTGACTTGCTTCTCATCCAATCATGTGTTACATTAACCAGGCAGGCTTCAAGAGGTAATTCTGGATATGCTTTGAAAAAAGAATTTGCAATGGCCTCGTCTTCAGTATAAAGCGGGATATCCTCCTCTTCATCATTAGGGAAACCCACAGCTTTGCTAAGGGACACAACATTGGTCTGCTCCATGATGTCTACAGCCAGTGTCCCTTTTTCTACTCTAGTCATCACATGAGCCATATCTAGAAATGGCTTCCCTAGACATAGAGAGATATTTTAATCAAAGTTCTCGACCATGCGGCATTGCTCCTTAGCTTTAGATTGCGTGGTTCTAGAAGGCATGACCATCTCGAACCGATCATCAGCGATACCCAAGGTCAAACGACCTCTCCCCATCTCAAGTATCATGTCAGTAGTGGCTTGAAAGGGTCGTCCAATAAGTAACTCATTACCCTGTTCATCTTGCATCTCCATTACAACAAAGTCTGCCGGAAATACAAACCGATCTACTTTCACCAACACATATTCACAAATACCATAGGGCTTCACCACTGAATTATCCGCCAACTGTATTGTCATATTGCTCGGCCTTGATTCTTTTAATCCCAATTTCTTGAATGTAGAGAGAGGCATCAGATTTATGCTTTCCCCTGAATCACACAGTGCTTCACCAAATTTCACCTTACCAATGTAACATGAAATATTGAAGCAGCATGGATCCTGCCTCTTAGGTGGCAATGTGCCCATGATGAAGGCACTCACCTACTCCTTGAGAACTACAACCTCCGTATCAGGGATCTTCCTCTTCTTAGTGATGATGTCTTTTAAGAACTTCCCGTAGGAGGGAATTTGCTCTATTGCCTCTAATAATGGAATGTTGACAGAAAGCTTTCTGAAACTGTCCATAAACTTCTTAAACTAGGCATCCACTTTCTGTGCCTTCACACTATTTGGATATGGGACCGGGACATCCTGTGCCCTTTGATGCGGCGGCACATATGGTGTCCTTTTCTGTGTCTCCTCCTCAACAACTACGGGGTCTGCGATGACATCCTCTGCTCTATCCTCAACTGGCTCTGTGACTGAAATTGGCATTTCCTCAGTGGCCTCACCTTCGGTTTCTGACTGGGGTTTTCTTGGTTCATCGGCCCAGGGGTTTAAAATTTTCTTGCCAATCCTTAGCAAGATTTCCTTCGCTTGTTGGTTTCCTCTTGGAATGTTTGTGTTACCCGGAAAGCCTTGTTGCGCTGGCTTCTTCAGATTGGCTATCTCAGCTACCATCTGCGCCATAGACATCTCTATCGTCCTCATCTGAGCCCCATGGCTCTGCAATGTCTGCCCAAATTGATTCATAAATCCCCCCTGTTGCTTGATCTGTTGGCCAAAAGTGTTCATCAGTTCTTGGTTTTGCTTTATCACTTGATTGAGCAACTCCGTGCTCTTATCTTCTGCCACCGGCTGGGGTTTTGCATCGGGGTCCTGCAAGAAGTTATTCGGATCTTTCCAAAAAAAATTCTTGTCCTTCCTCTATGCATAATCGTTATTTCTGTACCCTTGTTGCTGGCGCATGAATTTGACTTGAGCTTCATCCTCGGACTCAGTTTCTTCTTTTGCAAGCAATTTCTTTGCTAGAAGGTCCATCTTCTCATTCAGCTCTTTGATGGCCTTTGACTCTCCCACAACTCGAACGTGCTCTACGGCGTCTCTGTTGCCCCAGGATTGCTTCTTGGCCATGTTTTTCAGAATTTTCCAACACCTCGTGTCTGTGTTGTTCAAAAAGAATCCTGAACCTGCGGAATCTAGGTTACTTCTATCATGCTCGGAGAGAGCAAAATAGAAGATTTTTACCTGTGTCTCCTTGTCAAGCCCATGATGCGGGTACCTCCTAAGCATGATCTGAAACCGTTCCCATGTCTCAGAGTAAGTCTCTCCTGCCTTCTAAGTGAAATTATAGATTTTCCTGATCATGTCATTCGTCTTCTCGGGCGGAAAGAACCTTTCAAAGAATACTTCCACCGTGTGGTTCCAGGATTCCACATATTCATCATCAAGATTGTGCAACCATTCTCATGCATTTCCTGCCAAAGAACTCGGGAACAGCTTTAGGTAGAGCGTCTCTTGTGGAAATCTGTCAATTTTAATCATGTCACAATTCTCCACGAATTGGCTTATATGAGTCACCGGATCTTCATTCTTTAGCCCATGGAATGGATTTGACTTGACCAAGTTGATTAATGCAGTATCAATCTTATAGGTCAGAATGTTGATCGTCTGCTTCTTGTTTGGCCCCTTTGAAGCAGATGAAGAAGAAGTCTTTATCTTCTCCCATATCATATGTTCCTCTACCATTTCTTCTTGTTCGGATTCAGAATCTATTTCTTCTAAGTGGTCTTGATTGTAATCCTCCTCCTCGTCAGACCCCGGCAGTGGAACCTCTGGTGCCTGTTGCGTGTAGTCGGTGCTACGCGTCTGCACCATGCACTGGTACCTGCAAAATGGTAATTTGAGTTCAGTACTGTGCTAGATGACTAAAAAATGTGAAAGATAAGCTATGAATTTCAAAAGTGAAGATAAAATAATAAAATAAAAATGTGGCCTAGAGTGGCCGCTTGCAGCACTTGTAGTGCCGACAATCGTTGTGTCCCCGGCAACGGCGCCAAAAACTTGACACGCTTTTACATGCGTAGAACACAAGTGCACGCGTCAATGTAGTATAGGCCTTTGTGAGGCCCGAGTCGAACTCAGGGACACTGAACTATCGGTAGACTACTACTAACTGGTCACGATCATCTAAACCGATTAAAAGAGTTTAAGAGTTGTTGTAAAATTAAAAAGAAAACAAAATAAAATAAAGCAATCGATTAAGTGTTTAGTTTAATCAATTCAAGTGAGAATCTTTAGGATTGTGATTTCACCGTGAGTTTTTCATTGTATGAATTTCCATATAATAATTCAAGTTCATCTCTCGATCCGGGTAGTGGCCTATAGTCATAATTGCCCACTGTCGTGGTACAATTCACTACCTATGTCTAGGTCGGTTCCACCGTCGTAGTAACATATACCCTAAACTAGGTGCATTAGGATCAACCTCTGGGTTTCCACCATTAACCTTACATCACCTTGTTCAAGGGATTTGTTAATTAATGTGAATTTCGTCTCTTTTCAACCATTAATTCTTCTTTCAAAGTAATTAAAGGCATTAGATTATTATTATGGAGATCAAGCATAACAATATAATTGAGAAAACGAAATCATACCACAGATTTAAGAGATAAATGATGAATTACTATGATAAAAATATCATACAATGCTTCCTCGAGCTACTCCCAGTCCTAAAGATAAAGGGGGTTAGCCTTGCATGTTCATCTCAGAGCAAAACATGGAAGAGAAAAGGGGAAATATGGAGAAAAATGTGAATAAGCAAAGAAACCCCTGAATAGAGAAGATCTAAGCGTTCCTCAGCGTGGAATGCGCAATCTACAGCCTTTCAGCGGTGGAAAACGTCTTCTTCGGCTTCCGGAACGGCTGGGGTGTGCTTCTAGGCTCCGTTCTTCTCTCCACACCTTCTCGGGATGTATGCAGCGGCTAATGACGTGATAGATTGCTCTTGGCCGCCGTCATTAGGTATAATCCCCGAGTTAGGTCGTAAAAATACCACTGCCATCGGATTTAGATCAATCTGAAACAAATTTGTATCTGACGGTGTCGATACCATCGACGCGGGTCGATGGTATCGACCTTGCGCGATATCAGCTGATTTTCTTTTCTTTTCTTCGTCACGACTGATGCTGACTCGATACCATCGACGAGGGTCGATGGTATCGACACCCTAAGGCGTCAGTTTTTGTCCTTTTCCGTCGCTACAGCTTCACTTTTCGATAGTATTGACTTCGAGGTCGATAGTATCGACTCTCTTCTCGCCAGTAACCTGATGGTAAGTCGCTACCATCGACTTCTCTGTCGATGGTATCGACTCTGTGCTGCCCCTTGTGGCTGGCAACCTGTGGTTGTGTCGATGGTATCGACAGCAGCAGATATGCGTTTTTCCTGAAATTGCAACACAAACCCACATAAGCCGAAATAAAACATATTATTGTAATCATTTATGCTCAAAACAATAGAATAAGGGATATTTGATACTGAGAAAGTTCATAGACTGAAGTAGATGAATTCTGCAACATTAACCACCAAAATGACCAATAAATGCATAAAACACAAGTAAAACAAGTCTATAAATGCGACTCAAAATCATCGCATCAGCATTGCTACCTTTGGTAGTGATGGATTAACGTTTGGCCAAGTTAGGATATACCTAGATAATGGATGGCTATAGCTAAAATAAATTTTTTACATGGTAGGACCAATCAAGATATCTAAGAAAGTTTTATATTATCCCAACCTATCTAGATGAATCCCTTATAACATATAATGATGTTCGTGGATAGGTGGAATAATTGAACACTAGCATTTAGAAACCCCATGAAAGCTTGGCGACCCACCTAGTTGTAAATACTAGGTACCAATAGATTTGCATGAATGCATGTACATAAGGTACACACAGTCATGGAAGTAAATAAAGTAAAAGAAGTCATGTAGATATGTAAAGTAAACATATATGGTTATGCAAGTAAATGAAATACATGAGACCATTTTTCAAAGAAATATGTAAGACTGGAAACTCTCTTTTAAGAATCGGTGTTTAAACTTGTTGTGGGTCATCCAAGTGAAGAGGAACTAATACCTTATGAATGAAGAATATTCTGAATCTGATGAGCTGAGACAATGTGCCTACATAGTCTAACTTCCTAATGAGAAATAAAATAAGACCCTATACTACACTCATCCTTTAAATATGAGTGAACCAACTTGTTGTTGGTTTAAGAAAATGAACTAACTTTGGATGTAATAGAAGGACCTAAATTTAAAAAAAAATCAAGTGATTTATGATATGATAGTGTGATTGTTGTATACAAGGCATCTAATCTCTTACTAATATTGAATCAAAATAAGTTATAAATAAATGTGTGTCATTCTATAAAAGTTTGGAAAAGTGATTTCAGTACTATATTTATGTGAAACCTTGGTTGGTGAAATTTGGTTTTAGATGGGTATGAAAATTTTAGTACATCAAAAGCAATCTTACAATAGTTGATATAATCCAAAGAACTTCCTTATTAGGATGAGTCATGAATGTAAAATCATGATGATGACCCTTATTCTCAAAATAAAGCATAAACAATGATAGAGGCAAAATAAATTCTATAGCATCTCAGATAACCCCACGTAGGGTAGATCCCTAACTCAACCCTAGGTTCAAGTAGGGAATCAATAGTGGTAGATGATACATGAGAGTTTAGGAGAAAATTTCACTCCATGAGGAGCTATACCTCTAGAGGGGTCCTAAGGGAATGGCTAAGACCAGTAATATACGAGATATGAATATAAATAATAAAAAGACTTATGTAATATTGGTTGTACAAGTAAAAAAATGAGAAATGAAATGAAATTTTGGGGAATGTTGTGCAAAAAAATCAAGGGTCTTGAGAAAAGCACTTTTCCCCTTGAGGATAATGACATATAAATAACTCATTGAAGCTGAAAGATATACATGTATGAGGATTCACTTTTTGACCATGACTCAACCTAATATCATAACTATAACGCAATATCTAGATGCAACATCAACACACATGAAATAAGGTGAACTTTGTATTTTGAATATATATTGATCTTAGTGTAGGTGTAGGTCTTGTAGGAGATTGGGTAGTCATTATTGATACACACAAATTGTATATTTGATTAATGTGTTGAGATGGAATTAAGTACATGCACTAATATAGCAAAATATTATCTCTCCATCTCATGGATATACCTAAAATATAGTTCTTGAGGAAGACCTAAGTGAAAATACAGTTACCAAGTGATAAAATAATGCAATCAATAAGGATGTGGCACTGCACTCTAAATAACATGGTCTCAGCCTCAGTTTGTATATACATATTTTTACCTCAGTGAATGTTAATAATAACAATTTAGATAAAACATTTCCAAGGTGGATTTATAGCCCAATAATGCATGTAAACCCCTTGTTAGGTTTAGTAACAAAGTATATATAAGAAATAATAGTGCAATATCATCTTGAAGAAATAGTATCAGTGGTATTTGGATCTTTTTCCCAACACGTGTGCATTTAGACATATATGGACGGTAACATGTAAGTCATTTATTGTGGGGACTATCATAAGACTCATATTACCTATCAAAAGGAAACTATCATTGAGACAAGTAAATATTTCTGTAAACAAGGAGTATCCTAAAGCTAAGAAGTATCATGCCTAAGTGAAGGAGAGATAGTGGTTTGGCAAAACCTTTTGTCCAATATATGGTTCTATGCTAGGATTCTCTTTATAGATGAGGTGATTCCTCTTTTAAGGTCATGTATTCACATGAATATGAACCCTAAAACTTCTAGGGAAGACTTTTTATGATGAGAGGTTGAATATAAAATATAACCATTGTCTTTCTTCTCGAGCAAGAGAAGATCTCAAAAAATTGAAGAAAAAATACATGGTACTGTAAATAGATATGTGAGGCCATAAAGTCAATACACTAAAATGGGTAGACCTTATTTTAAGTAATTAAAACTTATAAAGCTCATGTATGTTATCTCATAGGTGAATCCTAGTTTAGAATGATAACGGGTATAATTTGTTTTGTGCCCTGAGAGAGAAACAGCCCTCAGTTCAGTTTAGGAATGGTGTGTAAGCCTCAATCAAGCTAGAATATTGATGTATAATGAGTCATCGAAGTAGGATCAACTTTTTATCCCTAAAATCATGGTATATATACATGCATGATGCTAGTAGGAGTTGGTATCCATTTGAAAGGAAATGGTTTGAACTTTGGGGACAAAATTGGTCTTTAGGAGGGGTAAATGTGATGAGTTCAAAAGTTGATCCTTTAATCTTAGAAAATAGAGTAATATTAGGCTTAATTTGCAAATATGCTAAGATAAGATTTCAATTGAGGTAGTTATCACGAATCAAGCCTCAATTGTTAGAATGGGAATATAGATAAGCTTTTGGGTTCATTAGAAGATTGAGGTTTGAACAGTTATATCTATAATCCAACTAAGCCCTAAATTGGACTATTTTGAGTTTAAAATAAGTCATTTGAGTAAAAATTGAGACCTCAATATCCTGTTCCTAAATTAAATGCCAATTATTTTTAGTTGTTTGATAAATATTGTTAGAAATTGTGGATGACATTCATGAAGATTTTGAGTTGGTAAATAACCTAAATAATTAATTAATGAAGCATCTCTTTTATTTCTCTAAAACCAAATTTTAGATAACAAGTTACATTATTTTAGTCTGATCTTTTGCCTAAAAAATTGAATAGATATTATGCCAAAATTTGGGATAATTCATAGCTATGACCTATGCTAGGTAATTTTTTCTTTGAATTTATTTTTTTCCTAAAAGATAGAAAATAATGGAATGGCATGAGTCCACATGGACCCTGACATCAGATTCTAGAGAAATCAAAGGCTACGGAGTCTCCTCCCTCACCCAGACTCCTCCCCCATGGAATCTTGGATTTGGGTTGTTCATTTTCTGTCCCTACAGACCTTATCGTCATGCAATTTTTTCACTAACATCTCTATAAGGGTGATAAGAACCCAACTAGTCACTAACTGTCCATTATCTCCATGAGTTGAGATAGCACCAAATCTTATACAATCGGGGAGGCTACAAATGGATACCATAGGCTTCTTCATATCTCTAGCATATATAAGACCCCCTCTACTTTCCTTCTGACTCCCGCACCTCAACTAATCCTTCAGCTATATCCAAAAATCTTTGCAACTTGTCATCATGGTCCATCCTCATCTCCCATGACGTCGATCTTGCCCTGATAAATCGAGACACTTTCAACCAATTGACTTGGCTTGTAGCTTTGCATGAGGCCCACAAAGGTGTTTTCATCATTATGAAGACCTCATCGAGGTAAAATCCCCGAACCTACATCACATTTTTTTTGTCAACCATGCAAACTCGTCCTAGATACACCCATCTCTGACATGTTGGATCTGTAATGGGCTCTAGAGGGGGTAAATATATCTAAAACCACTTAAATATAATTCATTAGACATTCAAGATATTTCTAAGATAATATTACAAGAATGAACTTTGAGTGCAAATAAAACATGCATATCAAGGGGGGAGAGATTGAACAAGTACGAGATAACACAAGTTATTTATAGTCGTTCCAACCTCCAAATTAGGAGATGTATATCCACTACCTATAGAGGTCATCCTATAGGATTTCCAACCATGTCTCACTCCTTATATTCCATGATAAGAGTTACAACATAAGATCTTCCTTTTATAGGTTAAGGGTATCTAGCATTCCTTTTAGGATCAAGGATCCAATAACCTTACAAAGGACTTACCTATCCATGACCAAGAGTCTTCTACCTTACCAAGGACTTAGCTAATCTTGTAATGAGTCTTCGACCTTCCCCAACTACTTATCCACTCTTGCAACAATTCTTCCGCCTTCAAGGATTTTCCCACTCTTGACTTGGATCTTCCGCCTTTGTCTTCATCTTCATGAAGTAGAAGCTTGCATCAAGGGACTTGTGCCCTTCTTCACCTCTCTTAGCTAAGAGAGAGAATGTTCATCTTCATGGTAGACTGAGATATTTAGAGGTAGAGAAAGTGAGAGATTCACAAGTTATACATGTAGGACTATCTCTCTTACAAATATCCTACTCACTCTAATAGATGTAGTAAGTGATTAAGCTTATAAGAGTGGATGGAGACTCTTGGAGGCAAATCTCTCTCAACTTTAATATAAGGACCTTCACAGTTCTTAGCTAACCATGGGATGATGCCCAAGGAGTCTTATTTATAGTTGAGGTTTCCTACTATCCAGTAGAGACACTTAGGACCGAACATAAGCCATTTTGCGTATTCTAATGGATATATTTTCAAGTTTTACAACACTCCAATGGCTAAAAACACTTTTATGTACTTTTACATACACTATTTTTAGCTGAGTTTTCTTTTAAGAAACTCGACCGATAGTACTGCATGACAAGTCAAAGTGCAGGTGTCAGTCGAGTTGACACCAGGACAAATTCAGTCGACCCTGGCATTTTCCAAAAGACAGACAAGTTGTCGAGTGAGTTGTCACTAGGACAAACTCAGTCGACGGGGCCAACCTGTAATCACTTTTAACAAATGCTAAAGTACTTAAACATTCAAATTAAGTGTGTTTGATTTTTTCTAAGCTTCATTACAAGTCATACAATCATTACAAGTGATTTACATCAAAGATCTATGGAGAAAACTATCTATTCATCAATCTTGATTAAGTTAGGATGCACAAGTTTAGGCATTTAGAGTGCGTCTATCCAATCTGAAATCACTCAAGTAGAAGCATTCAACACAAATGAGTGGAATGGTTAGTAATCATCAAAATAAGGGTTTAGTTAATTTAAACCTTGAGTTAGTATGACCACCTAGTCATGAGCTAAATGGATCATTGACTTCATGGAGGTTAGTTGAAGATGGCCCTACCCTTGGCCACAAAAATTGAAGCCAGCAAACCAGAGTCAACTCACTAGTTGAGTATGTGGCTTCTTGCTTTGTGTATAGACTGTAAGAAAGAATGCATGCAAGGGGTTTTCCCTGCTATCCATGATCTATGTGATCGAACTTAATCACTATGTAGGGGTAGTCAAGTCTTTTCCCCAACCAAAAATCTAGTGTGCATCTTCACCTAAGAGGTGATGTGGTCGGTTTTGATTTGCTAGGAAATTCTTTTACTTTGTAAAATTTGTAGGAATAAAATCCTAGGTCCAAATATAATCAAATTATAAATCAAAATCATCAGATAAATGTGTAGAATCTAAAAGTAAAATCTTCATGGACTAGTTTAGCCTCATATTCAAAAGTGTATTTTGATGCATAAATATATAAGATGATGAAATCTGAAAACCATGATTTTGATAAGATAGGTGTTTATCTTGTTTAAAATATTTACCCTATGACATAATCTGGTTTAGCTTAGTAATAATAAAATGAATATTGTAATAACAAAATAGGTATCTTAATCAAGGGTTTTATTTAATGTGAGAAACATAGGTTTTTGGTTTCCAATCCTAACTCATCCCTAAGTCAACCCCTAGGACTAAGACTAAACCTTACTTCACATCATATGCACATGACTATAGCATCCTAGTTCTATGTGTTGACTTTTAGATGAAATTGGGATAAGTCTTGCTTGGATCCAATTTTGAGTGATTGGAGAACATTCCCTCTCTAAAACAAGTATATGGGTTACTTTATGAATAACCATTCATAATCACTTTCTGATGATTCCCTCAAGTTTCCTAATGTTTGGTCAATACAGATAAACTTTTTAGTTGTTTTGATTCCAGTACATCTATAATGAACTATGTGTATCACAAATGAATATAATTTTTTGAACCTGGAAAGAAAATATCTTAAGGGTAATTAGATAAATAAATACTCCCATAAGCTAATGGTTGGTCATTGAGAAAGTGATTGTTAGCCAATGATGATTGGGTGACAAAAGTTCATTACTAGAACAATCATCATGGAATCAAATGTTGAATTCAAAACCCTAGAGTACATGGATGGAATAAGGATTGGTACACCTGAGGAGATCGAACAAATGTAGGTTAGAAAAATAAATTGAAAATATGAAGTTCAATTTTTGCAAGTAATTAATTGATATGAAATGTATATTGTTACTCCTATATGCATGCCATTTTTCTTGCACCCACATACACATTGCAGAGATATGTTGATCGTGTTTTGCTAGTCGGCATTTTAGGTTTGATGTCTAAATCTGAAAAATTTTAACTTCTCGAAGAGAGCATTAAAAAAACAAAGCTAATGACATCTAGAGGATTAGACACTTATTTCCTTCATGTGCTACCTTCTCCTTTTTGAAAAAATAATGTAACTCCTTCGAGGAGAATGTTTCTTCCCAATTCTAATATCAACATATTTATTGATTTAACATTATTAAATTATGTCAATTGTCTATTAGATGTAGATCCTGGAAATATTGAGTATCAGTCCTTGCCTCTTTGGTCCACCTAAGTTGGGGATAGCAAGAGGAAGTGATCTTCAAATAAGACCAATCAAGTTAGGTCCAATAGAGTATGTTCCAATAGTCATTAGGTCCAATAGAGTATGTCCAAGTTAAGAGGTTGTATCCACCTCTTACATAGGAGAGGGTTTCTCTTGTATGAAGGAGAGGATTTGTCTCGTATCAAACACATTGTGAAAATTTTGTCTATTCATTATTTGTAGCTAACCGTGTAAAGAAACGAACATGGTTTAAAATGCATGGTTTGCATTAGAAAATTGATGGGTAATTGTTACGATGATAGATTGTTTACACTTGGTTATCTGTTTTGGATGGTTTCTCTCCCAATATACTACGGAAATAAGTTTTTTGGGGTGACCTTTTTTCTCTATATTTTGAGAAATATGACATATTATTTTGGTTATTTTCTTTATCTTCCTCTTTTACATATATACATATAAGTATGCTTCATTTGTGGGCTTATTAGGAGTCATATTCTATTTAGGAAATTTGACCTATAAAATAGATAAATGCAAAAGTGTAAGTTTTAATACGACAAAAGAAATAAAAGTGCTTAGATATAAACAAGATTTAACTTGAGTTGACAGTTTCTTCCCTATTGGATGTGTATGCTAACACGTGTTTGTTGAGGTTTATTACTTTTTCATCATTTCAAATATACGCTATTGAATCTTAGTTCATGATTTATTTATACTTAGTATCAACTATACTTCCCTCGAGATTGTATTTTAGTTCTATTTTAGTTCATGATTCATTCATACTTACTATCAATCATAGCAACAATACATTTTTAAAGGGTTTGTTTGTATTCCATGTCTCTTCTGTATCTTGTTTCTCCACATGTGGTTAGTTTGGTTGGGTGTAGTTCAGTATAGTTGTGTGAGTTTGTAATGTAAAAATATGCATCAAACTCACACTATATCATTCGACTACATCCTACCTCCTTAATGAACCAACTGCTACTCAGATAACATTAAGAAAAAAGGCAATATCCCTCTTTTTCGTTGGTGTCTAATTCAATAAATATTTGTTTTGACAAAATTAACCAAATTTATTCTGAACAAGCGTGGATTTATACGTACATGACAAGTGTGAGTATCGTTAGTTTCAATCAAATACTTGGCATGCCTTTGTTTTGTTACTGAAATCTTATAGCACTTGTAGATCTATGCATCCTGCCTGATTATCAAAACTTTTTATTTACAGATGTGCTGTTATGAAAAAGAGTATCCTAGCGTTTATGCATGATTGTGCATATGCATGCACAGTATGTGGGATACAAAACACATATGTTCGCACCTCGCATGGGGACCGATGATTGAATAAGTTTGCTAACAAATCGGAGTTGAACAAATGTGTCACGTACATTCTCATTAAAGGGAAACACATTTTACAGTACAATAAAATATTTGATCACATTATGATTCCAGGTCGTTACATAGTATAGGCACGGGCGATTACAGTAGCAATCAACATTAATGAACGAGAAAGCAATGTACTGAGAAATCTATAATAGTTTTATTCTGATCCTTCACACAACGTACCACCATTGAACTTCACATTTATAAGTTATTCATTCATTGCAAATGCTCTAGGTATCTGACAATATGATGACGTGCTAATGACCTCAGTTTTTGTGCTGCATTCGTCCACTCTCCGCACCGGCATAAGGGTCAATCTTTACATTAATTACAGCAGGCTTCCTAGCTGAAAAGGATTCAGATAAAGCAGACTTGAGTTCCTCAGGTGTTGCAACAATATAGCCTTTGCCACCAAAAGCTTCAATTAGAGTATGGTACGCTGCATCTGGAACGAAAGATGTTGGGGCAGGGTCGTCTTTGCAGGGACCAGAAACTTCATCGGGGTTCCTTCTGTCACCACCATATACACCACCATTGTTGAATACGATTACAATCACTGGCAACTGGTACCTCACGACAGTCTGCAACATACAAGAAACAAAATGCTGTAAATCCCTTTTCCTAACAGACTAAAAGGAGTATTATATGTCCAATCCACGTAATTTCATATTCATGTCATTCTTCCGACGTATTGGGAAGGTCGTGTCACCTATCGGAAGCTAGGTACAAATCATGTAGGAGATGTGATACCCCCCCCCCCCCAAGTAGTCAGTGGCAGTTGCTCCTCATGGCAGATGAAGGATGCAAGTTCCGTCCCCCCGCCCCCCTTGGGGGAAGTGTGGCTCAATCCATTTTTACTAGCTAATTATCTTTCCAGAAGATATCATCACTGGGAACATCATTTATAATGCCCATTTGTTTAGATATCTCTAAAGCTACTAAGCGTGTTTAGCTATGGAACAATCAAATTGAAGGGCGGGGCACCATAACAACATTATGAGAAACAGATGCATGCAAAGAAGAAAATGTCTGATTTCGATACAATTTGTGTGGGTACAGAAATATTAACTATTAGAAATTTCGACATGTGTTCCTGGTGTTTCAAAGACAAAATGAATGAATTGATTTATGAAATTTTACCAAATTCAATCTACTAATTTATGCAATAATATTTCACATTAGATATGCTGTGTGTGTTTGTTGGGGGGGGGGGGTCTCCTCGTGTGTGAGTGAAGGAAACTGAATTGTTTCCACTCAATGGGACTTTTGATGTCCAGTTCAATGGTGCAATTAATATACTAAGTCATTACAGTTTGCAAGCAAAATATACAGACCTAAAAACACAAAACTATGCAGAGAAATTATGGTTGTATGCATAAGGATTAATAAAAAAGTTTCAATGGTCAATGGATTACGGCACCCGATGATCACAGGTACAGATTTTGTTTGTCAAAACTCTGACAGTTTTGATGAAATTGAATATCGGATGCATGTGATTGCAAAACCATCAAGTTTCTTGGTTTTGGACAGCATAATCTCTAGCTTACACCATATGCACAATACTATTGTTGAAACTGAATCATGGTTCCTTCATAGTAATATTCATTATCATTTGTGCCTCAATCTTGACTATGTCGGGATCAGCTATCATTTTCCACTCAGCTCTATTTTGGATCTTTTCTCGTTGAGATGTGATAAATCCAATCTATCTCCTTATCAGCTCTTCCCAAGTATATTAAGATTTAGCTCTTCTTTTTCAACTTTGTTTGATCCATACCTAAACCGCTTTTGACTTTATAATAAAATTCCCAAAAAACTCTATAAGCATATATGAAACAGCAAAAAACCTAATCAGCAATTTGGACATTGTCTTCTTGCTAACACCAAACCATAGACAAATTAATAGACATGCACATAAACTAGATTTTCTTTCTCTCACCTATTTTTTCCCAACCATTCTTCAAAATGTGAATGATACTCTAAACCATGGAACAGGACTTCGACTTCGACAGGTGTGGACATGGAAGTTTGTGGAAATGTCGAGGATTTTTTCAACCAAACTTCGATGCAACTTCGACAAAAATTAAGCTAAAAATAGTCATTTTGTGAAGAAAATCAACAGATTTCATCAAATCTAGCTGAAAAAACACAATATATGTTTACATATAGTCATCCATATAGGTTTACATATGTAGATAAATACACGATTACATGCAGTCGCCTCCGAACTACAAAGTTCTTCCATATATAAAGTTTGTGACAATAAACAAACGACATAAAAATGGTGCAAATCTATGGTAGATTTAGCAAAGAGGGGGTTGGTTTACCTCAAGCTCCAACACCTTTTCCCCCCTCACACAGAAAACTCCACAAAACACCAAAAGAATGTCGTCAACTTCGACAGATGTCGAGGACATTGTGGAATTTTTGAATGGACTTGGGTCAACTTCATCGACATATGGGGAAATGTCGACAACTTCGACGAAATATTGAGGATATTGTGAAATGAGGATGTTTACGTGGATTCGACGTCGCCAGCCATCGAAATCGACATTATCGACGAAATTTCCCCCATGTCGACGACATTTAGTTTCATGCTCTAAACCATTATTTGTTATATAATCGTTGTTACCCTATACTCCTCTTCCGCCACATGTATGTGCCACCTTGAGAATATCATGTCCTTTGCACACAGAAAATTGATTACTAATATTGTTCCTTGTTTGTACAACATTAATTTACCATTTTAGTTGTAGATATTAGTTATGTATTGATGCTATCCAGAATGAAAAATAGAAATAGAGAAAAATCATCTTGCCTTTTATATCGACTTTGAACTAGGCAGGCAGCATATACCACCACCATCGTCTATCAACCACCCACCTCTCCATAGTCCATCCACATTCGATGACAATTTGTGAAGAGTATCTCATATGTGAATAACTGAAGATGTCAATGGTTTTTTGGTGTATAATCAGTGACAAATATTGGGATTTGGCAATTTTTTCAGCTTGCTTTAAGAAGGTCATAATTCGAAAAAATTGCCCCATTGTTGAAGTCCGGTCAACTATTCGGGAACATTATAAGAATAAGTAGGATATATAGAATGTGTGTAGGTATATGTGCATATTTACACATAGGCATATGAATACACATATGTGTATATGGATGTAGATGTATGTTTACAACATGGAAGATCCCATAAATACAGGGAAAAATTGTTTTTCAAGATGGAGAGGAGACCCTTACAATTGTAGTGTAGGAGAAGGAGAGGGGCAATGCATGATGTTGTGATCGATAATGACACATCACAAGAGGGCCACTAAACTTGTTGAAACAACTTAACATGGAAGTTAACTTTAAAATGTTTTATATCCAAAAATTCGAAGAAAAAAAATGTGAAAGCTGATGAAAAATTGTGAAAGTTCAAAAAATCATATAACTTCGTTAAAGTAGTGAAAAGCCGCCGACATACATTTTCACCAGGCTGTATATTTCCTTGGCCAAAAAAAATTGGGAAAAATCATGACCTTTACCAAAAAGACTTTTGTACTAGGGTAGGTATACCTTGTAACATCAATTAGAGACACAAAGTTTCAAAGCCAATACATCATTCATCTTCAAATTCATATGAACTTTCTCATCTTATATCTTTGTGATCCCTCACTCGGTTTTACTCATGGGTCATCCTAAAATCTCAAGCGAGCTACCCCGTGCTTTGGCAGTACAATTAGATTTTCTTGTCGTAAAGCCAAATATCTTGTTGTAAAGCTTATAAGCAACCACCTAAGTTATGCATGTATTAAATTACAAAAATTGTCAATCTCCCACTGTTCTTTCATTACTACTTTGCCCAAGGAAGACAATGTCCGATTTTGATGCCGTTTCGTTGGCCATGGAAAAAGAAATTTATCGAAACATCGATGGAATTCGAAAAATGCTTTCCTAACATTTCGACAGCAAAATCAACGAATTAATTTAAGAAATTTTACCATAATTATCTACTAGTGTAGATCTATTCAAATATGCAATAATATTTCATATTGGATATGTGGGGGTGGGGGTCTCCTCATGTGTGAATGAAGGACCCTGAATTGTTTCGATGGGGATTTCCATGGAGAATTTTGATGTCAAATTTCAATGGTGAAATCAATGAATTAAGTCATTATAGTTTGCAAGCACAATGTATAGACTTACACAAAACTGTGCAAAAGAATATGCTCTAGGCAGTCCATAGTACATAAAAAAGAAAGAAAAAATTTGATGGACAGTGCGTTTCAACAGTGCATTTCGATGTCCGATGGCCACTGGTATGGAGATAATTGTGAAAATTTCGACAATTTCGTGGAAATTTTAAACTATGACTTTGCCTGACAGTGCAAAAATTGTCTTAATTCATTTCATTTCACGTGACATTTGTATGCAAAATTCTAATCTAAGACATGTTTAATGAAGGGGTATCATATTGCATTGTTCACCCTCAAGCATTAGCATGAATAACTATGATGTTGCTACAACAATATTCTGCTGATATATATCATTGTAAGGCATTCACCATCAAAAGAAACTACAACACTAATTACCTAGGTTAACCACGAGGCTCACTAAGATAGCTAGGCTCACAATGATGGATGGCAACCTCCTACTGTTCTTGCATCATAACTTGACTTCCAATGCCAGTGAAGTTATCAAAGTTCATCTCATCACCTCTATCACGGGCGTGCAAGATTTTTCTCCAATGTGTTTGTTCTTATGCCCCCAAGTTGGCCTTAGTGAGGAATTTAAGAAGGATTTTAGGGATATCAGGGACGTCAATACAAGGAATATTGTTACAGAAGACCATTATCAGGAGCAACTTAAAGGGCTATGTGGGACTAGCAATATTGATTATGGTGGTTCTGGATATGGCAGCAGCAGTTACCTATGATATGATTTTGACAAACACCCAATATAAGAAAAGTGATCCTAATATGATTACTTTCAAAAGTGGGCACAATTGTAGTCAAATTTATTACTTCGTTACAAGGAGGGGGGATTGAATAGTATGTAAAGATTGTTTAAGAAATCAGGTGAATAACTCAGCACTTGACATGGATTGGTGATTTTGGAAGCAACAAATTTAAACATAAAAAAAATCAAGATAGAAAGATCAAATGATGAACCTCAAAGGAGAAATGATAATGACATTATATGATAAACTTATCAAGGATGGAACTTTGATTCTAATCAGGGTTGTCAGACTCGAACCGATCAGCAAACCGGTGAGGGCTCTGGTTCACAGTTCACTGGTTCAACCAGTGGTTTGACCGGTTCAACCGGTGGCGTTAGCATGACGTCACTAATAGTTTACAAATATATAAATGTCTTTGATACTCATGGAAAATATCCCTGTAAAAGTTATGAAACATGAATAATAGAACAATTGCTCACAATAACTTGATAAATAGACCAAATAACAAATATTATTCTATTCGTGGACATTTATATACCAACATTTATATTGTATTCTATATTGATTAACAAAAACTAGCAACAAAAGTACATTTACTGGTAAAGTGAACCGGCCAGTTGGGCTAAAATCGGACCGGTTCGCCGGTTCAACCGGTCGGTTTACCGGTTTGATGCCGGTCAGACGTCATTTCTGGCTTTGGTAGAGAACTGACCCGGTAGAGTGACCGGTTCCCAGTTCAACCGGCCGGTCCGCTTCGGTTCTGATAACCATGATTCCGATGTTAATTCTATGTGGCATAGTATTAGCTCCTGCATAATAAAAACTGCCAAAGAGGTTTTGACAGGGGGTCCAAAGGTTGTGGGCATCCATAGAGAAGAAACTTGGTTTAGTATGATGAAGCATTGATTATTATCAAAGCTCAAAAGGGAGATCTACAAGAATTTGTTCAAATCTCAAGATGATGTTTCAGATAGTAAGCTAGCTAAGATAGAAGCTAAGACAGCATTGAAAACAGCAGATCTAGATACTTTGAAGCATGGTTAAATTTTGGTCGAAATCTCCACATTTTGACCGAAATTTTAGTTTCGATCGGAATCAGACATAGAAATGCACCTCCCTGGGGATAGGTAAGTACAATTCAAAAAAATTTGTGGAAATTTTGTGAAAGATGGCAAATTTGGTGGAAAAAGCGCAATTTGGCCTTTATTTCATGAAACACATCCATGTGGGTTCCCTGTTTCGCAAAACAGCTGCCCACAATGCCTAGTGCTCTTGGAGGGTTTCTTCTTTGGCATTTTTCTGCAATTTCTTGCTCTTTGAGGTTTCTTCTTCGGATCCAAGGTAAATTTAATTTCCCCCTTCCCAACTACATCCATTCTTCCACTTCTAACCCTCATATCCAAACCTGAAAGATAAACTCCGAAAATTGCAAATGACAGATCTTCCCCAAATCTTATTGTCTACAACCTAAACTTGTACAATTTTAAAATTATACTATAAACTACAAGGATCAGAAGTTATTTTACAATTCTAACTTGATGCATATCATATTTCTCAAGATATGGTATACAATATTCCAATATTGAGTTTTTAAAATAGAAGTTATGTTAATATACATTATGTAACTTAACAAATATTAAAACTATACGTAAATATCTTATAAGAGATGATTTTAGTAAAAAAATCATTTATAAAAATATACTACTTTAAATTTTAAACTAACGAATATACAATTTCATGACTTAAAATTTGAGAAAATGAAAATTTCTGGAAAAAAAAGAATTCTTAGGTATGACGTTGACAATTTATATACATGAAATTTCAACTACTTGCACAACAGAATATAGCTAAATGTATTCAGTTGATACATTTAGCATATTTGACTATCAGTATCAACTAATTTCTGTAATTTGAATTTATTTCATTAATTATGTCAGACCTAAATTGAGAATAACTTAGCATATTCATTCTTTAATTGTAATCAAATGAAATTGATTATTTTCAGGTGGTAATTTTGCCTGATTTTTAAAATTTGCAGGAGATGGCATCTACATGTGATAGTGATGGTGGAGCATCCTGAGTTGGTAGGGGAATGGGGGATCTATAAGCAAAGGTGCAGTACATTGTGCTTGAAAAAATCTATAAACTAAATCATTCATTCTGCTATCAAAATTGATCAAAATTCTCATTAAAATGGCTTGGTTTTCACTGACGCATGTAGGAACCCCCCCCCATACGATACATGATTTTATTTACACATATAGGTGTATCTATGTATGTAGGTTATCCTGATTAAATGTCATGACATAATTACTTTATTTAGTCTTTAAAATCCGTATTGAAATCTTGTGTCTACATAAAAGCAGATGTCAATATTTCGGTCAGAATTTTTGTTTTTGAACCTACAAGAAACAGTATAGAAATCAGACAGTTTAAACTATGCTTCGCATAGATATATAAGAAGTTGGACACGAGAAAAGGATATATACTAGGAATCATGGTCACTTCTCAGAGGCTGTTGTGTTTGTGTCTGGCACGTTCCAACATGGAAACATGGTGGACACACGAGGACACAGGACGGACACAGCCCAGACATGATCAAGTCTCACTTTTTTTAATAGGAGTTGGAAACAGCCCAGACACGATTTTGGTAAAGCCAGGGTATGACCCAACACTAAGAAGGGGACCTCCATGACTATATTCATTCTCTTTTTGTTTATACATAAAAATAATATACATGTATATGTGTGTCCTATATTTTTTAAAGTTTCCATCCCGTGTCTATGTCAGTATCCGTGCTTCATGTGTGTGTACACATACATATGTATGTGTGTGTATATAAATATATTTGTGTGTGTTTGTGTATATGTGTAGATATATATATATATTTGTGTGTGTATGCTCTTATAAGAGAGAGGAAAGGAAGATATTGAGTCGAAGTAAAATGCATCAAAAATGAAGATGGTAGAGTGTGGTAAATGATAATGATATTAAGAAATAATGGAAAAACTACTTTCAAAACAATTTTGGTGGAGATACTTTAAATAATGTAAAAGACTCATATGACATAAATACAAGAGATGTCACAACATGATAACGAGATTCACTAGCCAAGGTCAAGAATGCTATAAAAAAGATGAAAACGGTAAAGACATCGGGTTTGGTGGTATTATATTGATGTATGGAAGAGTATGGGTGATCAAAGAGCTACGTGATTAATGAACTTTTTCAATAAGATTATGAAGGCCAACAGAATATTAGAATAAAGAAGAAATAGTACCATAGTCCCTATCTACAAGAATGAAGTAGACGATCAAAGTTGCACAAACTACACAAGTATCAAGTTGATGAGTCACACTATGAAGCTTTGTGAGAGGATTGTTGAGTGAAGGTTAAGATCTATTATGCAAATATCAGACAACCAATTCGGTTTTGCGGATGGAAGATCCACAACAGATGTTATTTTTTTCCATAATTAGGCTTATGGAGAAGTGCAGAGAAAACAAAAGAAATCTCCGCATGATTTTTTCTTAATTTGGAGAAGATTATAGTCAAGTACCTAAGGATGTACTATGGCGGGTTTTGAAGAAAAAGAATACGAAAATCCAATATTGACTTGACTAAAGGCATGTATGATATTTCACTACAAGTGTTAGGACTACTGCAGGAGAGACGCTAACATTGCCTATCTCAGACTTCTCTGTTAGGGTACATAAAGGATCAACGTCAAGCTCATACATATTCATTCTTGTCACAGATGAGTTGAAAAGGCATGTTAAGGATGATATTTCTTGGTCATTATATTTGTTGATGATATTGAGTTGAATGAAGAAAACTAAAGAAAGATTGAATGATAAAGTTGAACTGTAAAGAAATGCTTTGAAATCGAACATATTTAAGATTAGTAGACATTGCAATTTCAGACTAAAATTGTGAGTTATGGGGGCAAATTGGATGGAGTAGATGTACCAAAATGTGATAATTTTCATACTTAGGTTCCATTTCTCAAATGAATGGTGATATTCAAGATGATGTTTGTCAGAAGATTGTAGCATGATGGTTGGAAAAGAGGAGTGTAACTAGAATAGTATGTAACCAGAAGATTACTCTCAGATTAAAAAGTAAGTTCTATAATACAACTCTATGGCTAGGCATACTATATGTACTGAATGTTGGGCATTAAAGAAATAAGGTCCCAATAAAATGAATGCAACTGAAATATGTATGTTAAGATAGATGTCTGGAGAAAAAAGAAAAAATATTGCTTGAGAAATGACTATATAAGGAACAAAGTGGGAGTGGCGAGTATTGAGGATAAGTTGCATAAGGGTTGTCTGAGATGGTATGGACATGTGCAACACAATATCAACAAATACGCCTAGTCGAAGCAATGCTGCTGATTCGGGCATAATTGATAGAAGAAGAGGCGAGCCAAAATTTACTTGAGAAGAGCTTATAGGGAAAGATTTTGAATCTTTATATCTTGATTGGACTATGATCCATTACATGATTGGAAAGAAGGATTTATTTCATTGCCTCTTATATTCTTATCACTTATAAGAAAAAACATCTCCAACACGTGTTCCATGTCTATTGAATAGGCAATAGCCCTATCGACCCTCCAGAGAATTGTTTCCAACTTTGGAAGAGTTTTGGGGACAAAAAGCTGGTGTTTTGAATTTGATTTTTGGAAATGATTGGAATTCTTAAAACAAGGTGGACCTAAATTTAACTTGCTCAGAACTGATAGGCATAGATCAAGATCCATTGCATCTCCATATGGACATGAGAAACATAGCTGACACAAAAGAAGGATCCATGCATGGAAAAAAAAAGGCGTGCCCTGAGGCACTAGAGGTGTACGCCTCGAGGCGAGGCGCACCCCAGGGTGCCTTGAGGCGTAAGCCTCACCTGTGATCCAAGAGGCGGACGCCTCATTTTTTGCAAGGCGCAAAGAGGCGCAAGTGAGGCGCTAGCCTCAAGCTGCAACCCAAAATATAGGTTCCCTGGTCCATTTTAACTACATATGGGCCTGGCCCAATGGGTTTTCCACTAGCCCCTTTGATTCAAATGAAAAAACAAACAAATTGTGGTTAAAATACTACTGTTTGGGTACAACTTGTACTGTTTTCATTTTCCAGTTGTTTAAATTTAGATTTTAAACAGGTAGTGTAATGTGATTTTGTTATGTAGTTGTCAAATTGTATTAACTTACATTGTATATATATTTTCTTTTATATATAAACATATTAATATATATAAATATAGGAACGCCTCGGGGCATTTTGAGGCTTACGCCTCGCCTCGTTACGCCTCACGCCTTTTTCAACCTTGGATCCATGTAACCGGCCCCAGCACTGTTGGAGTTGAGGCTGCGATAGGAAATAATGATAAAAAGGGTTAAAAAAGTTGAAGCATTGTAATATAGATATATGGTATTCCCTTTTTGTTTACTTTCCCTTATTCCCTCTACTGATTTGTTTCAAGTTCTATAAAGAATTTCCAGCAAGCAATGTAACCCTCTATGCATACCAATGTACTTTCCCCATAAGGGTAGACTTGAGGCATTGGACCTTTTCCATATTCATTATCCTGATAATGAGTTTTCTTCCCATGTCCGGTTTGGATCAAATTTAAAGTGTATCAAACCAGCAGAGGTGGAGGTGTCTGAGGTGATTCATACAACAATTAAAGAAAAATATCTGGGGCGCTGGAAAAATTGTTATTTCACGGAATTTTAGTTACTTCAGCCTGGTAGAGCTTAGTAATGATAATAAAAAAAAGTAACAATTCTTGGATTGCATATATCCTTGTAGTTTGTAGAGGAGATTTTAGTCACCAATTGTTTAGGCTGCAGCATATTTGCAACTTGATTTATGATCTCATAAAGCCAACAAAAGCTCAAAATTAGCATAGTCTTATATTAACGTAAACTGAGGTCACTATATTCCTGCAATCTAAGCCCCTTATAGTTAAGAGTTGCAAATTATTACAAGCCAGGGAGACTTTTGTTGGGTAGCTTTGGAGAGAACCAGGACACAGTTACAAAGCCAAAGGTTGCAAACAAGATATGGGAAAAGTCGTGTTTCTCTAAGATTTATAACTGAACAAATTTTCACCTTGGTAGGTTATCAAGTTAGAATTTCAGAGAAATCTTTTCTTTCATCCCGTCCTTTATAATTATAGTATTTATACTATAAATATTATGTCACAGTGATATCTGCAAGCTAGAACTTTCCCCTCACTTTGTAAGTGTTGAGGGCATAGAATACTACTATTGCAGTGTTAGGAATTATCAAATTTAAAAGGAGGTAGACCTAGAATAAATAGTGATGAGCTGCTAAGAAAAGATCGTAGATTCATTACATCTCCATAAGAATTTGAGCAAAAACTTAGCTCAACGGGAAAGAATGATCTATCTGGCCGACCCCAACAATGTTGGATTTTTCGAGTAGATTATGATGTCCATTGAAAAAATCTCAATAAAGCTTATCGTCGTTCAAACTTCAAAGATATATAGGTTTATTTATTTCCATTTTATTTAGTTTCCCATATTCCCCCTATCGATTCGGTTCAGGCTCTACTTATAGAATTCAATTCACTTTCAATAAGCAACAAAACTCCCAGTACATAGCAATTACTCTACCCAGACAGGATAGAATTGAAGTAGCAGATTTTTCTATTACGTAACTTAAGGTCCCTGTAATCTAGGATCATTTTATGTGTTATAGCTAAGAGTTTCAATGATTATCGGCCAGAAGTGGGTTGCTATGTGGTTTTGGGTAGAAACAGGATACAGTAAGAAAGCCAAAAGCCCAAAACCAGAAATTGGATACGTTTAAACTTGAGTTTTCTGCATTAACTAATAAAACATTGTCTTGTAATGACTCGTAGGAAATCTGTTCGTTTTTCCTTCATTCATCCTTTATAATCATAAAAGGTAGCATGTAAACTGAAGCCACAGTATTCCAGTGATCTAGGGCCCCTAGTTGTAGTATTAGTTAAAGTGTTTCAGATGATTAAAAGCCAGGGCGACTTTTGCTAGGCAGTTTTGGAGAGAACCAGTACAGAACCGAAGGTCAGAAACAAGAAATAGGATTTGGGATAAGACTCATGCTTTCTAACATTCTTAAATGATCAATTGGTAGGTTATAAACTTAGATTTTGGAGAAATATTTTCTCTTCCTTCGTCGTGGTTCATTGTAATCCAAACGTTTCTAATTACTAGCTTATTGCTGAATTTTCTTTTTCTTGTCACTAAGAAGTTGAACTTTGGAGAAAGGCATTGGAATCAAATGGATTGATGATTAGTAGAAGCAAATTTGAGTATATGCATTGCAATCTCAGCCAATCTCGCAGTGCGAATGGTGGAGCCAAGTTGGACGGAGTAGATATATCAAAATGTGATAAATTTCGTTACTTGGGCTCTATCATTCAAACAGATGGGGATGTCCAAAATGACGTTTGTCATAGGATCACTGCAGGATGGTTGAAATGGAAGAATGCAACTGGAGTATTATGTGATCGGAAGATCCCTCTCAGACTAAAAAGCAAGTTTTATAAAACTTCTATACGGCCAGCCATGCTCTATGGGAGTGAATGGTGGGCGATGAAAAAACAAGGACTCAACAAGATGAACGTGGTTGAAATGCGTATGTTGAGATGGATGTGTGGGAAGACAAAAACAGAGCGCTTGAGAAATGACTATATCAGGAATAAAGTGGGGGTATTGAGGACAAGTTGCGGGAGGGCCGACTCAGATGGTATGGACATGTACAATGCAGACCGACTAATGCGCATATACGAAGTGATACTATTGAGTCAAGCACAATTAATAGAAGAAGAGGAAGGCCTAAATTAACATGGGAAGAGCTTATAAAGAGAAATTTTAAATATCTACATCACAACCAGAATATGACCCATGATAGAGCTGAATGCAAATGAAGGATCCATGTAGCCGACCCCAACATAGTTGGGATTGAGGCTTAGTTGATGATGATGATGATGATGATGACGACGTCACTAAGAACCAGGGCATTGGCATACAATTGAAAAAGTTAGCATGCAAGTATAACTGGGACAATAAGTAAACATACCTCGACCTCCATGGCACTGAACCCGAACCCAGAATCACCTTCAACGGCAACAACCAACCGTTCAGGACAAGCAACGGCAGCAGCAATGCAGTACCCTAGACCAACTCCCATTGTCCCCCAGGTTCCAGCATCAAGCCTGGTCCTCGGCTCGGTCTGCACCAGCACCGCCCTCCCAACATCCATGGTGTTAGCACCTTCAGACACCAAAACAGGAGCCGGGCTCCCTTGCGCCAAGATAGCATCCCTTATGATCCTCATAGGGGTCATAAAATTGAACGGGACAACATCCTTAGCTAGCTGCGCCTCCATCCTGGACACATTCTCCTTGGCCTTCTTGGAGATGGACTCCACCCAAGCGTGCGACCTGCCGAGGCAGAACGGGTCGTCTTTGATCGCGATGTTGAGGGAATCCAGAACTGTTTTAGCATCACCGACGAGACCCAGGTGCGGCTTCCTGAGTTTAATCTCTTCCTCCGAAACGTCGACGAGTATGAATTTCACGTCTTTGGACCACCTGGGCGGGTCGCCGAAGTGGAGCAGCCAGTTGAGTCTGGCGCCCACGACGAGCGCGACGTCGCATTTCCCAATGGCGAGAGATCGAGCGGCGGTGGCGGACAGGTCGTGCTTGTCGGACAGCAGGCCTTTGCCCATGGGCGTCGGGAGGAACGGGATCCCAGTCCTCTCCACGAGCCTTTTCAGCGACTCCTCCGCCCTGGAGAAGGCGGCGCCTTTCCCGAACACAATCAAGGGTCTCTCGGCTGTCCTCAGCAGAGCCGCGGCCTTCTCGACGTCCGATGCCACCGCAGCCCTAATCGGCTGCTCGATGGGCGTGGCGGCGGCCTCGGCAAGCAGCCTCTCGGCCTCGGACTCCGTGATCGTCTGGTGGAGAACATCGGTTGGGAGATCCAAATAGCAACCCCCCGGCCGTCCTTCCAAGGTCTTCGCCAGGGCCTCGAACGTCAGCTTCGGGATCTGCGCGATGTCTGCGGCCTTGGCGGAGTACTTGACGAATGGCTTGACTGCGGCCAGCTGGTCGAGCTCCTGGAAGTCGCCCTTTCCGACGTCGGCCTGGTCGCATGACCCGGAGATCAACAGCATGGGCCAGGTGTTGATCTGGGCGTTGGAGAGGCCCGCGAGGCCGTGGACGCATCCGGGGCCGGAGACGGTGAGGAGTACCCCTGGGGTGCGTGTGAGGTAGCCGTACGCGGAGGCGGCGTACCCTGCCGACTGCTCGTTGTGGAAGGCTATAAAGCGGACGCCGAAGGTGACGGCGCGGTTGGCGAAGGTGGTCACTGGGATTCCGACCACGCCGAACATGTGGTGGATGCCGGCGCGTGCCAGGGTGAGGGCTGCGACGGTGTTGCCGTCGAGCAGGGTTTCTGACGATGGGGTAGTGGAGGGATTTTGGGCTTCCGCCATAGCTGGTGAGGTGGTTGTTGGAGCTGCCCCGTGGAGGTGGGGAACTGGGAAGTGAAGACTGAGGAGTGAAGGGAGTATACGGCAAAGATAAATTTTGGAAGGAAATTTGTTGCTGAATTTATAGTTGGCGATTGTGGAAGGAATTAATCAAAAAAAGGCCCTGCTCACTACTTTTTGTGGCTGCTCACTACTTTTTTTCCGTCCGCTGAATGCTCGCACTTCCTTTTTCGAACAGCAAAAAAGAATCACTCCAGAGTAGTCCAAAGACACTTCCACGAATTACCAGCAGCCTCCGCGATCCCGACGTTCGAGGTCGTCTTGGCTGACGCCATGAATTCATGTTATGCATGAATGCTTGGGGCTGAAATCATATACAAGATAATTGTTATTTTTCGTTTCAGCTTCTGCTTCATTGGGTTGGGGATGACGGGATATTGCTCACAAGAAATGTGCAAGACAAGTAACTTTAAACACACAGTTGGTATACGCCAGTGTACTATAACCGGTAATTTGTTATAAATAGACGCTCATTCCGATGGAATCATGGAAGTCATTGAAATGATACATTTGCTTGAAAGTCAATGATAGACGGTCATTTTATTTGGTGTCATTTAGTGGGGAATAGTTTATCACTAGTGGAACAATGGAACCATGCGTCTTGAATCCGCATTTGCACACATGATGTGCGGAGTACATTATGGCATTGTTTAGACACTAGTAGATCCTCGATTCTCGTTAATGGGATCCCCTATGGTCTATGGATATTTTAAAAGCACAAAAGGTTTTCGGCAAGGAGATATGGTATAATAATATCTTTTGTGATTGTGTCTTATATTTTGGCATCAATGTTTAGATTAGGAGTTCACAACCATCTACTTTCTAAGATTGGTAATTTTTACAATCAGTATATGAGAAATAGAACAATGTGATATGATTTGTCAAAAGCAAATACGATGAAATAGAAGGTGGGTGGGGAACAAGTTGTGTCATCAGTCTCTTTTGGATGGCAAATTAATTCTCTGAAATACTACATCTATAAGCATGGGGGTCATAACATTACTATGCATAACTTTTTGGATCCTTTTGAGAAGTTTCACAGTCGTTGGTGCTAAGAATCCAAAAATATTAAACCTGAAAGGTATAAATACATGCTCAATTCTCATGTTTGACCGTGTCACACAATAATATCTCCATCGTTTAAGCCCACCAATGGAGGGACTCCTTTTTTATCGACACATGCATCCCTCTAGACCAATAAATATCAGGATATATGTTGGTCTAAGTGTCGATCTCCCCTCCTTTGGATCAGTCAGAAAATCCACATGTGTCTCTTTTTTCAACAACTCCAGCATGTCTAAGTACATCATAGAGAAAATATCTCTAATAAGATCATGTATATACTTGAAGTTTGGGAGCTACCCGCAATGAACTGCATGATCTCTAAAGATGTCTAAGCACACCCTGTAACAAACAGGACATACCTTATCAATCGAAAAAAGAGAAACCATAAGGTGATACTTGAGGATAGTATGGTATTCTACTGGTGATATATAAAGCCTAAGTCCATCACTAGAAACAGCAATAAGAAAATGTTGAGCGTACACAGCATGCAAACGCCTGAAAAATATTTTTTTTATCTAATGATCATGGCAAACTTATCATCTATGTTTGTAATAATTTTGCTAAAAAGAGTACTCGTAGAAGCATGTTGAGATTTAGTGGGACAATGCCCTTATTAGCAAAACCGCTAACATCAAATGATAGAATCGTGACACATAGACAACCCAAAACATAGTCAAAATCAGAGTCCAGAATATACATCACGTAGTCTAGCAAAATATGATCTTGAAGCACCCAAGACTAGATATTGGATGCTAAAAAAGTGTGAAGGAGTGTGATCAGTCTGGATCGTGCGTACAAAATGGAGGCGGATTCTGAAGGATCAAACTTTAAATTTATAACCTAAAACCTTCAAAGACCCCCGCAACACAATATGGGGTTGAGGTAGATATACAAGGTCGAACACAGGGTCATGAAGACATTTAGGACACCTAAGATCACATTCTTACATCACTTATCAAAACTAGTAGTTGATATATGCAAAGAACTAGAAGGAGTCTAGAAAATGATATGAAACTATTAGTATATAAGCTTTATGTATTATTATGTGTTGTCTATTTTGTTATCTTGTGTTGTGTGTTTTGTTATGTGCTTAAGACATGTCTTGTATTTAGCTTTTATTTTATCTCATATATCATGGTTATGGTTCTTCCTTACTCTCTTGTCCTATAAAAGAGAGTGCATTCTAACTATTTTAGATATATCAAATAAAGGTTTTCCATTATATATGGCATTAGACGTGTTCGATCCTCCCTAAGCCATCCCATCGACCCCCCCTCCCCTACCATTGACCCCCACTACCTCCACCATTTCCACCATCTCCATCATCCCCACCGCCTAGTCATCCCCTCCCTACATAACCTTCATCACCACCACCTTCCTATCAACCTCCACCACCCATCGACCCATCAACCCTTCATCTTCCACCCATCGACCAACCCTTCGTCTTCCACCCATCGACAAATCCTTCATGTTCCACCCATCTACCCATTTATCTACCATCAACCCTTCACCTTCCATCAACCCCATTGACCTCCACCCCCATCGACCTCCATCACCATCTCCCACCCCCATTGATATCCACCCCATTGACCTATAACCCATCGACCTCCACCCCGATCGACCTTCATCCTCATCAACCTCATCCCAACCCATTGACCTCCATCCCATCAACCTATAACCCACCAACCTCCACCTCATCGGCCTTCATCCCCTCATTACCTATTCCAATTAATCCCTGAATAGCAAATTGAAACCCTAAAGGTATCACCTCTTCTCCTACCTAAGCCACATGGTGGAGTGAATCTCTTACCATGTCGGTGTAGGTCTTTTCTTATCCCTACTTCCCCTATGTGGGTTTCTTGAATCTATTAAATCTATTTTGTTGTAGCTCTCTACTGTCCCTATGTGGGTTTCTCATATCTGTTGATCCTTATCTATTGCTACTACTATCTACTGACCATATGCGGGTTCCTTGGATTTCTTTGGATTTGGCTACTGCTTTCTCTACCCATATGCAAGTTGTCTAAGATCTGCTTCTCTGTTGTTGATCTATGTTTCTCATGTTCTATTGTTGTTGCTCCACTATGAATTTCTCAGATCTAGTCATCCATATCTGCCTTTTTCTACTACTAATACTACTACTACTACTACTACTTCATCTTTGTGTGTGCCATCACTCTGGCTTCCATGCGACTACCTATCCTTCATGGACCTTGTGTGTTACGACCATTAAACTTGATGGATCAAATTACCATCTTTGGGCGGCATCATTCAAACTCTATGTCAAAACCCAAGGATGTTACTCTCATATCTCTTCTTCTGCTAGGTTCCTCCTGATGACTCGACAAATGACAAAATCAAACAGGCCTACGACCAATGTGCCAAAGATGATTATGGTGTCATGACATGGATGGTGAACAGTGTTGAACCAAAGGTCAGTCAATCTCTCCTTCGCCTACAGAATGCCAAATCCATGTGGGATCACCTTTCCCATGTGTACTCACATCAACAAAACCTGAAGAAGGTCTTTGAGATCTTAAAAAACTTGGCTAAAAAGGAGTATTCCACGGATAGAGTTGAAGAAGCCTATTACAACCAGTGTTCAACACTTTGAGTGGAGTTTGAAGTATATCACCCACTCTCTACTGATATCAAAGAAATTCAACAACAACACAATGAACATCAGCTTGTTCAATTTTCAAATGGTATGCCTAAATCATTTTCAAGTGTGGTAGATCAAATCTTATTGAATGATATGTTACCTACACTAATGGATGGTCTCAAGCACGTTCAATGCCTTCCTTATATGTCTTACCTACCTGCTACATTTGATCACTCCATCCTTGCAGTATGCTCCTCTAATTCTGGTAGAGGACATGGATGTGGTCATGGTGGATGTGCTCCTAGACAAGGTCCTCCTCCTGGCCATGGATGGGGTCAACCTCAACCTCCTACCAGATGCTTCTGCGACTTATGTGGGTGAATAAACAACAATGAGGACTGTTGTTGGGAACAACATGATGCTCCTTCATAGGCAAATTGGGTCTCCTCTAATGTTTGTGAAGACTCCACTGCTACTGTATCAAGTTCTGTTGAGCCCATGGTTGACTGGATTCACTCAGAGATTGAAAAACTCCTTCAAGCTAGACTATCCTCTCCAGCATCTACTACAGAAGGAGTTTCATCTACTTTACTTACATCCCCCACTACTTATAGTAAGCATAAAGGGGTCGTTGACTCTTATGCATCTACTCATATTTTTGGTTGTTTTAAACTTTTCATTGCCTTAACTAAAAATACACATGTCCCTCCTTCGACTGTTGTGGATGGGACTCAGTCTTCTATCCATGACGTTGGAACTGTATATCTGTCCAAAAAAATTCCTTAAAAATCGGTCATATATGTTCCAAGATTTCCTCTTAATCTGCTATCTATTAGTAGAATTGTTAAGAGCCTTCAACGCTCAATCACTTTTGATCTGGAGGGTTGTGTATTTCAGGATCTTTATACGAGGAAGAGGATTGGTTCAAGCCATGAGGGACTAGATGGACTGTACTACCTGGATGTGCTACAATTTGTTGTCACTCTATTGTCTACTTCTGTGATGGGTCTGCAATGGCACTATCGCCCAGGACATCCTACTGTTGCTAAACTCCGTTGTTTATTTCCAAATATTCCTTAAAAACAATTTTTCTTTGAATCTTGCCAATTTGGCAAACAAACTTGGTGTAAGACCCTTGACCTGGTTTTATGCTTAAACATGTTTGTTTGATTTAATTGAGTGCTTAGTTCCTTGACTAAACATTAGTTATATTTTAATATCAGTTGATAAATGTAATGACCCTGACATGGGTTATGAGTTAACCATTTTTGTTTTGGCTAAGAAAGTTGCTTTGAACTTTAATATAATCCTCTAAGGAGTTTTTTTATCATGTGACACACTTATGTTTCAAGTTTGGTCCTGATTGAATGTTGTTTGAGCAATGTTCCTTTATTTTGGATCAAAGTGAAATTTACCCAAGATGAGGGTTTATATTGCAAAATGTCACATGTTGTATCTTCCTTCAGTGTTTTAGCATCATAATAGAGAGAATGATGCTAAATGGTGGCTTGTGGAAAGCCTAAATGCCAAGTTTGAACTTGTTTGAATAATGCCAGTACCTTGTGCACCAATTTTGGTATAAATTGTAAATTACCCAAAAATGTAGGTTTTATATGCAAATTACCACCTCTAGAGTGTTCCTAATTCCTTTATGTGTCATTTTGAGGAGAGAGAATGAATGAGACACCATGTTTGAATCATTTATGAGTGGTAGTATTCTTAGTGATGAAAAGACCAAGAAAGGGGTTGAATGTGAAACCCTAATTTGAGTGTATCGAGTTGTAGTGTTAAATGGGAGTCCCTATCGGCTAAGGAGCCAAAGAGGAGACCCCCATATCATGTTTTTAACTCTTTGCCTTTGCAAAAACGAGCTAAGCACCTCAATAAAGCAATGGATATCAGCTTGCAACTTCCCTTGGGGAAGGTTGCATTGAATTGTGAATATAATAATGTGAGTGGAAGTGGCTTGTCCTAGTATATAACCAAAGGGCCCGACCCTTATCCCTTGCATTATCCTCAAGTTTTTATTTTTGCATGGCAACATAAAGATGGAATGCATGCAAGTACATGTGTCAATCCATGCATGGCCATGTGGCACCTACTAGTAGTAAGGTGATGACACCTCTTACACTCTCTCCCATAAACCTCAAGTATATATACCCTTCCTTTCACCCCCTTAGTGAATTTTTTCCGAATCCTACCACCTCCTTTGTAATGACCCATGTTCAAATTAGTCATCTAAATAGGGTTTACTTGGATGATTATATGCTTAACTAAGTTGATCATTGTTTAAAGCTTGATTAGTGATGGTACTTAATTTTTGATGTTTTTAATATAATGAGAAGGTTTAATCATACTTTGATTCACATAATTAGGGTTAAGATTTGGAAACCCTAATCGACCCAAATTAGGGTTTTGATGACATATGAATACAGAATTTGATAAATATAGTGTCTCACTAAATAATTTTTAGTATTTTATGTGTAACTCGGATTTAATTCAAATTTGGATATGATTTGTATATATAAAATGTGAACACTCTTGAAAAATATCAGAATTTTTGAAGAATTGTCTTACATGTTTATCGGTCAAGTTTCAAACTCGACTAATCATATTTTCATATTGATATAGTAGTGTGGAAATTGAATTTTATCTTTTTATTAGTATATCCAATCGATCTCAAATTTTAACTATAATTGTTAAACTCCATTATAGACACCTTCTTAAATTGGTGTAATTTTTGGATGATTTTTGATCTCTAAAAAGAGGGGTGTCGGTCGAGTTATGTAAAGGACAAACTTGACCGAGCATGTTGCTGACTGCAATATAGCAGTGTAGTATTTGATTTTTAATTATTTATTGGTAACTCCAAATGATCTAAAAAAATTACTGTTTCTTATAAACTCAATTTTAGATATTGGTTAAAGTTTCATAATTTTTGGATGAGGTTTGAGTTCTGAAATGTATGGTTTCGGTTGAGTTTATAACTCAGCCGACCAACCAGTCTGAGAAAAATAAAAATACATTGAGGGGCTTGTTTGCAAATGTTCTAAGCACCTCAATTCATCTATATGACTAACCTAACACGCAAGGAGCTCTCATAACTCATCATTCCTATCAAAGAAATGAAATTCTTGAGAGAGAGAGGAGAGCTAGGGTTTTGAGTAGAGAAAGTGGTGGAGATGTTGACCTAGGGTTTCTCTATCCAAGATATGATGAAATCAAGTAAGTTTATCTTCTTTGCATAGCATTTCTTGGTGAATATTTTCTCATATGTCAAGATTTCGTCCCTCCTCTGATTTGATTCAAAATCACATCAAATCTCTGAAAAAAAACACTAAAGGGGGGGTGGGTGAATAGGGTTTTATGATAATTTTAAAATTAATTCAACCAAGCAACCACAGAGATATTGAAAAGGAGACAAAGGTATTTAGAGTGGTTCCACCCTTAGCAAAAACTAAGGGAGTCGGTACACTACCCAATTGTTTCCAATTGGGATTTTGAAAGCATTTTTATGTTATTACCTTTTTGGAGGATGTTACATAAGATACAAATACCTTCCCAACCCTTAGGATAGCCTTCACCTAGAAGTAGTCTCACCAACCCTGAAGCAGCCTTCCTCTTGAAGTAACTTCAAGCTCCCCCTTAAAGTAGCTTCCCATTGGGACAACCTTCTTGAAATAATCCTAAGTCCTCCGAGCTACCTTCTTCACCTGAAGAAGCTCCTACAACCTCCTTTCCGTAGCCTCCAACCTAGGAGTAGCAAAGGAGAATACAAAGCAATAAGAAAGAATAAGAATGAAGTAGGAAAGATACACTTTACCACTTTAGCACAAGGCTTTAATACTATATCAAGAATTTTGATCTCCTATCGAATGTGTATGAATGTGAAAGTGTAGTGGGTAGGAGATGCTAGCCTATAGGACATGAAATCTCAGTTTGTGGAAATGTTTTACAAGTGAAGGATTGCTCAATTGCTCACAAGAGTTGATTCTCAATTGCAAGTATGTGTACTCAAGTGGTTTTCGGGTGTCCTAAGGCATGTCCTATTTATAGGAATGTCTTACAAGGGTCTAGGGACGTTCTAGACACTTTTTAGGATGTTCTTAGTGCTCAACTAGCCGTTAAGTATCCACTAATTATATTGTAACGGCTAGTTGATTAATTCTGAAAAGTACAGTCAGAACCTTTCTCGGTCGAGAAGTTTGTCGACCGAATGTTTCTCGGCCGAGAACTTCGTCGACTGAGGGAAAGTCTAGAGTAAGTGTATTACAATGTTTAACTCAACTCCCAACCACTTTTTCCCACCAAGTCTAACGGCTATATAACCTGCTCGAAGGATAGACTCAGGTGATTCTCCGTTGAGAAGATGTTCGACTGAGTGTGTCTCGGTCAAGAAGTAGTTCGACTGAGGGAGTCCCTATTTTAGTGTATCTAGACATGTACTAAGTGTATGTATCAAAGTGCCATTGTGATGCTATCATAGGGAATGACCTATCTAAGTGTTGTGAGTGGATAGGGAAGATCTAAACACTTAATTTACATGATATCTAAGTACTTGTACATTATATATTTGTCCAAATTTACATTTAATTACAATCATAAAAAATAAGGCAATTTGAGCATATAGATCTTCCAAGCTTAGCTATCCACCACCTTGAATTCTTGTTCCTAAAATACTCAAGTAGCACGTTAGATCCACAAGAATGAAATGTTTGTCATTTTCAAAACAAAGGGATTTTTATGATGTCCATTTAGCCAACAATATCCCCCTTTTTGAAGATGACAAACATTTCTAAATATAAATCAAATAGGCTTAAATTATATTGAGTTTCATACCTGAAGTTTATCTTGTTTATATCTTCTCTTATTTATGGAATAGGTGCTTATTATTCCCAAAGAAATGTGGAACATAAAATCCAACTCTTTAGGGAATATAGCAATATTTGATGTGAAGCCAAGATAGTATGTATGAAACTCATTGATTGAGCATTTAATATTTATACTATTTCTCCCCCTTTGTCATTTCAAAAAGATAACCGTTAAAAACATGTTTTAAGAATCCCCCTTGATTGGTGCTCCCCTACAATATGATAATTAAAAGAACTAAAAGATGTTCATTTCCAGCCAAAAATGTAAGGATCGGAGAAACAAATCGATTTTAAGAAAGAGAACCACAAATGTCAAAGAAAACATCTTCTAAAGGAGTGATAAGTAATTTCTTTCTTATGTTATTAAATTGATCTAATGGAAGTGTTTTTTGTAAAAATATCATCCAATTGATCTTCCGTATCAACATGATGAAGGGATATATGTTTTTTTAGAAATATGATCCCTTAGAAAATGATGACGGATTTCAATATGTTTGGCACGGCTGTGTAGAATAGGATTATTTGCCAAGTTTATAGCGCTTGTATTATCACAGTAGATAGGCGTAGATGAAAATATAAAACCATAATCATTTAAAACTTGTTCCATATAAATCACTTGAGCACAACAAGACCCGGCTGCCATATATTCAGCTTCAGTGGTAGAAAGGGCAATTGTGTTTTGTTTCTTGTTGAACCATGATACTAAGGCTCGTCCTAATAAGAAACAACTTCTGCTTGTGCTTTTTCGGTCAAGTCAACAACCAACGTAATCGGCATTGGTATAAGCTTTCAAATCCAAAGATTGTTCTTTAGGATACCATAAACCATAGTTTGTAGTGCTGGCTAAGTATCTTAGAATCCTTTTGACAGCTTGAAAATGAGTTTGCATGGGTTTTTATTGAAATCTAGCACAAAGTCCAATGGAAAACATGATATCTGGTCTAGAAGAAGTTAAGTAAAGCAAACTACCAATCATGGCCCTATACAAAGAATCATCAATGGGTTCCCCATTTTCATCCTTGTCAATTTTAGTAGAAGTGGCCATTGGTGTGGTAGCATGTTTGTAATGTTCCATTCCAAAACATTTTAAAAGTTCATTTGTATACTTCTCTTGGCTTATAAAAATCCCAGCATGTGTTTGCTTTATTTGAAAACCAAGAAAGAAAGTCATTTCTCCAATGAGACTCATTTCAAATTCCTTTTGCATAATATCACGAAATTGTTTACATAAGAATTCATTTGATACACCAAATATAATATCATCAAAACAAATTTGAACAACTAGAAAGTCATATTCATATGTTTTGAAAAATAAGGTCGAATTTGAATTTCCAATTGAAAAACTTGTTGGCTAAATTGGACATTAATATAATCCCTTTGTTTTTATGATGACATTCTTGTGGATCTAACGTGCTACTTGAGTGTTGCAGGAACTAGGTGGATGACACAACTTTGGAAGATCTAAATACTCACAATGTGTTAATTTCATGATTGTAATCAAATGTAAAAAACTTGTACAAGAATATAATGTACAAGTACTTAGACATCATGTAAATCAAGCGTTAGATCTTTCCTAGATAATCACAACACTTAGATAGGTCATTCCCTATAATAGTGTCACATCTGCACACTCATACACACACACTTAGTATCTAGTTCAAAACATTGAAATAGGGTCATTCTCGGTCAACAAACTCCTCGACCGAGACACTCTCGGTCGACAAATTCCTCGACCGAGAATGACCCAAGTAGCCGTTAGACCCAGCAGACAAGGTAGTTGGGAGTTGGAATCGAATGTTATATACACTTGCTCCAGGATGTCCCTCGGTCGACAAATCCTCGACCGAGAAGGACCCTCGGTCGACAAATTGTCGACCGAGAAGAGTTCTGTCTGCACTTTTCAGAGTTAATTAACTAGCTATTGCTAAAGCAACTAATGGATACCTAACAGCTAGTTAAGCACTTAGAACCCCCTAGAAAGTGTCTAGAACGTCCTTAAGCATTCATAGGCCATTCCTATAAATAGGACAAGCCTTAGGACACCCAACACACACTTGTGCAACACTTGAGCATAATACTTGAAATTGGCTATTCATTCTTGTGAGCAATTGAGCAACTCCAACATTGGCTATTCATTTCCATTGCTCCAAATTCACGTCCTATAGGCTAGCATCTCCTATCCACTACACTTACACTTCCATATACATTGGTTAGGAGATCAAAACGCTTGATATAGGAAATCAAGCCTTGTGCTACAACGGTATTGTAATTTCTATTTTTCCTTCTTGTTCCTTTATATTGTTTGTACTCTCCTTGCTACTCCTAGGGTTGGAGGTTGCGGATTGGAGAGGGTTTGACTTCTCAGGTGGAGAAGGTGGAATTTGGACTAATTCAAGAAGGCTGTCTCAACGGGAAGCTACTTCAAGAGGAAGTCTACTTCTAGGGGGAGCTTGAGGTTACTTCAAGGAAGGCTGCTTCGAGGTTGGTGAGACTACTTCTAGGTGAAGGCTGTCTGAAGGGTTTGGTGAAAGTATTTGTCATTTTATGTAACATCCTTGCGAGGTAATAAAATTTAAGTACTTTTAAAATCCCGGTTGGGTAAGCAACTGGGTAGTGGATTGACTGCCTTAGTATTTGCTAAGGTTGGAACCACTCTAAATCCTTGTCCCCTTGTCCAATATTTTTGTGGTTGCTTGCTTTGGTTGAATTATTATTAAAAATATCTATAAAACCCTATTCACCCCCTCTAGTGGTTTTTCAAAACTATTATCAAAGAGATAATTGTTGAGCCTTTCATACCAATTTCTAGGTGCTTGTTTTAACCCATAAAGCACTTTCTTTAGTTTATATACATGATCATCTTTACCAGGAATTTCAAAACCAGGTGGTTGGGTAAAACATATACTTCCTCTTGTATTATTCCATTTAGAAATGCACTTTTTACATCCATTTGGAATAGTTTGATGTCTTTGTGGGCAAATATAGCTAGTAGCATTCTAATTGCTTCAAGTCTTGCCATGGGTGCATAAGTTTCATCAAAGTCTATTCCTTCTTTTTTATTGTACCCTTGTGCTACCAACCTAGCTTTATTTCTTACTACTTCCCCGACTTCATTCAATTTATTATGAAAAACCCACTTAGTTCCAATAATGGTTTTATCTTGAGGTTTAGGAACCAAGCCCCATACATCATTCTTAGTAAATTGATTTAATTCTTCTTGCATGGCCATTATCCAATAATCGTCTTTTAGAGCTTCAGTTACCTTCTTGGGTTCAATTATAGATACAAATGCCATATTTGCAACATCTCTAAAAGAGGAATGAGTTTTTACTTTATCATTAGGATTCCCAATGATTAGTTCTTGAGGGTGATCTTTAATTAGTCTAGGAATGGGTTGTTGTGTCTCAATTTGTTGATCATTTTCAGCAATTTGATCATCTTTAGTTGATATGGCAAGATCTTCAATTTGATGAGTAATATCAACTATGTCATTATTTTTGGCATTTTGTTTTAGTTCTTCATGAAAAGTAATGTGAATGGATTCTTCAACTTTTCTAGAGATGGTGTTGTAAATTCTAAATGCTTTTCTAGAAATTGAATATCCCAAGAAAAAGGCTTTTTGTGATTTAGAGTAAAATTTGTCTCTATCATCTTTTGTGTTTAAGATATAGCAAGTTGAGCCAAAAGTGTGAAAATAATCAACCCTTGGTTTCTTATTAAAAATGAGTTCATATGGTGTTTTCTTCATATGAGAGTGTATGGTTACTCTATTTAGCACATAACAAGCTGTGTTTATGGCTTCAGCCCAAAAAGTTTTAGATGTATTATGTTCAAGCATCATAGTCCTAGCCATTTCTTGTAAGGATCTATTCTTTCTTTCAACTATGCCATTTTGTTGTGGAGTGTGTGGAGCTGAAAAATTGTGAGTGTAACCTTGAGATGTGCAGAATTCTTCAAATGTATGATTCTCAAATTATCCACCATGATCACTCCTAATTGTACATATTTTATTTTGTAGTTGATTTTCAATCTTTGAGCAAAATTGTATGAACACTTGAATAGTATCATCTTTATTTGCAATAAAATGAACCCATGTATATCTACTATAGTCATAAACAATAACAAACCAATATATTTTTCCACCAATTGATTGGGTTCTCATAGGTCCAAATAAATCCATATGAATGATTTCTAATGATCTATTAGTTTTGAGCATGTTTTTGGGTTTAAATGAAGTTTTAGTTTGTTTTCCCAAAGTACATGGTTCACAATTTTCAGATTGATCAAAAGATAGCTTAGGCACGCCACGAATATGATCATATGTAACTAACTTTTTAATAACATGTGAACTAGCATGACCTAATTTTCTATGCCATAATTGTAGAGAATTATCTTTTGCAAGTAAGCATTTTCCAACTACATATTGCATAGAGTTAGGTCTAAGAATATATAGATTTCCAATTATTTTTCCTTCATACACAACATTGGTAGTGTTCTCTACTAGTAACTTGCAACAATTTTTATTGAATAAAACATCATAGCCACTATCACATAGTTGACTGACACGTATTAGGTTATGGTGCAAACCATCAACAAGTAAAACGTTTTTGATTTCAGAGTTTGTACCAATATTACCTATTTTGACAATTTTACCTTTACCATTGTCTCCAAAAGTGATTGTTCCACTTTTTTTTCAAAAGATTGAAAAGCATCCTTGTTGTCGGTCATGTGTTTGGAACATCCACTATCAACCACCCAATCCTGCAAAAGAGATAGATTTTGGTACCCATGTGATGGTCCTCTTTGGTTAGAGTCATTTAATAACAAAACTGAATATGATTACATAATTGAACAATTGAATGTTTTAAGCGGAACAGAACTACATTCGGTCGACAAATACTTTGACCGAAGAGTGTATCGGTCGAACATTTTGTCGATCGAGAGTGTTGTTGTTTTACTAGTTGAAACAGGAGATTTCTTGGTCGACACTTTTCTCGACCGATGTTGTCTCGATCGAAGATTTGCTCAACCGGGATTATTACTGTTTTTACAATAGATTTCAGATTTGATACAGGTATTCCCTCAGTCGAATACTTTCTCAACCAAGGAGAGTCTCAGTCGAACTATTTGTCGACTGAGGTTGTTTCTATTTGTTTTCAGCAATTTATTTATGTCAGTTTGAGCTAAAATCATTGTAACATTCTAAGGTACCATTCTATTTAGTTGCGATAAGACATTAAGATATTCAAATGATGTTTTAGGTCAAATCTCAACTTAATTATATTCAAATTTGCTAAGTTTGGGGTCTTGGAACCCATACTAACTCAACATCCTTTTTCTTGTAAGGACATGAGAAGGAATAATGTCCAAGATGCAAGTCATAGTGACAACAAATGGAATCAATTTCATTTCTCTTTCTAAGATTTGGAGTTGTGTTCTTGGGTACAAATATGATCTTGGTCTTGGGTGCTTGAGTTCTCCTAGGTTTAGGTTGATAAGAGTTTTATTTTGGAACATATCCTAAACCTCTTCTTCCAATATAACCAGAAGAATTCTTCATGATCTTATCAAGAGTACCATTATTTCTGAAGCTACTCACTTCTTTTATAACTTAGAAACCTCATACATTTTCTTTTTCATATCTAACTTTTCTTGATCTAGATCAGATGATAAAGCATCTCTTTCTTTAACAATAGCATCATAATCTAGATGAGTACATAGGATAGGTTGAGTCTAAAAATTATTTCGTTTTGCAAGCAATTCAACCTTTTCTTGAGAAATAAGATCATAGTTTGTTTTTAAAGTAAGCAACTTCATATTGCAATCATTGAAAGATGATTTCAAAGTAGAGTTTTCAGAAATAATACTTACCTTTTCAAAAGAAAGATTATTTAATTTAGCATACAAATCCTCATTAGTTTTAGTAACTCTCTTTAGTTTCTTTTAGCAATCAACATATTTGTCATGTGTATCTTGAAGACTAGCGATTAGATCTTCTTTTGGAAAATCAAAAAGGCTTACCTCTTGAGAATCATCACTATCATCTTCTTTTTCCATGAGACACTCCACGTTCTCTTCTCCACTCTCACTATCACTTGACTCATCCCATGCAGCTTTGTATGCTTTTTCTCCCTTCTTCTTGGATGAGCTTTTCTTCCCTTTCTTTGCTTTAGGACATTCATTCTTAAGATGTCCCTTCTTTCCACATTCAAAACACCTAGGAGAGGAAGAAGAGGAACCAATAATTTTTTTAGATTTAAATCTTCTATAATTCTTACCATTTACAATTAGACCTTCTTCTCCCTCATCTCTGTAACATCCCTGACCTAGGTTATGCTTAAACCTAGATGTTTTGCTTAATAAAGTTGATTATATGCTTTCTCTTATCTCTTGAAAAGTAATTAAAGCTCAAGAGGAACTTATATTTCAATTTTAGTCCTTTTTGAATAATGTTAAAATAATGTTTTACTTGTTTTGGGTTAAAGTGCAAATTACCCAAGTTGCGGGGTTAAATTGCAAATGTTACATGGTGAAATGTTCCTCTAGTATTTAAGCATCATAGGAATGAGAATGATGCAGAGGTATGGCTTGTAGGGGCCTGGATAACAAGAAAGAGCCTGTTCAGCAATGTTTGTGCATTAAAACCTAGTTTTGATGTAATGTGCAATTTACCCAAAATCTAGGGTTCAATATGCAAAATACCACTTCAAGAGGGTCCCTCATGATTATTGGAATCATTTAGAGAAAATAATTGGAGAGGGGCGCCTCATTTGAATCATTTTGGAAGAAAGAGAATCTTGATATTAAAATAATCAAATTTTAAGCATAATTGGAACTTTACTTCAAATTAATGCAAAAATAAATATGTTAATCGAAGTGCCCATCAACCAAAATGGTAATGGTTGAAATTAGATAAGTTTGGACGAGCATGTGACTTACAAAGGCACGAAAATATCTAAGTGAGTGGAGAACCCACTCACATTAGTTAAATCAAAAGTAATATCCACTAAAATGGGATATTAGTATTATATGATTTAAGGTGCTTAAATTGATTTTCCTTAATTCATGGATAATGAAGAGGAATTAGAAGGAGGGGAAGATGTCTTTTCATGCAAGGAATTTATGGGGGAGAGGTGGAACCAATTTTGGAATTAAAAGGATTTTATAAAATATTTTCTCTCTCATTGAATTTCTTATAAAAACACCTTTTACAACTCAATTGAGAGGCTTTTTCAAAACCACTTCCACTCTTTTCTTGAACAACGACCAAGGGAGATTTTGAGGATCAGGAGGACGATCCCCAACCTGTTGTTAAGCTCCATGACCTCTTTTCACCTTGATTCCATGGTGGAAATCGAAAATCAATGCATGATTTCTTCTTATCTCCATTCCATCTTCAATTCTAGCCATTCCTTTTCACTCAAAGCTTAAGGACAAGCTTGGGATAGTGTAAGGTGTTGCTTTCACCATTAAAGACGTGTAGTTTGAATCTTTGAAGCTCAATTGAAGACGGGTTATATAACTTGAACCCATTACATTGTTATTCAATTATCAATCTTGCAATTATATTGATTCCTTCTTCTTCTTGACCAATTGCTTGTTGTAATTAATAATGTTATGAAATCAATAGCAATATGAACTACATGAACGAAGGTAGATGATGATGACATCATCTTGGGCACTTTTCCCAAAGAAATTCTATTCCAATCGGTTTCAACAAATTGTTCAATCGGTTTCAACAAAACCGTTTGAAATCAAACAGTTTCATCAAACCGTTAGAAACCAAACGGTTTCAAACAGTTTGGAAGGGTTGAACACAGTTGACCATTTTGAGATTATATGCTAGTGTTGATGTTTGATGACCCATTAAATCCAATTGATTTATTTCAAAGGGTTCATCAGTTAAAGGTCCATCAAGTATTAAACCCTAATCGGGTTGAGTGCTGAAATTCTCAATTGATTGATTTAATTTTTGGGTTGACTAACCCAAACGGTCTCAAGACCATTTGTAGGTCACCCAAATGGTCTCAAGACCGTTTGGAGGTCAACCAAGACCGTTTGGAAGTCTATGATGAAGTATGATTAGATGGTTGAAGGTCCAGTGATATCAAATTGAAATACAATCAATAGCTCAATTGATGATTGATTCTATCATGCAAACCCTAATTTAATTTCACAAATTTCAATGATGGGACTAGTCAAACGGTATCAAGACCGTTTGGAGGTTAACCAAACAACCTCAAGATTGTTTGAGGTCAGGTCATGACATGGCTAAGTGGCGATTCAATGATTTCAATAAAATTAGTCCTACAATGTCAACAATTGAAGGTATCTCGATTTCAAACCCTAATTCAATTAGGTTAAAACCCTAATTTATGGTTTCTTAAATTTAAAACCCTAATTGATGGTTCAATTGAAGGGTGATTTAATGGTTCAATTGAGGTTAATTCAATGTTTCAATTGATAGGTGGATTCAACAGTTGAAACCCTGAAATCGATTTAGTTGATGGATATCTTTTTGGTCCATTCGGTTTTGAGAGGGTTTGGACCAAATGGTCTTAAGACCGTTTGAGTCCAAATGGTCTCAAGACCGTTTGGGATCAAATGGTCTCAAGACCATTTGGGACCAAATGGTCTCAAACCGTTTGGAGACCCAAACTCATTTGGTTTCAAAATGTTTTGTCTAAACGGTTTTATATGTCCAATCGGTTTCAACTTGATTTGGATAAATGGTTTCAAACCGATTGGATGGCCAATGTAATCAAGACCGTTTGGGGACCTAAACGTTCTTAGACTGTTTGGAGTTATTTTAGTAAGACTATTTGGAATCTAATCGGTCAAGATCGTTGGGGTCTAAGTGAACAAGACTATTTGGGATTTAATTAATCAAAACTGTTTGGATGTCTAAGGTGATTGAAGGTCAATCAACTACTTGATTATTTATGATGAAAATCAATGATGATTACAATGGTTGTACCTTTAAGGTACTAGAGTGATTGGTACCCTTAGTGGGGTTAACCTTTGATGCATATTAATGCAATAGCCCAATACATTATGATAACCCTAATTACATGTATTTGAATAAAGAATAGACTCAATTTGGTTAAGATTGGAGTAGAGAACATCCTAGGGAGGATGAGAAAGGGAAATTCATACATGTATAATAATCATTTAGCAATCAAGCCCAACACATCCAAAATGAATGGGATATATAATTAGGGTATGACTCTTGATAAAGAGATCATAAAACCCTAATTGAGTTGATTGATGAACTTAAACCCTAATTTAGGGCAATACTGAGTGAAACCCTAATCTAGGGGAATGATGTGACCCTAATATAGGATAATAACATGAGAAACCCTAATTCAGGGCAATTCTGAGTGAAACCCTAATTCAGGGTAATGATGTGTAAATCCCTAATATAGGGTGATGAATGTGATACAAAACCCTAATCAAGGGTGATGTTATGTAATGTTACAGTAAACCCTAATTTGGGTAAAAGGACATGATAAACCCTAATCTGATGTGAATAGTTCATCCTAACCCTAAATTGGGTAATAGGATATAATAAACCCTAATACAGGGTAATGCTATGTGAAATCCTAATACAGGGTAATGCTATGTGAAACCCTAATATAGGGTAATGCTATGTGAAACCCTAACACAAGGTAATGCTATGTGAAACCCTAACACAAGGTAATGCTATGTGAAACCCTAATACATGGTGATGCTATGTGAAGTCCTAACACAAAGTGATCCTATGTGAAGCTCAAATATAGAGTGATGAGTTATGAATGTAATAAGAAAACCCTTGTATTTCATGGTACTGATATATAATGGATATAATTGTTATCATGAGTACTAATCATGCATGTATGTTGAGATGATGAGCATAGCCAGGTATGGTCTACGATGCTCTATATATTGAAAATGTTTTATAGGCCTTATAAGCCTTCATATGCTTTGTTTCTTAGTGAGAGGTAACCTAAAATTAATGAGCCATGTGTGCCATATGATGTTTTAATTATTGAAATTGTTTATGGGCTTCATAAGCCATAATATGCCTTGTTGCCTATTAAGGGGTAACAAGAGGTGATATGAGCTTTGTGAACTATGTGGAATGCTTGTGTAGTAAGAATCATGATTACCTTGGTCAGATGACCTGAAGGTATTAAGTTACCTGATAAGTGGTAACAAGTATTCTATGATGAATTGAGGGTTTGAATACCCATATTCTATAATCAAGATGATGAACTTGTTAAGAAATAAAAATGTACCTGGTGAGATAAGGGATTAAGATCCCAATACTTCATTAAAAGAGTATGGCTACAGGCCATGACTCCACAATGCAATACCAGGCATTAGTTGTGTGATCTAAGCCTGAAGTGAGTATATGTTACAGCTATAGCTCTATAGTAAAGATGTCAATATACCCTGGCAAGATAATTGTAGTTTGATACGTGATGTCTCTGCCATATAATATCGTACTGACCGAGAAGGTTGATGTTACTCTTCTTAGCATATCCAAGAAGGATAAGTGTTATACATGTGCTTAAATTCCTCACTAAATAAGTATCATGTTGACTTATCAAGTTATAGCTGAAATGCTCGGAATAAGAATATTGCTTTAATCTATTTAGACATTGATCTATCTGGTGTTAAATATATAATTCCTCTGCTCAGTGTCAATTCAATAACTGCAATAATAATGTTTTGGCAGAGAATTATATCTCTCGTTGGGGCAACTTACAATTGTCTCACCCCTGTGGGATCCACATTTTAGGTGGACACGGACGAGGAGGCAGGAACCCTTCAGTAGGTGAAGGACAGTAGCAGCACCAGGAATAGTAGTGAATTCTCAGGTGGAGACACTGGATATCAAGTTTTGTATATGTGTGAATAGAGTCCTATGTGTCGTCTCTGTACTCTCAGGTCCTCAGAGTCCGTAGTTGGTTTTAATGAATCGATATGAGATTTTGGCATGATGCCTCAATGTTCTTATGCTGTTTGTATATAGTTTAATAGAACAGTTGATGTTGTAATCCTTGAGATGAGATGATACATGATATGTACTAGTGAAACAGAATGAAATCAAATTACTTTGGTTCTTTTCGAAAGAGTTGTCCTTTGTGGATCTCTTTGAAAAAGGTTTTAATTTTTAGTGATTTTCAGTAATCTGCTGCTAACGAACGCTTTCTCTTAAGTAAATTATGTTTTTGTGATCGGTGTGTCACAATCCCCATCACTTATCTCATCACTTTCTTGAGTGATGACCTTTTTAGCCTTTAGAGCCATGTCCTTATTTATTCCTTGTTGAAGTTCACGCTCCCATCTTTCTTCCTCCTCTAAGGTTGCTTCATGTGCTTCTAAGTTGCCAATGAGTTGCTCCATCCTTAGTGGGGTGAGGTCATTGGTTTCTTCAATTGCAGTCACCTTAGGCTTGTATTTGAAAGGAAGAGACCTAAGAATTTTAGACACTTGATCTTCTTCACTAATGGCTTTACCTAATGCATTCAAACCATTAACAATAGAAGAAAACGTTGCATACATTTCACTAATAGACTCATTTGGTTCCATACAAAATTGTTCAAACTTTTGTTTAAGCATACTAATTTTGGAGTTTTGTACTTGAACAGTTCCTTCATAAGTAATAGAGAGTCTATGCCATATTTCATATGTTGTTTCACAATTTGATATTCTATTAAACTCACCTACAGAAATTGAACAATAAAGGATACTTACAACTTTTGCATTTAATTGGGCAACTTTTACCGTATTTGCATCCCATGTAGCATACTCTATTTGAGGAAGAATGTAGGTATTTGAAACCATTCTCCAAAGATCCCAGTTGATCCCTTGAAAGTAGAATTGCATTCTTCTCTTCCAATAGTTGTAGTTGGTGCCATCAAATGGTGGAGGCCAAGCTACAAGTGTTCCTTCCAAGTTGAGGTTGTTTAGTGCTCCATCACCCATTTTCTTCAAGACTTGTTAAAGTTCCTTGAATATTGCTCTGATACCAATTGAAAAAATACTAGAGGGGGTGAATAGGGTTTTATGATAATTTTAAAATTAATTCAATCAAGCAACCACAGAGATATTGAAAATGGGACAAAGGCGTTTAGAGTGGTTCCACCCTTAGCAAAAAGTAAGGGAGTCAGTCTACTACCCAATTGTTTCCAATTGGGATTTTGAAAGCACTTGTATTTTATTACCTTTTTGGAGTATGTTACATAAGATACAAATACCTTCCCAAACCTTAGGATAGACTTCACCTAGAAGTAGTCTCACCAACCCTAAAGCAGCCTTCCTCTTGAAGTAACTTCAAGATCCCCCTTGAAGTAGTAATTATATATATATATATATATATATATATATATATATATATATATATATATATATATATATATACTTATCCCCAAGCACAAAAACGAGCCATTTTTTCTCCACCACTTCCCTACTCCCAACCTCGTTCTCCCTCTGTGCTGCTACGAATTTTTCTGTCCAAGGAAGAAGAAAGTGGTGATCTTCTTGGAAAAAGATCTAGGGTTGCAATTGACTTCATTTTAGGGTAGAAAAAGCTTCCTTCTAGTGTTCTTGATCTAAAAGAGTAAGAATTCCCTTCTTTTCTCTGTTTATTTCTTTTTTATCCTTCCCCATAGCTTTCTCCAGGTCAGAACCTTGTTGTTCCATGGTAGAAATTGCTCTAAAGCTCTAAAACCCTACATTTCTTGCTCCTTATGCTTAGGGTTTGCTCATTTGATGAAGAAAGGTGCTAGATGGACGAATTCATAGATTATTATTGGATTTTCCACCCTACCTTCTCGAGATTTCTTCTGTGTGGGGTTTCATCTTCTCATTATAGGCAAGTTTTATAACTTGCTCCACGTTTATTTCTTACCATAAGCTTTCTAGATCATGTTCTTGCTTAAAAATGATGATCCATGCACTAAAAAGCTATGCTTGACTTGGGTTTCAATTTTTATAATGTTCCCTATTATGATTTCAGTTTTATATGAACCTGTGATCGTGTTTAAGTTATTCCTTAGGTATAATATGACTTGAATCAGGTTGGTTTGACAACCTATGGTGCTAAGCACCTATCAACCAATGGTCAATTTTAGGGTTTTAAGCTGATTTCTTCTATAAACTCATGACCTGATGATGGTACCATTGCAACAACCCTATGATGTTGTCTTCATGACAACTGATGGCCATGATCAAAGGTTTCATATGATGGTGACAACCTTTGGTCACCCCCTTAGGTCAGGTTTTGGATCAATTAGAAGTATAATGATAAACCATTAAGTACCCTACTAATGTTATCAATCAATGATGACATTAGCTTAATATTTGATGTTGATTAATGAATATAGTGTTGATCTAACAACCTATGGTGATTTAATGATCACTAATGATGGTGTATCGGGTCTCTACAACCTATGGTGAGTTAAGCATTGTAGTTGTAACATCAATTAAGCCTTAGACCAATGGTTTCTTGGGTCACTTGATGCAATGGTCAGACCTATACTATTATTGATGGTTTAACATATGAACTTGACCCAATGGTCAAGATGTAATGTTTATTCCTCCAATAAAGTGGAATGATGGCTAATTTAATATGTTGGTCCTATTAATTTGATTTAGATGGTTTCCTTTATATGATCAACCTAAGGAGCTTGCTTGTTGACAGTGGATGTCTTGTTTTAAATGAACAGTCGATTGTGGGTTTTACCTTACTCTCATTGGAACTTATTGTGTTGTTAATCAAGGGATGTATAGGGTTAGATGGTGACTCTTTCTAGAGCACAAATCAAGGACTTCATAGGTGTTTTATCCAAGGTGTTTACTTATGTAAACAACCAATGGTCTTACCTTTTAAACATCCAATGGTTCTGGGTGACTGTGGTATGGTGATATGGGTTGAATGATGATGGAACAAATGGAGGGTTACCCTTAATAAGGTATTCTTACCTATTCAATCATATGAATAGAGGGGATGAAAATCATATTGTGTTGATATGTAACCCTAATGAGGTATAGCTTGTTATACCTAGCTTTAATATAACTAAATGATGGTAATTGGGTATGAATAGTACTTGAATGACTAATACAATCATGGAGTATTCTATTACTGTTGTTGAAACCCTAGTATGCTATAACTCGATGGTTACACCTTGATTTATGTGTGGGTTCATACTTGAGAATGGTATGGAATGTGATGGTGATGCTTCACCTTATACATCCATGATCTAATGGGGATGTCGTGAGTTAGGGTTTGGGTATGAGTGCTGATTAGTAACATTAATATAATTTATCTTGTGAACCTAACTCTAATGCAAATAGATAAAGATGAATATTCATGTTTAACATTATTATATGATGTAATGATGGTGGAATAACCTCCTTACTATGATCATAACCTTGATATGTTAATTGGTGGATATCATAGCCACATGCTTGATACTTTCTTATGCTAAACATGTGCATAATGATTATGATGAGAGTTAATCATATTTAGATTCCTTGCATGTTGGTGTAATAAAGGAATGTTCTTAATGTTAATATAACCCTGCTATGATTGTTTATGAATATCTCCTAGCTCATTAATGTAATATTGTGTTGATCTGGTGTATTATATGTAAGTAATGTTGTTGAGCCTTGTTATAAGGCATGCAAAGATAATGATGATCTTGTAGGGATAGTATGATGGTCTTAATGACCTTTGGGCATGGTTGAGCCCATAATGGGGTGTAATCCTCTTGTGTTGATAAGGGTTGATACCATGTGATATTGTGAAAAGGATTTATATCTTGTGATAGTATGATGACTAGTGTAGCCTCATGAATGGTAAGTAAATAGTACCATGTGATGATGAGATGAGAAATTATGTTTCACACATTTTGTATCTTTTGAAGTTGTGATATTTATATGCTTGTTAGAAGTGAATTAGGGTTTGTATGTCCACTTATTTTGATGCAGTCTTAATTCACCCAATTGGCATAACTAATCACGTGAAACTCTAATCATGTAGTGCCATGTGCCATAGATCCATCTGAGTGTTAGAACTTCCCAGATGGTGAAATGAGTATTCCTAAGGGAAACTCAGAGTGCATACTGATGAGTATGTGGGGTGCTCGTCATCCTGAATTCAAGTGTTTAGGGAGGATGATTGCGGTCATACCTAGCCCTTAGTTTGAGAATGACTGCGGTCGTGTCTCGATGATTATATATGTGATGAGATTGGAGGACAACTGTGGTTGTACCTCAGATAGTAGGGTATGCGTACCCACCTCCTTTCACTAGTGTCGTAACCTATACCAAGGACGGACTAGGTTGTTAGAAGCTTGACCTTATGTGTCATTGTGGCGGACTCGTACTAACTGGGGGCAGAGAAGATCTTAGGAGTCCGATTCTTCCTAGATCTTGTATGGAACTAATTTCGACTTAGTAGTGGTCAGTTGGATTTTGAGTGGTATCTTCAATTTCCTCAGGGCATAATAAAAGATGTAATACAGTCGTGTAGCATATTTGTTTAGGGTTATACACGATGTTTCACATTGGATGATAACCCTTGTTTGTTATCGTTACATAAATATGATGCTTAGTACAATTAAGAGATAATAGATATACTTATGTTGTGGATATGCTTAAGTTTGTAGATGCGTACATACAGTAGCCATGCTTATGTTGATAACAATACTACTACTATTGATTATAATCATGATGCTAGATATCTCATGTTGTTAGTTATGTTTAGCATGCTAGCCATGCCTTTGTTACTAGAGATGCATATACTGCTAATCATGCTTATGCAGATATTTGTGTTTATGTTGTTATCTCTTCTTATGATGTTGATATGTTCAACCAATTAGACATGCTCATGTTGTTAGCTATGCTATGTTAGTAGACTTGCTCATGATGCTAGATATGCATATGCTACTAAATTGCTTTTATTGTCAACAAGATAAAGGATGATAGTTTGGCTAATGATGATAGTTATTATCTGCTCCTTTATGTATTTTGTTAATCATGAGTACTACTGATCTTATTTTTTATATCTGATTAAATTTCTTAACTATTTAATTACTTAAAAATGTTGTAATCAATAAATAGTGTTGGATGTTATATCTCTTAGTGGGATATGGTTCTCACCCTTGTGGTTCACCACATTTTTTTTGGTAATTGACAGTGATGGCAACATAATTGTGGAAGTAAAGAGGAGCTATAGTAATGCATCTGTGATAAAGTTGATTAGATGTCTAGTGTGTCCTAGAGTCATCCATGTACTCTTAGGTTCGGGTAGGAAAATTTTGTATATGGTGTTTCAAATGAATCTGACTTTTGTTAGCATATTAATGCTTGTTTGTGTGGCATATATGAATATTGTTCTCCGGTGTATATATGTTGTGGATAAGGCAATAGAATAATTAATATCAAATTCTTGGCATAGTATGGATATAAGAAAGATGTTGGGCTCTTATGAAAATGTTTCTGAGCGGGTGCTGACGTTGAAATCGGTTTTAATTTACCCATATTTTTGGGTATGTGGTTAATTGGTGATTGATTTTATTTTATGTTTTGAGTAATCTCGTTTAGTGTAACGAGTTCTCATAGGTTGGTATCAGAGCTTTAGGTTCACGGAGTCTATAGGGACACTAGAACTTAGGACTAGGATGATGTCTAAGTTAGGAATATGATATAAAAATATGGTGCATACTGCCTAATCTCAATACTTGGGCGCCCTGGCCAGGTATTTAATTATTGAAGAAATGGTAAGTACAAAACTCTTAGATTGTTATCTTTCTAATTACTATGATCAAGTAGTCATTTTGAGATAATATAAAGAGAATAACAAATAAGAAATCATGGTGTGAATATCTCAATCATAGCTTAAAGAAGATAAGAATTGCATCATTGTATATCAAAACTTGAATTTTTGGTAACTATAAGAGAAAGATACAACACCATGAAATCTAAATCTGAATACAAATAAGGAAAAGAGGAGTTCTTGAAGATGTGATTCAAGAATATAATAAAGTAAAAGATAGATAAGTCTATGCTTATAAAGTGAATCAAGGTATGAAATCCACATAAGATGGAAAGAACTCCTATAACAAGTACAAAATGAGAAGATAAATGGGAACAATGACAAAGGAATAAGGTGGAACATGGGTTAATCTCAGACCCACCTATGTGTGTAAGAAAGTGTTAATATAAAATCAGCATAGCATGTGAAAGAAATTAAGGCAGATGATCCATATTTAATAAAGAAAATGTAAAGTATGATGATTTGCCTTTTGATAAGTGGTTGAAAAACATAATAAAATAAGACAACATACCCAAATGTGATAAATAGTTATGAAGGAAGGAGTAATAAGATATGTTAATCATGATGATTCCTATGCTAATGGCATGGAACCCGAAATGAAAAAGATAAAATGATACATTAGGAGCTGTAACCTACATAATGAAAATAGAATTCGTTACCTTTTTTCTAGTGACCCTTGAACAATGTTGCTATGATGTGGGAAGTGTGTTTCCCTTTGTGTCTTTCCTTTCCAGGGCACAACTTTCAAGTGGATCATTGCCACTTGATACGTGTGGATTCACTGTAAACATGAAGGTGGATAGCTTATTATAGCATAAGGTTGCTTAGACTATGGTTCTAAGATCATAAAGTTTATGATGAGTTTGCTTTTGAGCCTTCTAATAATTAGGAAGACTCCTCTTATGAGTCTTGAGATTTGTTATGTTGGTAAAAGTGGATGAGATAATGATGTGAGTTCCATATAGAACATGAGGTGGATACCAAGGTAATGAATCCTAGTATCCAAGATGTATCAACAATATGAGAAATGAAGGTTGGAGATGTTTATTAAATGAACATTTCAAGTGTTCCTCCCCCTTAAAGAGAGGGAGAGAGAGTTGATGATGACCCTCTAAATGTTGTTTGGAAGGAAAAACAAAAGTGATTCTATAATGTTGTATATGGTTTAGTGATACTTGGGCAAGACCACTATCAATGATAGATGGTTTGTTGGTCAATAGATATGTGATATCGTGTTCCTTTAAGATAAACCTATGATCAAATATCAATGCATAAGAGTTAGAGGTTGGATGACATAATTCACGTGACCATGATGAGTTTAGAGTTATGTCCTTTAGACTAACCAATATACAAATAGAATTTATGAATAGGAGGAACAAAGTGTTCTAGTCATGTCATATAAGTTATACCAAGCTTTGAATCATGACATGTCAAAGTATTTCAAATATGGTCAAAAACATGATCAATATTTCTTCAAAAACCTTAGGGTTGCCGAAGCAGCAATAACTATGAGACCAATTGAATAAGAGTGAGATGGGGTTGATTAAATGTCTTTATGGGATCATGATATGTGTAACGCCCGGGCCCACTGCCCTAGGCTCTAGTAGAGTTTCAAGAATGACGATTGGCCCCAGTGATGGGCTCCCGGAAAAGGAGGTGCACCTTGGTGATATGGGTAGTCCAATCATTCCTCTTAAGATCATGTTATTTGAGGCCTCAAATCTTGGGATGTTACAATCTCCCCTACTTAGACTCTTGACGTCCTCGTAAAGGCTCAACTATATGGCCTCATAATCTGACCCCATTTCAGTGCAGACCCACAATGGCCCATGGATACCCAGCTCCCGATCACGGAATACCAGTGCAAGGGTGGCTACGTCAACCACAGATAACCCTTTCCTACATGCCTGGACCGCACGGCTCAAGACTGGCATGACACATGTCCATGTGGGCCCCACCTACTGGAGGGGTTATGGCTCTGATACCATTTGTAACGCCCGGACCCACTGCCCTAGGCTCTAGTAGAGTTTCAAGAATGACGACTGGCCCCACAGACCACCACTAGCCTTAACTGTGCACTTTGTCCTCACTAACGCACAAGCCAGGATCAACTTCCCGACTGGTCACCCATCCTAGTACTACTCCAAGATGAGCTTGCTTAACTATGGAGTTCTTTAGTGATGGGCTCCCGGAAAAGGAGGTGCACCTTGGTGATATGGGTAGTCCAATCATTCCTCTTAAGATCATGTTATCTGAGGCCTCAAATCATGGGATGTTACAATATGTCTTCTAAGTAGGTTGTGTAACTCCTAGTAAGGTGAAGATAGTGTTGTTGTTTCACCCCTAGCAATGTTGACTTGTAATGATGTTTCCTTGTATGGAATGACAGGTTCTAGGGTCATCATTTATTTTGATGCTGAAAAAGAACTGACAAGTGTTCTAGTGTCAGTGTATCTAAAAAAAAGGATGGATACATCGCCTTTTTTTATGCTTCAAGGAATGGTATTGGACACATGCCATTATTGGTAAAAAGCTAGCAAGTATGACTTTTGAGTAAAGTGTTGATACAATATATATAATTTTAGGATGATAGATATAATTTAAAGTTGAACATTACTACTAGAGGTGTACAGATGATACAACAAGTTTCTACATTCCATATTGAGAATGTCTTCTTAGGTGGGGTTTTTGTGTAGACCCAAGATGAGATATGTATGAATGATGTGACATCACCATGATATGTAAGTAACCATGTGAAGGTAATAGGATGAGGTGTAAAGGAAGTGCCCATCTTTGTTTACCTTGGATTTCAGAGGCGAAATCCCTGTTAGGGGTTTATAGTTGTAAGGCCCCTAAACTTACTTAATGAGTTGAATGAGCTTAATTATCATAATTTAATTAGTAAAACCGTAATATAACCTCATGATATGCTTTGAAATCATAAGACAAGCTTAAGTTTCAAATTTGGTCCAATTTGGACAATATTTGAGCAAGTTATGCAATTTTAAGCACATTTTGGACTTTTCTACAATTTACCCAATTGAGAGATTTTCTTTGAAATTTTTCACTTTCATTATGTTCCTTCATATTATATAATCATTCTTTATCTTTTTGATCCATGGGGCGCCTATTTAAACCTTAGTTTGAAGGTGGTTTCTCCAAGGGTATTTTAGGGTTTACTCCTTCACGGATGAGCTACCTTTAGTAGCTATCAACTAATGAATTATTTGATTGGCTGGGAAATTCAACAAAGGAAAGATAATCAGGTCTATAAACATTGTGGGGGAGCTGCTTGTGTGTGTGCTTGTATATTCTTAATAAATTAAGGCCATGGACACTTGGATAGATACTAGAACTTCAACTTTTTCTTTTTCTTTATCTTACAAGTTTCATATACTTATCCCCAAGCACCAAAACGAGCCATTTTCTCTCCACAACTTCCCTCCTTCTCCCAACCTCGTTATCCCTTTGTGCTTCTATGAATTTTACTGTCCAAGGAAGAAGAAAGTGGGGATCTTCTTGGAAAAAGGATCTAGGGTTGCAATTGACTTCATTTTAGGGTTGAAAAAGCTTCCTTCTAGTGTTCTTGACTTAAAAGAGTAAGAATTCCATTATTTCCTCCATTTATTTCTTTGTTATCCTTCCTCCTAGCTTTCTCCATGTAAGAACCTTACTGTTACATGGTAGAAATTACTCTAAATCTCTAAAACCTTACCTTTCTTTCTCCTGATGCTTAGGGTTTGCTCATTTGATGAAAAAGGTGCTAGATGGACGAATTCATAGCTTATTCTTAGATTTTCTACCCTACTTGCTCAAGATTTCTTATATGTGGGGTTTCATATTCTCATTATAGGCAAGTTTTATAACTTGATCCACGTTTATTGCTTACCATAAGCTTTTTAGATCATGTTCTTGCTTGAAAATGATGATCCATGCACTAAAAATGCTTGACTTGGATTTTGATTTTTATAATGTTCCATGTTCTGATTTTAGTTTTATATGAACTTGTGGTAATGTTTACATTATTCCTAAGGTAGAATATAACTTATATCATGTTGGTTTGACAACCTATGGTGCTAAGCACCTATCAACCAATTGTCAATTTTAGGGTTTTAAGTTGATTTCTTCTATAAACTCGTGACCCGATGATGGTACCATTGCAACAACCCTATGATGTTGTCTTGGTGACAACTAATGGTCATGATGAAAGGTGTCATATGATGGTGAAAACCTATGGTCACCCCCTTAGGTCAGGTTTTGGATCAATTAGAAGCATAATGATCAATCATTAAGTACCCTATTGATGTTATCAATCAATGATGGCATTAGCTTAATATTTGATGTTGATTAATGAATATAGTATTGATCTAACAACCTATGGTGATTAAATGATCACTAATAATGGTGTATAAGGTCTCTAAAACCTATGGTGAGTTAAGCATTGTAGTTGTAGCATTAATTAAGCCTTAGACCAATGGTTTCTTGGGTTACTTGATGCAATGGTCGGACCTATACTGTAATTGATGGTTTTAACATATGAACTTGACCCAATGGTCAAGATCTAATGTTTATTCCTCCAATAATGTGGAATGATGGATAATGTAATATGTTGGTCCTAATAATGTGATTTATATGGTTTCCTTTATATTATCAACTTAAGGAGCTTACTTGTTGACAATGAATGGCTTGTTTTAAATGAACAGTCGATTGTGGGTTTTACCTTACTCTCAATGGAACTTTTTGTGTTGTTAATCAAGGGATGTCTAGGGTTATATGGTGACTCTTTCTAGAGCACAAATCAAGGACTTCATAAGTGTTTTATCCAAGGTGTTTACTTATGTAAACAACCAATGGTCTTACCTTTAAACATCCAATGGTTCTGTGTGACATTGTGGTATGGTGATTTGGGTTGAATGATGATGGAACAAATGGAGGGTTACACTCAATAAGGTAGTCTTACCTATTCAATCATGAATAGAGGGTATGATAATCATATTGTTTTGATATGTAACCCTAATGAGGTATAGCTTGTTATACCTAGCTTTAATATAACTAAATGATGGTAATTGGGTATGAATAGTACTTGAATGACTAATACAATCATGGAGTATTTTGTTAGTGTTGTTGAAACCCTAGTATGCTATAACCCGATGGTTACACCTTGATTTATGTGTGGGTTCATACTTGAGAATGGTATGGAATGTGATGGTGATGCTTCACCTTATGCATCCATGATCCAATGGGGATGTCATGAGTTAGGGTTTGGGTATGAGTGATGATTAGTAACATTAATATAATTTATTGTTGGTTGTTTACACTAACAAGTTTCAATCATTAAGAATGATCTTTTACTCAACCAGCTATATCCCGCAAGTATACGAGAGTAGTTGTAGTCGAGGTCGAACACAAGGAGCGTTGGTTAGTTAGGAACAAGAGTTATGATTTTCAATAATCTAGATCGTTGTACACAAGATGATTGGATTAGAAAAACTAAATTATAGAATTAAAACAAAATAGTAAATTATCACTTAAGAAAGGTTAAGATATAGATTTGGAAGGATCCTAGACTTGGGATTTCACTATCACATCATAGCTTATATTAAAATACAAATTTAAACATGTTAATTAACTTGCAAAGGAGGTTTGTAGTCATCACTCACCTCCCGGTGAAGTGATGATGATTTTAACTCCATACATCACTCTCGTGTATGTATTTCATTTCAAATCACAAACCTTGCTCCTCAACATAATCCCATCCACTCTCGCGGTCAAGGACAAGTTGCCAAAAGAGTAACTCCATACTCTCAAACACATGTTCTCAGATTATGAAAGAAAGCATAAAACATGCAAGTATGATGGCCAATCACACAAACAAGCATTTCAGATATGAAACAACTCTTGGAACATGCAAGAAACTAACATTTAGTATGAAATTCATATGTTCATACAAGCTATGATCATGGGAGTTACTCTCCCATACCCAAGAAAAAGAGTCTACTCGTCCATAATGATGTACAACAAAAAATGTGCAAAAATTTCAGAGTTTAACATGGTTTAGAGAAGGAAAAGTTAAGCAATCCCAAGGTGTAACCAAAAAAAGGTAGAATTCTGACTTGAGGATGAAATCCCACTTCTACATATGCTCCAAATCGGACAAACTTCCCTCCTGAGAAGCTTTGTAGAGTGAAGAAGCTCTGTTGCACCTCCGGAGAAGAAAATGGAGAAGAAGAGAAGAAGAAATGGACTCCTTTGGCAAGAAACCACCTCTTTTCTCCTCCAAATTGCCCTCCTTTACTCTAGGCTTGCTCTGGGACAAGGGAACTAACACAAATGACCGAGCATAACCACTCATTTAGTTCCCCTTTCATTTTAAAGAAAAACTTGTATTTTTCAAATTTCTGAAACTGCCAGGTGCATGTCGTGCACCGTAAGTGCACGACGTGCAACTTTCCAGAAACTTTCAGTTTGCTCCAGAATGCACTGTGCACGGCGTGCGCTGAAGAAATGCACGCCGTGCAACTTTCCAGAAACCTTTAGCTCCCAGGTGCACGACGTGCGCTAAAGAAATGCACGCCGTGCAACTTTCCAGAAACTTTCAGCTCATAGGTGCACGTCGTGCAATTGCGTGCACGCCATGCAACTTTTCAGAAACTTTTAGTCTGTTCGACGCTCCCAGGTGCACGACATGCATTTTCAAGACATGACGTGCACCTGACTGTTCTGGGCTGTTGTGTATTTTGCTCATAACTTTCAGCGTGTAAGTCTGATTTACATGTCGTAAAAGTAGTATTTGCTTAGTTTCAAACCCCAAAACATGTAGATACTTGAGGAATGATCCAATTAGTGATAATATTATATATTCCTCATCATTTCATTGCAAAATGTAGTACCTACAATCCAAACAATGAGACAAGTAAGAATAATTAAAAATATAGAATCTAGCATGAATGAGAGTGGTAATTGAGTCAAAACAACATGGATATGCAACCAAACATGATCCAAAAGATGATATGATTTGTGCACATCCTTTATCTTGTGAACCTAACTCTAATGCAAATAGATAAAAATGAATATTCATGTTGAACATTATTATATGATGGAATGATGGTGGAATAACCTCCTTACTATGATCATAACCTAGATATGTTAATTGGTGGTTATCATAGCCACATGGTTGATACTTTCTTATGCTAAACATGTGCATAATGAATATGATGAGAGTTAATCATATCGAGATTCATTGCATGTTGATGTAATAAAGGAATGTTCTTAATGTTAAGATAACCGTGATATGATTGTTTATGAATATCTCCTAGCTCATTAATGCAATATTGTGTTGATCTAGTGTATTATATGTAAGTAATGTTGTTGAACCTTGTTATAAGGCATGCGAAGATAATGATGATCTTGCAGGGATAGTATGATGGTCTTAATGACCTTTGGGCATGGTTGAGCCCTGAATGGGGTGTAATCCTCTTGTGTTGATAAGGTTTGATACCATGTGATATTGTGAAAATGATTTATGACTTGTGATAGTATGATGACTAGTGTAGCCTCATGAATGGCAAGTAAATAGTACCATGTGATGATGAGATGAGAAATTATGTTTCACATGTTTTATATATTTTGAAGTTGTGATATTTATATGCTTGTTAAAAGTGAATTGGGATTTGTATGTCCACTTGTTTGATGCAGTCTTAATTCACCCAATTGGCATAACTAATCAAGTGAAACTCTAATCATGTAGTGCCTTGTGCCATAGATCCATATGAGTGTCAGAACTTTCCAGATGGTGAAATGAGTATTCCTAAGGGAAACTCGGAGCGCATACTAATGAGTATGTGGGGTGCTTGTCATCTTGAATTCAAGTGTTTAGGGAGGATGATTGTGGTCATACCTAGCCCTTAGTTTGAGAACGACTGCAGTCATGTCTCGATGATTATATATGTGATGAGATTGCAGTACAACTACGGTTGTACCTCAGATGGTAGGGTATGTGTACCCACCTCCTTTCACTAGTGTCATGATATGTACCAAGGATGGACTAGGTCGTTAGCAGATTGATCTTATGTGTCGATGTGGTGGACCCGTACTGACCGGGGACGGAGAAGATCTTAGGAGTCCGGCTCTTCCTATATCTTATATGGCACTGATTTTGACTTAGCAGTGGTCAGTTGGATTTTGAGTGGTATCCTTAATTTCCCCTGAACATAATAAAATATGTAATACAACTGTGTAGCATATTTGTTTAGGGTTATACATGACATTTCACATTGGATGATAACCCTTATTTGTTATCTTTACATAAAGATGATGCTTAGTGCAATTAAGATATAGTAGATATACTTATGTTGTGGATATGCTTAAGATTTTAGATGCATACATACAGTAGCCATTCTTATGTTGATAACTATACTGCTACTATTGATTATAATCATGATTCTAGATATCTCATGTTGTTAGTTATGTTTAGCATGCTAGCCATGCATTTGTTACTAGAGATGCATATACTGGTAATCATGCTTATGTAGATAGTTGTGCTTATGTTGTTATATCTTCTTATGATGTTGATATGTTGAACCAATTAGACATGCTCATGTTGTTAGCTATGCTATGTTAGTAGACTTGCTCATGATGCTAGATATGCATATGCTACTGAATTTCTTATATTGTCAATAAGATAAAGGATGATAGTCTGGCTAATGATGATAGTTATTATTTGCTCCTTTATGTATTTCTTTAAGCATCAGTACTGCTGATCTTATTTATTATATCTGATTAAACTGCTTAACTATTTAATTACTTAAAAAATGTTGTAATCAATAAATGGTGTTGGAGGTTATATCTCTTGTTGGGATATGAGTCTCACCCTTGTGGTTCGCCATTTTTTTTGGTAATCGACAGTGATGGAAGCAGAATTGTGGAAGTAAAGAGGAGATATAGTAATGAATCTTTGAGAAAGTTGATTAGATGTCTAGTGTGTCCTAGAGTCGTCCTTGTACTCTCAGGTCCGGTCAGGAAAAGTTTGTATATGGTGTTTCAAACAAATTAGACTTTTGTTAGCATATTAATGCTTGTTTGTGTGGCATATATGAATATTGTTCTCTGGTGTATATATGTTGTGGCTAAGGAAATAGAACAATTTATATCAAATTCTTGGCATATTATGGATATAAGAAAGATGTTGGGGTCTTATGCAAATGTTTCTGAGCGAGTGCTGACGTTGAAATTGGTTTTAAATTACCCATATTTTTGGGTATGTGGTTAATTAGTGATTGAATGTGTTTTATGTTTTGAGTAATCTCATTTAGTGTAACGGGTTCTCACAATATCCCAAACCACTTCTATTAACTTGTTTGATAGAGTGCTCTAGGACATCACTTAGGGACTTTTTCCCTTTGAGGAACTTTTGCAAAGTCTCTGTAAGTCTATGATTATCATCACCAGTAGTAATAACCATAGAATAAAGACTAGAAATATCATCTTGAGCATGTAAAAGATCAGCCTCTAAATAGAGGGCTTTAGTCAAATTGAGTCCTTTTCAAGATAAATTCTAGCAACTTCATTACTAGACAAGATAGGTCTAGATTCAAGATCATTAACTGTAGCAAGAAGTCTAGAATTTTTAGTTATAAGTGTAGTAAGCTTGTCCGCTCATAAAGATAGATTCTATTTTCATCCTTGATACCATCGCATAGATGTCTAAGATCATTAAACTTGGAAACAAGCTTATCATTTTCAGTTGTAGTTGAAATAAGTTCATGAAGGAAAGTTTGGTTTTCATCTTTGAGACTATTGATGTTCTTAAAATAAATACCATTCTCTACCTCAATGCCATTGTATTGAAATTCAAGTTCAATAAATTGACCTTGCAAGGAATCTATGTTATCAAGATGAACTTTTTCATTTTCTCAACAAAATTAATTTTAGCATATAGATCATCATTCATCAATGATTTTCCCTAACATTTTCTTCTTAGTTTTGCATTTATAATAAGAAGAACGGGAAACATTAATCATATCAATGAGAGAATCTTTAGATAGTTCATTCAACCTTACCTCACTTACATAACTTACCTCACATACATATTTACTAGTTGAGTCCATGAGAGGAAGGTGACACTCTCCTTCATTAGAGATGGAGTCACTTGAGGAATACTCCTCCCATGCAGAATGGGTTGCATCTTTGCTTCTTCTTTCCTTAATGTCTTTCCTCTTGAACTTGCTTTCCTTCTTGTAGTCCTCCTTCTTCTTTGAGTTGCTCTTATGGTAGTACTTCTTTGCCTTGGGGCAATCATTCTTGTAGTGTCCCTTTTGTCCACACTCATAGCACCTTGGAGTAAGGAGGAGGAGGGCTTTTTCTTGAAGTGTTTCCCTTTGGAGTAGTTGGCTTCATCTTCACTAGTTTAAGGAGTAGGTCAGAAAGCAAGTTGGTGTTGAAGAACAATGGCCTCCACTTGAGATTTTAAGGCATTTTTCTTCATCTTCTTGGACTCCTTCTCTTCTAGATTTTCCTTTTATTCTTACTTGTCAAGTCTAGGCTCATAGGCTTGGGGATTTCCAATGTTCTCTTCAGTAGCAAGGTCACCAAGGCTTCTAGTTTTAAGGAGACCTTTTAGCATGTAGACCTTGGACTCTTGACTTGTTTGGTCCCTTGATAGGTAATGAATAGTTTTTCATATCTCGTAGGTGGTGTTCCAAGGAGTGAGGGTTGCATAGATGATGCTAATGGATTTTTCATTCAGTTGGGCTTTCTTCAAGGTAGCTTCATCCCAAGTATCCACATCTCCTCCCAGCTCCTTCGAGGGAAGGATGACCGCTTTCCACATGTCGTAGCTCATCCCTTGCAAGTAGAATTGCATCCTCCTCTTCCATTAGAGGAAGTTTGTGTTGTCAAAGATTTAAGGTCTCATGGTGAATCCACCTTCCAAGTTGAGAGGAACCTAGAAGGTTGTCGCCCATCTTCTCATCTTATAGAAGATGTTAGTCAGAGAACACGGTGGCTCTGAAACCACTTGTAGGATCAATGGGCTCTAGAAGGGGGTTGAATAGAGCTAAAATACTTAAATAAAATTCATTAAACCTTCAAATTACTTCAAGAGATAAGGTTGCAAAAATGGAATTTGAGTGCAACTAAACATACATAGAAGGGATGAGAGAGAATGAATGAGATCAAGAATAAGATATATATATATATAGTGGTTCCAAACTCCAAACTAGGAGAGTGTACATCCACTACCTAAATAGGTCAACCTCTAAAATTTTTCAACCATTGCACTTTTTTATATTTCATTACAAGACATACAATAAGACCTTCCTTTTCCAAGGCAGGGATACCTAGCCTTCCTTTTTAAGGATCAAAGGAGTCAATAAACCTTACAAGGACTTACCTATTCTAGAGTAAGAGTCTTTAATATCTAGAAGGGCTTACCCACTTTTGCAATAAGCTAGACACCTTCACTAAGGAGATCTTCTCTTGCAATAAGTCTTCCACCTTGAAAGAAATACCCACTCTTCTCTTAGATATTCAGCCTTCAACTTCACCTTCACCAAGGAGAAGGTTTCACCTTCATAGCTTGAGATAAAGGATTGGGAAGGAGAAGATTGAGAGCTTCACATGGAGTACATTGAAACAGTTCTCTCACAAATAACCTATTTCACTCATATTGATGTTGATTTGTAGTGAGCTAGAGAGAGAAAGGGGATCTTAGCAGACAAATCCACTCAACTATAGCTAGGAGCATAAGAAGCAAACTTAGGACGAAGCCCAAGAGTCCCTACAAATAGTTGGACTATCTATTAGCCAGTAGAAGCACTTGGAGAAAAATTCTAGTCATTTAGGGTGTTGCAACGAATCTATTTTTGAGTTTTGCAACACTTCAACCACTAGAAACACTTTTTTTGCACATTCCATACAGTGCAGTCAGTCAAGTTTCAATAAAGGTAACTCGACCAATAGCACTATGTGATAAAATAAATTTGAGTTGTCAGTTGAGTTTATCATGGATGAAACTCGATCGACGGCTTAAATTTGATTTGCCTGTGTAGAGGTATTGGTCGAGTTTGCCTTGGGAAAACTCAATCAACCCTAATAGTTCCCAAAATTCTTCAAGGGTGTCCGTCGAGTTTATTAAATATGAAACTCGGCCGAAAAAAGTCCCTATAATGAATTTTGAAAATTGCCATTAGAGTGCCTAAATAGTTATTGTAAGTTCTCTTGATATTTTCTCAGCTTAGTTACAAGTCATACCAACAATACAAATGATTAAAAAAATTGTCCTAAGGGTTTTAGGGAATTATCCACAAAAATGCATTTGTATTGACTTTGGCTTGTATTTGGTCAAGCTAGGGCTTAATTGAATTCATCATTTTCATGTACCTAATACCTGAAATCAATCTCAAATAGACATATTAGATACATATGAGTGGAATGGTTAAGTCATCATCAAAATATGGACAATGTATAATTGTTAGGTCAACACCAGTGCCATTCTTCCTAATGTAAGTTAGGAGCATATAGTTTTTGGATCTACTTCTTCTGGGCATCGACCTTTGGCCAAGCGCTTATCAGGATGGCTGAAGAAGATTTAAGCAACTTTTGTTCTTAATCATTATGCACAATTATTCTTTTGTACTTTTAGTTTCTATATGAAAACTATGTGTTAGTATTCCCTTAATCAAGAACTTGTTTTTTTTTAACTTTAATTTGAATTTGAATAATTTTGAATTTAGTAATCACTTCCTATTTTGAAATTTCAGAATTCCAGCACAAAGTTTCCTGTTTGGGGAGCGAGTTAAATTCTGACATAATCGAACTCTTGGTTGGCGGAACAAGCTATTTCGCCAGCCCCCTAGGGTGGAGTAACAATGTGTTTTGTGACAGAGTGGAGTTATGATTGCTCTTTTTTTGGATAAGTGTACTTGTCTTGGTTTGTTTTTGTTAGGGATCTACAAATATGGGCAGATTACTACATTTATTCTTCCCTTTGATCTTTGAGATTTGAAATTGTGAAGAAATTAGTGATCAACGGAGTTCCTATTTTGATATGTCATCCAATGAACATGTCTTTGGTGCGCCACTGGTTTCCAAATATGCCTGAGACAGAAGAGGATGTGCGGACTAGCTTTGGCGTGAATTTGCACCATGGTCGTCTTGTTTAAGTTCATGTTGTGAGGGAATTCATATGGATTATGGTCCCCTTTCGGAATCCTTCTAGTCACACCTTCTGCTTAAGTGATGTTATTCTGATGCCCACAATAGAGGATGTGACTAAAATTATGCATCTTCCATTGCGTGATTGTTGGTTGATCGTTTGTAAGAAGTCAATCGGGACTATAGGATTGAATGAACCAAATATGTTGCACAGTCACAAAAAACATGTATCTTGTACTTCTTAATAAAGTGTGCAACACTTCACAAATGATGATTTATGTGAATATATTGACATTCATCAACAAAGATAACAATTGTATCTAGTATTAATAGAATGGAGTGAGGTTAATGCTCATAATATGCTAAAAGAATAATAATAATAATTATTATTATTATTATTATTATTGAAGACAATGTACAAATATAAAATATTTTAGAGTAAATATCTTGTATAAAAATGTAGGACATCATTGTTGTCTATGAAAACTATGGTGTGTGCTTTCCAAAATACAAAGGATTTTAAGATGACTTAAAACCTAAGAGAAAATTGAAGGATTGATAATCCCAAACATGAAAGAAAAACTATTTTCTAACTTCTATCACAAGTTGTTATGTGAACGAGGAAATACTACATGAAGTCTGCATAAAGTATTACAAGCATTTTAAGATTTGAATAAATCTTGATAGAAAGGGGGAAAATAATCATAATAAGATAAAGAGTACAAATGACCCTATGTATATATTAACAAAATATATCTACATAATTGAACAATAATAACGTATATTCTACCTTGCAACTAAGAGATATAGGTGCCACAGTATAGCTCAACACCTGCAATGAAAAGAAAGAACATAAAAGTATTGTTAATAAAACTAAATTGAGAATCTAATTAAACATTCTTAAATAATGGAAAAGGAAAAAAAACACATTATATATATAAATAATGGGAAGTTGATAAGAAAAAAAAACAAAAAAATGTACCCAAAAAAATCTAAAAACAAGCAGGCATCTGAATGACCACAATATTAACCTACGGTCATAAAGGAACAAAAAGAAACATATGATGTCGAACTTTAAAATGTGATGGATTCATAATTGCAATTCTTTAATTAATCCCCATATGCTTATGTGATTTGCATGTGAGTCTTTGACGGATTAACATGGACATGAGAAACTACTAATAAGCTGTTGATAGCAGGTCGAAGAATATGACATTATCTTTTAATATCAAGGACATTGCAGTAAGATGGTACTACAAACAAAGTCTTACTCTGAGATGGACGAACAATGTCTTTGTTAGATTGATGTCATCTATGAGTGGAGTCCACATGCCATCAGAATTGTGGAGAACTTCACATGCGTAATGGTACCACATTTCCAAGACCACTTACAAAGGGCTGAATTAGATGAAGACATTGTCAATTGTGATGGGGGTTTGAGTTAAATGAATTTATAAAAATAATATTGTGAGTGGGACTTGAATTAAAGCTATTTGTCTAGATAGTAAGCATAAACAACTATCCAGCTACAAATTTACACTGTATTGCATCTGAAAAACACATATGTACAGCATCCGACTATGATATATATGTATAAATACATATTTTTAGATTTAAGAGTGGTTAGAGCACCGGTGGTTGCCCCCTTTTTAGATCGCCGCTGAAGCAGATAGTGGCATGATGGAAATGCATTTCCAGCCATAAGATCACTTGTGTCATTTTCTAGAATATTTGGATTAAAATGTATCGGCAGTTCTATAGCATGCACTCCCACCTATGAATATTTGTAATGTCTCTTGGTCCTAGCGTATGAGATACATATGTAAGCGTCGGCAGCGTGTTTTACATGGAAGACTGTACGACAAATAGCGATCTTAGTAGGCAACAAAAAATTATGCATTTATTACTTTGCCAACAAGGCATTCAAACATTACGGGGGGTCTATAAAAGGCATCGGAGCTTATCAATGCATCTTCAAAGACGAACTACTGGCTGTTGCATAAGAAACATGTTTGGAGTGTACAAGTGCGAGTATTTCTTAGCTTTTCAGAAGAAACATGGAGAACGGAGGACCCAGGTTATGAACAATTTTTCGCTTGGTTCGAGATCTAACATGGTGGTGATGTTGGTGTCAATGTAGCTGCGTGGTGGCTCCATGTCTTCTCATAGTATGTTTTAGGATCAATCTCAAAGGACATTATATATAATAGTTATTTGATCTATATAACCAAGCAAGAAGTAGTGATTATCACAAGAGTTAGATTTGATTGATTAATCTAACTTTCAAGAATAGATGGACTAGATTAAAATTCTATTTATCAAATGATGGAAAACTAGAGTGCATGGGTTTCACCGTATGCCATATTTTTTTTCAGGACTTACCAAGAAAAGATTGACATAAAGACCATGTGCATTAGGGATTACACGTGCATGCGTAACTGGCGATCCCTTTTTAGGAACTCGTAATGATGTTTCAGGAAGATATATAATGGGTGAAGCGTAGGGCTTGGCAACACGAGAACTTTGGAGATGAATGATTATGTGCTTACCGACCCCATTGATTACATCAATCCATATAATAAAAATGACAAGTTACACGCTGCTGACGCCTGCATTGAAAGTTCACATACTTACCGTGTGTAAGTTACCCGACCAGTTAGGCAGATACACCATAAATCTTAGTTAGTGTTTAGTAAGATACCGTGTAAATTACTACTGTAACAGAAGAAAAAAAAATCATATTGATCGTAGCCTCCATCTACTGAACATGTACATGCAAAAACCATAAGAAAAAGAAGAGACATAGTAGTACAAGCCACTCCACGGTTTCATTTCAGCAAACGAGTATAAGGGGTTGTTTGGGTTCTGCAATTCACGGCGGGATTGTAATTAGATGTAGTATTCGAAGTGCCAGTAATTGTAAAGGCATCGTTTGGATATTTAAAGATGTGGTTGATGATTACCGGTAGTTTCAGACTGGTATTCTCCCGTGATTAAATGCTGCGTTCTGAATCACACCAGGATGGGCGGGATTAGGAATGTCCACGGAAGATGGAAGGCGTGCTTCTCAGGACCCGACCCCAACTCGTCCTTCCTCTCTCCTCGAACGGCTGCCTCCTACCTCCGCCATCTCTCCGTGTTGTGCGGTCTCCTATTCATCCTCTACCTCCGCTCTCCTCTACCCTTTATATCCACTCAGCCTATGGATCTATTGCCAGCAGCAGGGAATTTCCGAACAGCGGCATTCCACTTTGTTGCACTTAAACTCCTAATACTTAGGAATACAGATGTACTCGTGAAAGTTTCATCCAAACGAGGACCTTAAGTGTGATTACAAAGTAAGTAGGACATAGTAATACCAACCAATACATCGAATGGACTGTGAGAAACATAACATATAATATGAAGCCGTGGAGTTTTTTGAAGTGGTGTGTCCTTGTCTATTAATGCTGAGCTTGGCAATGGACTGCGGGCAGGAGGCAATCGCTCCACCCAAACATCCCTTACATGCGATGGCTTTTTTCTTTTGAATTTGTTGCACTACAGGATGACCCAACACGCTGAATCGTGACCGTAACATTTTGTTGTCATGGCCTGCTAGTGATTAACTACAATGAATGGAACAAATGCATTTTTAAAACCACTATATATAGTGTACTGTTTCATTGCAAAATATGTACAACGATGCAAGTCTTTTGTTGCATCTTGCCATGCTTGGATCATATAAATTCAAGTTCAAATGATTTCTTCTCCTCAATTAGAATCAGGTAACTAAATAAGTAGGAAACAGATTTTCTTGTTAATATTCTTGTTAACAGTGAAAGAAAATACCATTTCATATATGCAAGACTCCTATACATGAGCCAATTTGTTACACACAATACAGGTAACATTTGACCACTTTCAGGTTTTAGTTACACGAGGTGCAGCGTTGCTGCAATGCCCTTATTCACAGTAAGAGGCACTTCAAACTCAAATTGGACACTTGGATCACATACAATTGAGTGGCATACTGTTGAGCAACACCAATCTCCTCGTCACGGGACACGTCGACATCTACACCAGAATGCAGTTCCACCACCCCTACCTTGGGCAACAGCAATCTCCTCGTCTATGTAAAACCATATGAAGAAAGGATCTTTGGTGGTGGGCTCTTTTTCATCTCCCTTGCCGAAATTTATCTGCAAAGGCCCGAGTGGTCCGACCTTTATCTTGATGCATTCAAACATGAAGGCCAAAATTTTCACCTTCCATGAAAACCTGCCTTCAAAGGTGAGGCATCCAATTGGACCAAGGTATATCCCATTTTCAATCCTCATTGCCTGACGATAATGCACGGAAAACACATTTTGAGAACTTCGATAACCAGAAATGAATAAACAGCTATCAAATTTGGAAAAGTAGCACAAGGCACACATCAATAGAGAACTTGACAGTAAAATTATACTTGTTCTACTAGACTTACTATATTGTGCATGTTGACTAAAACACATTTTCATTTAACACATAATTTGAGGCTTAGCAAGCAAATCAAAACAGGGAGTTTAATCAAATTACGAGCAAGGTGATATTCTGCAATGATGAATGATGTAAGTAAAGCTCCGCTGCAACATGTCTATGTTTGCTGTCTAGTGATTAACGCATGCTGATATACAAGTGATAGAAAAGCTCCTCCCGTAGTAGTAGTAGTACACGTCTAACAACTAAATTCTTCGTTATTTCCTTTAGAATCAGCTATATTTGAAAATCATGTGTCCACTGAAGCATTTCTTTGTATGCTTCATAGTCACCCTCGGGCCTCAGCCACATGCAAGGGCATTGTAGTTCAATGGAAACATATGATAGTACGAGGCCTAACTTAATGTCATTTTGGTTGATTCAGATTAGAAGAAATAATATACTCAAACTCCCAAGCGTGAACCACCAGACACCGTCACCAAAAGGAGGCATGTAAAAGCGCATATACTGCTTGTTCACTCTAATCAATTTAAAAGACAGTTCTATTTATCTAAATTTGGATAGGAAATATGCATGCGAGCCACCACTAACTATGTACTACGCTAGTTATCCTAACAAACAACAAAATACTGATCTTGAGCTCCGAAAACGGGTCCGGCAATACTTGTTTTCTGCAGTTCGGGTTGTTGATTGGGTTTTCCTCAGTTCTAAATCAATCCTTAAATTCAAAGACTTTCTACATCCCAGTGAATCTACAAGAATATACATAGATACTAAATGCAGCCCTGAAGTTGTCAGATTGTTAAAATCAACAAGAGAGTAGCAGAAGGTAGAAAACTGAAGGGAAGTTAGAAATGAAAACAGAAGGACATGACGCGGATTTATTTAATCAAAGTATAAAGCACTGGTTTGTGATGATATAATAAAGTGTTCTTTTCATGGCATAGATCTTATATGATCCTTCAAGCAATCGCTAGATTGTCCTTGATTATTCGAGTGGTTAATTTTGACTTGATCTGCTGGCATTTGATTTCTTCGATTGTTGTATGATGACATAGGGGATGTGGGAGTGCCACCTGAATGTATTAACACATCCCCACCACCACCACCACCACATGCACACACAGGTGAATTGCTCCATAGGTGTAAGCTTAGGTTGTCTTGCAAATATTGGGGACTATGGTTGAGTTAGTGGTTTCATCACTGTGTCTGCATATTTAATCTATTGATAAGAGGTAGCAAACTTAAAACTTCATTGGTTGCTTGCTTTCGAAAGTAAAATATATTTAAATATGCTTTGAGTGGACATAAAACAACGAATTAGCACTTACTTATTACGGTTCCGATGTCATCATACCAGAGAATAGGAGGTGCAAATGTTGGTTGTCCTAGTTCTTCATATCAGGTACGTAACCAGTTCAGTTTAGCAATGGCCTTGGCAATGGCTATCAATTTTGCTCTGGCAGAGGATTGAAAAACAATGTTTCCTTGTGAGCAGACCTAGTAATGGCATTGGAAATTTGGAACTAGGATAAATGAGATAACCACCAATAGAGCAATGATTGTCGGGACACCCAACCCAATGAGCATCAAGAAAATAGTGCTACACATTTGTTGCAGACGGAAGGGGAATATTGAGAGCATCTTTCAGATAGCTAAATAAATACGTGTTTGACAGCTTACATCGCATGGGTTCCAACATGTAGTAAAGGACTGTTGACCGCGTAGGACAAGTTTTGGACGTGTAAGAATGACATGTCTGAGGTCTTCCACTGTTTGACAATTGAACATCTGGTATTGAGTTGACATATTTCAAATGGTGTATAAAACATATTAGCTTCAAGCTTGTTGGGGCAGTAGATAATTCCAAGATGTAAACTTTTGCTGTGAAAGGAATCTAGCAATGTGCATAGGATAGACCTCAATACCAAGAAAATGATGTAGATTTCCTAGGTCTTTAATGGGAAACTTGGTGGAGAGGGAAAAAATGTTTGAATATGGGAGATATTACTGTCAGTAACCAAGATATTATAAACATAGGATTAGTCATTGTCAAAGTAGAAGAAGAGTGTCATGTCCATTTTGGATGAACAAAAAGAGACTACATGAAGAGTTGTACTAAGGTGAAAGAACTATGAGTAAGGGAACTATCTTGCCATTATTGACTTCTAAAGGCAACACACATGATCTATATGCCGTTCATACATGTATCCCAGCGGTGGGAACATATAAGCTTCTTTATATAGGGATCCATGAAGATATGTGCTGAGCATCATGTTTTCTAAGGGGTCATGGTTAGAAACAAGGACAGCATGACATGGATGGTGGTAAGTTTGACCCAGCTGAAGGTTTTCGTATAATTAACACAAGCTTGTTGGTGAAGTACCTTGGATGGGTTTTATGACAAACTAGTTTTCCACCAGGATGGTATAGGATTATGCCATTGCCATAGTAGTAGAAGATGGTATATTGGAAGAACAAAAAGCAAATGCATGAAGAGTTGTACAAAAGTGAAAGAACCATGTCTGAGGGGACTACTTTAGGCCGATATTGACTTCTACAGGTCATAGACTGATAGACAAGATCTGCATTTTGTTCATACAGGTGCCCTAGCGGTTGGGACATACAAGCTTCTTTGGATAGGGATCCATGAAGACATGTGTTGTTAACATGGGGATCGATGATTAGAAACAATGAGGGACAGTGTGACATGGATGGTAGCAAGTTTGGTCGGTCTGTAGGTTTTGGTATAATCAACACAGCCCGAATTTTTCAACATTTTGTCAAAATAGACGAAAGTTTGACAACAATTTCTGTACATCCGACCATCGGATACCGAAACGCACTGACCATTGAAAAACAAATGTTGCTCCTTAGTATACAACATACTGACTAGACCATAATTTGTTTGCATAGTTGTATTTAAGTCTATATAGTATATATATTGTGCTTGCATACTATCAGGACAGATTATTAATTCCACCATCGAATTTCCATCAAAACAATTTAGTTTCCTACACTCACATAACTAGGAGAACCTCCCCCCACCAATAAATCTAATATGACATTTTATTGTATAAATAAGTGTGTATATATGTAAAACTTCATTACTTAACTCCTTCATTTTGGTGTCAAAACACCAGGAACGGATCTGTAGAAAATTCCATCAAAATTTCTATAAGTCAAAAGATTGTTGAAAGCGGACATTTTCTTCTATACACAGGCTTGTTGGTGATGTCAAAGATGGGCACTGTAATAGGCATATGTCTCATCAGGACGATTTATGTGCCAGAGAATCCATGTGCATGCTATTGCATACATTGTAGGAGTACATGGACCTAGTGTCCCAAGTGTTATTGGTGATGATGATATTTGTTTCTCTAGCCATGGCAGTATGCAATGAGGTGTCTTTGCGGGATTTTGAATAACTTGTGGATTATAGTAGAAGGTTGGAAAGAAAGGTTGTGAATGGAGCGATCTAATGTGTTTCTAATTTGTAGGTTGATAGCTAAGAGACAAAAGAAATGAGTTTGTTGGACGCGGGATATGTTGGTTTAAAGGATTGGAAACAAGATGCAAGGATGAGTATGGTTGCTCAGTTGGGTGGTATTCTGGATTAAAGGATGAAAGCAGGGATGGAAAGAGGGGTAGTGGAGGATTATGTGAAGTGTTGTTGGATGTCGAGAGTAGACTTGATATGGTAGGGCTTGTGAAATTTTTTAATAAAGAAGGGACCTTATACAATGCGGCAGGAGGGGAGATGCATTGGATGGATGGCAGTGTGTTCGGTGAAATTTTAAAATGGAAAGGTTGATTAAATGAAGTGAACTTGCTAAGCATTATATGTACGTCCAGTGTGAATGTGACGACATCGATAGGCTTGTTGATGGTTAAGGGGATAATCAAATAACATACTTGTTGTCATCTAAATTAAAGCTGTAACAGCTGTAGCAAGTCAGAAAGAGAAGGCAGCTCAATCCCAGACTTTGACAAGACAGTAGGCAGGTGATGTTCCACGTATAGTTCGGTAAGGTGAGTAGTTTTGAGATCAGCTATCAATTAGCAACTTGTGTGGTTGTTTTAAGTATGAATTGCTGAAATAGTTAGGGTACATTGGAGTGAGCAAGAAGTCTTAAAGTTGCAGCTGATGTGTAAGTTTTATTCCACAACAACAATTTGCTCATGGATATGTGGTGAAGAGAGACCGAGGAAATTCTTGTGTACATAGGTAGAAAGTAAGGCTCCGAAATTCACTGCCCCGAACACTGTAATTGGATTTGATTTTTGTTTGAAAATTAACACTTAACTCGGTGATAAATTTGAGGAAACAAAATAGTCACATCTGATTTAAGGAATAAATGGAACATCCAGGTAATTGGACGAATCGTCAATAAGGAGTGCATACTTATGTCCTTTAGATGAAAAGAGAGGAACGTGTCCCTATAATCAAGGAAAAACAACTCTAATATGAGGTACTGAATGTTTTACAAAGCATGGATCTGCAGGTGTGTTCATAGGACCTTGTAGTCGCTAAAGCGCCAGGTGGACGCTTATGGGGGTTATTTTTCAGAAGTGGATTCTTATGTTTTAAGTAGTTGTATGCATAATTATACACTCAAAAGTAGATTCTTTATATTTTAAATATTTGTATACATAATTACGCACCTACATATCAATTTATTGCATTTTTTTAGGTTTTATACATATCTAAGCTCATGTAAAAGTGTAAACTTTATTTCTTCATAGTAGTACTATGTATATAGTTAGGAATATAGCACAACACTAGGCAATATAGTAATTTAATAGTGCTGCTTATAACAGTAATAGTAATAGAACAGTAGGTAATATCAGTGTTGGCAAATTCGGCCCATGTGGTTCGCATATGCTCTTCGGCCAAATCCTCGAACATTATATGGCTATTCATTCCAATATGTGGCCACTATATATCTATATTCTTTATCAATTATCTTGTTTAACTATTTATTAAACTACTTATACACACAAACACACACCCATCAGTGCATATATATACCTATATATTTCATATTATAGATGTATATTTATATGTTTACATGTTGATATATTTATAATCGTAATATTTTACTGTAAAAATATAATATTATGCTCATATATTATTATTTATTTAAACAAATCCAAAACAGCATATGTGGCTGCATTTGGCGTATAGTCTATGTAAAACCCTGGAAGATCGCATAGCACATACACCTATTCAGAGGATTGGGTATTATACTACTATAGCAATAGGTAATTCAAGAAAATTTAGATATGATGACAATAATATTACACAATGTAATACAATAAACCTTATTAATATACACTACTAATGTAGATAATACATCACTACTTAAATAATATTAATGTAAACAATTCAATTACATAACAGTAGGTAATTCAGTAATATACAGTCATCATCATCATCATCTAAGCCTCAATCCCAACCATTGTGGGGTCGGCTACATGGATCCTTCTTTTCCAATCAGCTCTATTATGGGTCATACTCTGATCAAGATATAAAGATTTAAAATCTCTTTATACGTTCTTCCCAAGTTGATTTAGGTATGTCTCTGCTTCTTTTAGTTGTGCTTGACTCAATAACCTTGCTTCAAATAGGTGCATTTGTCGGTCTGCGTTGCACATATCCATACCATCTTAGACAGCCTTCACAAAACTTGTCATCGATGCTCACCACCCCCACTTTGTTTTTGATATAGTCATTCCTCAAACAATCTTTTCTCGTCTTCCCGCACATCCATCTCAGCATACACATTTCGTCCACATTCATCTTGTTGAGACATTGTTTCTTCACTGCCCAACATTCACTCCCATATAGCTTGGCCGACCATATAGTTGTTCTATAAAACTTACTTTTTAATCTGAGAGGAATCTTCTGGTCACAAACTACTACAGTTGCACTCCTCCACTTCAACCATCTTGTTGTGATCATGTGACAAACATCATCTTGAACCTCACCCTCCCTTTCAAAAATAGAGCTCAAGTAACAAAACTTATCACGTATTGGTTCATCCATTCCATCCAACTTGACCCCACCATTCACAATTCTAGATCGGTTACAATTGCAATGCATATATTCAGTTTTTCTTCTGCTATTCATGTACATTAGATTCCAATGCATTTCTCCAAAGTTCCAACTTTATCATTCAATATTTCTTTTCTTTCATCAATCAACACAATATGATTAGGAATAACATGCACCAAGGGATATTATCTTGAGCATGCTTTGTCAACTCATCCATAACAAGAACAAATGGACAAAGGATGAGTGTCGATCCTTGATGTACCCCAACGGTGATAGGAAAAGTGTGTGCCTCTCCTTCAAGAGTTGTAACGCTTGCAGTTGAGCCATCATATATGTCTTTAATTAGGTCAGTGTATTGGATAGGCACACCCTCGTTATGCAAAATCCTCCAGAAAACTTCCATGGGTACTCAATCATAGGCCTTTTCTAGATCAATAAACACCATATGAAGATTTCTTTTGTTTTCTCTGTACTTCTCCATAAGCCTCATTATCAGAAAAATAGCATCAGTTGTTAATCTTCTCGACATAAAACCAATTGGTTGTCTGATACATGTGTAATCAATCTTAACTTTTGCTCAATAATCCAGTAATATACAGTAGTACTACATAATGTATACATGTAGAATTGTATATAGATAACAATACATAATATAGTAATACATTCTAGTATGTTAGCAATGAGCATTACATATAGAATATTACAAAGTAGTATATAATATTGTAGACATTACATATTATACAATATTATTACATTCATAAGGGCAGTACTTTTTGACATTAAACAACATAATAAGATATTACAAGAATAATTAATACTACATATTACACAGCAATTTAATTGTAAGGAAGTCCAAAAAAAGTATGAGGTAGAAGTGTAGAAGATATATCCACGGCATGCTTGTTGATTTACTTTAGGCGGGCTACTAGGTGTTGTTCTCAAGCGGCCTATTAAGCGGGTGGAGCGAAGAAAAATGTGTCGCCTAAGTTAGGGGTGCCTAATTTCTTCATATATGTAAAATAAAACGGTTGAGGCTTGGACCTCTTTTGTAGGCGCCCAGAATGTTTTTTAAAACAATGGAGGTACTACAAGAAATAATGTTGGAAGATTAAGATGAGCAACTTATACAAATCTATTGAACTAATAATAAACGCAGCTGAAATAACTGAACGGAACAAGTCTCATTCATCAAGTGTCTATAAGCAATGACGCTACGGAGTCTTTATATAGGCTTCTAAAAGATTGACTAAATGGGTGGTAGCCAATGTGGGACTAAACCACTTGACTTTAGAAAAGACACAATAAAGTAATTGAAGCTAATGAAAGTCTAACTAATGATGTGGCAACGTCTACGCTCGTAAGTGTGTAGAGGCAGAGTCTATCCTACATCAACTCCTCTCAGCTACAATCATCAATTTAGTACTGCAGTAGAGCTCAAGCTCAGTATCAATACAACAAAAGTCATCCTCGGTGATCCATGTGGCGTCGTCGGGAGAGCAGTCAAGTCGGCGAACTAGGAAACAACATACAATGCCTTGGCTGGTGAACATGGTCTGGTGGTCAAGGACGATGTCGATGCACTCAAGTAGCTATTGAGGAAGTCAAGGCATAGGAGGTAGAACTACGGAAGATGGTGAGGCACCCTGACAATCTGAAGAAGTTGCATCCGGTGGTGGAGGGGCTCGAATGTACCACTATAAGGAGAAAGATCCTCCATATTGAATACAACACTAATGCCCAAATCTGTTGGTGGATCCATTACACAGACATTGGGTCCTTGTCTACTAAGTATTTGGAAAGGTCTTGGCACTCTGGCATGAAGCATCTCGAAAGAATTTTTGGGGTAGCTTTCAGGATGCATGCATACTAACACATAATCTCCCACGTCAAATTCTTGAAACATGTGGCGTGCATCTGTAAAAAGCTTATAGTTTTCATAAGACAGTAAGTTTTTGGCAAATCTCAACATGCAAATCACGAATGTGTTGAGCAAAGGTCTCTACAGTGTAAGAAGGGCAAGCATTTATAGGTATGAGCATGCATCATGAAAGTTACCCCAAAAATTCTTTCAAGATGCTTCATGCCAGAGTGTCAAAACCTTTACAAATACTTAGTAGACAAGGACCCAATGTCTGTATAATGGATCCGCCAACAGATTGGGGCATTAGTGTGGTATTCAATATGGAGGATCTTTCTCCTTATAGTGGTACATTCGAGCCCCTCCACCACCGGATGCAACTTCTTCAGATTGTCAAGGTGCCTCACCATCTTCCACAGTTCTACCTCCTATGCCTTGACTTCCTCAATAGCTACTCGAGCGCATCGGCATCGGCCTTGACCACCAGACTGTGTTCACCAACCAAGGCATTGTATGTTGTTTCCTAGTTCGCCGGCTTGACCGCTCTCCCAAAGACGCCACATGGATCACCGAGGATGACTTCTGTCGTATTGATATTGAGCTTGAGCTCTACCGCAGTACTAAATTGACGATTGCAGTTGAGAGGAGTTGATGTAGGATAGACTCTGCCTCTACACACTTACGAGCGTAAACGTTGCCACATCATTAGTTAACTTTCATTATCTTAAATTACTTTATTATGTCTTTTCCTTGTTTAAGACTTTTTGTAAAGTCAAGTGGTTTAGTCCCACATTGGCTACCACCCATTTAGTCAATTTTTTAGAATCCTATATAAAGATTACATAGCGTCATTGCTTATAAACACTTGATGAATGAGACTTGTTCCCTTTAGTTATTTCAGTTGTGTTTATTATTAGTAACCAGGAACAACTTCAAAAGGACCCAATTCAATAGTAGGTAGGAGTAAGTCCCAATTGCCTAAGCGTCCACCCACAAGGCATCATAAAAAGTTACCCAAGCTCACATTAACCACCTTAGTTTGACCATAAGTCTAAGGGTGAAAGATAGAAGAGAATTTGAGATGGGTACCAAGGATTTTCGATAGTCTTCCAAAAGTAGCTAACAAATTTCACATCACGGTCAGACACTTTGGTGACCGGAAGTCTGTGTAGCTTGACTACCTCATTAAAGAAAAAATAGGCAATATGAAATGCATTTGAAGTCTTATTACAAGGAATAGAATGGGCCATCTTAGAAAAACGATCAACAACCACGAACACAGAGTCGTGGCCACTTGAAGTGTGGGGAAGACCTAGAATAAAATCAATACTCATGTCCTTTCATGGCTCATAGAGAGAGGGTGTAGAGGTATGTATTTTGTCTTTTGGTTTTGGCCAATTGACAAGTACGACATTGAGACATGATGCGTGCAACATCACGACGTAGGGAACGCCAATAAAATTGGTCATGACCAAATGGGTGGTCTTATCCCTACTAAAATGATCCGTTTACCACCGGCATGTAATTTTCAAATGAGAAAATCTCGAACGAAAGTGGAGGGAATACATAATTGTGTGCCACGAAAGAGAAATTCATCACGTAGTATAATATAACAAGGTTGACCTGGCCGGGTGTGCTACAAAGGAGCTCAAAATGGGTTATTTTAAAGTCAGGAAATGTGGGATAGTGTTCCTTCAAACGGTCAAAGCCCACAACTTCAACACTTACAGACTGCAGGGTGGTCAAACAACGACTGAGAGCATCAGCGACCTTGTTCTCAACACCAAAATGATTTTGAGAACAAAAGTGTGCTCCTGGAGAAACTCACACCACTTGGTGTGACTAAAACTTAGATTCTTTTGGGAATTCAAGAAGTGAAGGGCTTGATTGTTAGACCAGAGGATGAACCCCTGAAGTAGAAGATAATGCCGCAAATGACGCAGAGATTGCACAACAACATAGAATTCTTTATCATTACTGGAGTATTGACACTTTGCATCATTGAGATTCTCGCTAAAAAAGCAACAGGGCGGCCTTCTTAGCTCAGAGCGCCACAATCCCAACACCGGAAGCATCAAATAATACCTTAAATGAAAGCGACAAATCAGGAAGGAGAAGAATAGGGGCTTTAGTAAATTTAGTTTTGACAACCTCAAAAGCTCGTGTGGTGGAGGTCTCCACTCTAATTCACCGAAGTTCATCAACTTAGTTAGTGGAGCCATATTGGTGTTGAAACCTTGAACAAAGTGATGATAGAACGTGGCTAGCCAGTGAAAGCTACAGAGTTTAGAGATCGTAGTGGGTGTTGGCTAATTAGTGATAACTTTGACTTTAGTAGGGTCGGCCTCAATGTCGGAAGTTGATACAAAGTAGCCAAGGAAAAGGACTTTAACTTGGGAGAAAAAGAACAATTCTTTAGATTGACATACAATTTTTCAGCATGAAGTGTGTCGAAAACAGGTCGAAGATGAGTTAAGTGCTCCTCCTTGGTTTTACTAAAAATTAAAGTATTATCAAAGTAAACCAACAAAATTTTATCAATAAATGTTGCAACACATGGTTCATGACTCGCATGAAAGTGTTGGGTGTGTTGGACAGGCTAAAGGGCATGACCATTCCTTCATATCATTTGTATGGGGCAGTCTTCCATTCCTGTGACTCCTTGACACAAATCTGGTGGTAACTGCTACAGAGGTCAATCTCAGAGAAACAGTGGGATCCCATCAAATAGATAAAGCATGTCGTCAAGGCGTGGAATAGGAAATTGATATTTGACAGTTATCTTATTGATGGGGCGACAGTCTAAATAGATTCTCCAACTACCATCCCTTTTGGAGGCAGGGAGAGCAGGAATCGCACATGGGCTCTTGCTCTCACGAAAGAAACTTTTTGAGCAGGTGGGCATCAACCTTGTATTTCAATTCAACAGACTTAGTTGGGTTCACGCGATAATGAGGTCAGTTTGGGAGCGATGACCTTGAAATCAAATGGATCTCGTGTTGAACATACACAAAAATGAGAGCTCATGAGGGAGGTCAATGGGTGTCATGTCTATGAACTCATCAAGAAGGGAGACAAGTTCTGATGGTGGGTTTTGAAAATCAGATATATGAGTGGATTCTTTAATGTATAGCACATGCATGCATCTAGGTTCTCGATTGGCCTCTTTAAGCTCTCTATGGGTGACAAGGTGTAGAGAGTGTTGGGATTTCGAAGTTTGGGGGTCCTGTGATGAGCTCCTTTTCAAAGGAGAGATGAAACAAATAAGGGAAAATCGTATGTGTTTGCCTTTGTACGTGAAGGCATAAACATTGGAACGTCCCTCATTGCGGACATCCAGGTCATAAATCCAAGGACGACCAAGTATGACATGGCCAACATCCATAGGCAACACATCACACCAAATGTGGTTTGAGTAAGCACCCTGAGTGATGGGCACAAGGTAACATCGGGCGAAGAGCAAGCTAATCTTGTTCACCCAATGGACCTTGTATGGCTAAGGAACGCAGCTCCATGTGCTTCAATCCATGGGGCAAGATGATGTTCTGAGAACTTCCACCACCAATGAGTAGCTTGCAGCTTTTACCGGCGTGCTTGAAGAAGGTTTAGAATGGACGGGTTTATTCCCATTTGTCGCCTTTAGAAGGGAAGTCAGAATACACATGACCTAGGGATATGACGAATCGTAATCATAAGTGTAGTCGGCATCATTATCAGAAGGTTCGAAGGCAAGTAACACTTCTTCATACTCAATTTCATCCTCAAGGGGGGTGTCAGGAGAATCAAAGGACATTAATAGAGCACGACGGGGGCATTGAGCAGCTAGGTGAGTTGTGTTGTGGCAAGAAAGCATTCACAGCCTCTCGGTGGAGGGCGGGATGAGGTGGTCACAACTTTCTTGCCCTTACTGGAGGAAGTTGTTGAAGAACTCTGGTGAGGGGATTGACGCAGGGGGTAGACAGAACCAAATGGGGTAGTAGAGGGGTTATTGGTGGAGCAGTTGGGTTGCCTAAAAAGAAAAAAAGGAAACACCACGAGCAGTCGACTATAGGTAACTTTCTACCTTTAGGGCACGGAGAAATGTGTCGTCAAGGATTCGATATTGTTGCAATTCCATTTCTCCTTTAATATAAAGGTGCAAGATGTGCACAAACGAGCTACCAATTGCCAATCACAATCATTGTCATCATAATGGTTTTTAGCCTCCTCACACCGTTCCATGTACTCTTGAACATATGATGGCCCTTGGCTAAGAGCCATCCAGTTAGAAAGAAGTTGTCTTTGGTATATTGAGAGGATACATAGCGCTCGCATAGCTTAGTCTTCATCTCGTTCTAAAAAGGATGGGAGGTTGGCCAGTACGTCCATGTCGCATTGGACACTTGGCCAATATCGCTTGGCAAGCCCTTCGGGTTTAATATTAGCTAACCTAATTAGTTGGGCATTTGTCATGCTTTTCTTTGGTCAACAAAAAACTCATTCTCTTTTTTTTTATGGTTAGAGTTCAACAGAACAAAAAGTAAAGAAAAATTGAAGCTTTAAAAAATTACAGTTTAGGACCTATAAAAAATAAAAGAAAAGGAAGTGACAACTCTTAAAGAGAGAAATTTCTTCAGCACATCAAGCAGGAAGCCTAAGCTGCATGTTTAGAGTCTTGAACTGGAATCTTCAGGAATACAACTTCTGAGTGCTTCAAGCCAAGAATATAAGAAGCAAGAAAGACAGCCTCTTCAGAATAACAACACAACACAGCCCCTAATCAAACTCCATAAAAAGGAAGGCCAGGAAAACCAGAGTAAACCGGAGAGAAAGGGATATGTAAGAAACACTCTCTTGAACAACAGAAAACACATAAGTAACTTTCTCAACAGCACACACGTCAGATTGAATAAAGAAACTCAAGAAACCAGAATCGGCCTCTTATTCATAGAAACATCAGCATCATACAGAGCAAGACGAAAAAATGAAATCATAAAACATCCCTTCAAGCTAGCAATCCAATCGAGAAAAGATTTGGGATCAAGTTTGCCATCAAAAGTGGGGGCATCGATTTTAATTTGTCGGGTGGCATTGTCATGAGGTGGTCTATGAGGTCCCTGGTGATGAGAAAAATAGATCCACGAGGGGTGCCATGAAAAGCATCATGGTCAAGGGGACAAGGACATGGTCTCAAAGGAGGGGCCATGGGAGGATGCGGCAGAGCCAATGGTTGGTGATGGGGTGAGTAATGGGTTGCAAGAACGAATTGTGGAACACGTGGAGGGAGATTTGGTGGTGGTGCATATTACGCTTGTGGGGCAGCGGACTGGGGTACGTAGTAGTTAACGCAGTGATATGGTGGTTGATAGGAGTATGGTTTGTATAGAGGTGCGTCGAATAAGGAATAAGGATCATGTTCTGTAAAAGGGTCAACGACTCCATGGGGATGGTATTCAGGGGTCTCATGGAGTTGTGGTGCACATAATTGTACAGTAGAATTAAGGGGGGTTTCAGGTGCATTTTCGAGATTTGGTGGCATCCCATACCCCATATAAGGTGTTGAGGTTTGACTAGCATGGGGTGTGTTTACCTGACAAATGGCGCGAAGCTCCATCGTGATGGTATTGACTGCTTGACTAAGAGTGCTAAAGGTAAGCGCAAGTTGTGAAGATTCAAGGGCAACATTTTGATTGTGTTCCAAAACGGGGCTATTGGATCTACAGCCAGGCATTTTGATTTGCACAATGAGATAAGCAAAATTATAAGCGACAACAAAGAACTTTGTTTTGTGAAGTACAATGCAATATTTCTGAGAAGTTAAAGCGAACAAAAAATATGAAAGTAAAGTGGCTCACAACACTAGGAGAAACCTTACACAAATCAGACTTGGCAATAGGGGAACCAATCACACCCTATAGACCCATTGTGAGTGCAGTAGATTTGCAGTAGACAAGCAAAAGTGTGGTAAACGATGGAAACACCTTACACAAATTGTTGATAATCGATTGCCTCCTTGAAATTTATATAGTTGAAGGGGATATCTCGTGGGGAAGTAACATATATCCCTTAATCTGCAGATAGTGATGGAAGCTACTAGTTACGACGATTGCAGAGGTTGTTGCTGCTTCTAGAGGTGGCGGTGCCTGCAGATGTTGCTATCGACAGCTAAGGTTGTTGTTGCTTCGAGACACGACAGCGATAGAGGTTGTTGCTGTTATAAGTGGCGGCAATAGTTGTGGGTGTCGCTACGACAGCGACGGCAGCAAAGTTGTTGCTGCTACATGCGGTGACTGGAACCAGTTGCAATGGCGAGTGGAGGATGTGGTGGTTGGGAGAGGATGGCGGCTAGGTGGGGCAGGGGAGGGTGGCAACTAGGTTTTTGTAGGGAAGAGGACGACAACTAGGTAGGGCAGAGGAGGGTGACGGCTAGGTTTTATTGGGGAGAGCACAGGAGCAAAACCTTAAGATAAGGTTAGGGTTAAGCTCTGATACCACTTCATATAATTCTATTGAACTAATAATAAATATAGTTGAAATAACTAAAGGGAATAAGTCTCATTCATCAAGTGTCTCTAAACAATGATGTAATAGAATCTTTATATAGGCTTCTAAGAAAGACTAAACGGGAGTAGCCAATGTGGGACTAAACGACTTGAGTTTACAAAAAGCCCTAAACAAGAAAAAGGTGTAATAAAATAATGTATAGTCTAATAAAAGCCTAAACTACAACACAGTGGCGTCTGTGCTCATAAGTGCTTAGAGGTGGAGCATATCCTACATCAGTTGCTTTATCAAGCATTCAGGAGGAATGCAGGTTGATTGTTGAGTCAGTGGCAGAGACCGACGAATATTTGGTGGAGAGGACTTGATGCACCGTGTGTAAGAAGAGTTAAACAAGGCCCGTCAAGCCAGCGAGCAAAGGAAGCTAGTTCACTAACTGCCTTAGGTTGGTAGGGATGTCAAAGAATTACGGGTCATGTTTCCTTGAGCAACAGAACAACAATGAACAAGTTTGCGCATCCTTCACAACAAAATGATTAAGGTGGAATACAAAACAATAGCTATCACTTATGAAGTGTGAAACAAGGAGATGAGACTTGATAATGGATGAAAAATGAAGTGTGTTAGATCATAGAAACTGACGAGACAACATGGTAAGAAGAGTTGTACTTTTATCATGGAAAAACAAACCAAAGCCATCACTAATGTTCATAATAGAAGAGCCATGGCATAATGTTGCTTGGGAAAGATCACGAGATCTAGGGTAGCATGATGGGTATGTGTATGTCCAAGAACAATGATTCATAGGGAATCATAGATGTTGAGGAATGTTTTAAAAGCAAGCCATGTGCATCAATACCAAGTCATGAGGCAACTAAAAGGTGTGTCGTCGGTGGTTGTTGGTCCACTAATACATTAGGTGGAGTTGTGGAGGCACATTGTGCCATGAGGTTGGGCACACTAGTTGGGGTTGTGTTTGTGGATATTACAAAGTGGTTAAGAATCATGTTGGGTACAGCCATGGCCATGTGCTGCATTGGCAAGGAAGCTCTTTGGTGTGGAATACATCACAATGGTGGCTGCCAAAAGAAGAGACCGGTGGTCCATTTGAACACATATATCACGGCTAGCAATGAAGATGCAAAGTTCATGATAGGTGTGGGAGCATGTAGCGAGTGATACAAGCTTTTTTTAAGAAAATCTAGATTATTGAAGATTATCACATCATTATGAAGAGTAATGGGGCTACCGTCGGCGACAAGTTGGACGGCAATATGTTTACAATGTAGAAGGAAATTGCTATCAAGCATGTCTTCTTGCTTCAGATTATAGGGTTGGTTGTTGAACAAAACGGGTATGTGAAGTTGAGAAAAAGGCAATGAAGAGTGCATTCTAGATGTCCTGGCTGGTGAGGACAACTACTACAGCGATGACATCTTCAGTATTGGAACTAAGGATCTAGCTTAGAAGGAATTGCTCTTTACAGTTGCAAGCTTAATAGGTTGGATTTGGAAGAAAAGAATTGCCGGTGACGAGGGAGGTGGAAGATGGTGTAGTGGGGAGAAATGGAGGTGGATATACATCAATCCTTTAAAAAATTGCAGGAAGTCACAGATTCAAAGAAGTGATGTTTGGATGTGCTAAAGAAGGTAATTTTTGGGGAGTCGGTTCTAAGAGAGATAATGGTGGACTTCATGAACATTAGGGAGGGAGGAAGATCGTTGTTGTTGGGAGAGGAGACAGAAGATGTCAAAGTGCCCATTTTCTTTTAACATGTTTGAGCAATGACTATATTTTAGTTGGCCAGCTAGCAATTTATCTCCAAATGGCCAAAAAGAATAACCTTGGGAAAACAAAAGGAGATGGTCCCTGACAGGTACTTGCGATGGAAATATCAGAAGTATTGTAGGACTAGATAGAGAATGAAACATGATTCCACTGCAGACAGGATTAAGACAGATATAATCATAGAAACGGATTTCCTGTTGACTCTACAGAAATTGAAAGTTAAACAACAGTAAAATTAACGGGGGGAGGGGGGATTCAAATCTTACATTCGTCAGCTCCTAGATAGGATTTCTTGTGGCCAAGTTTCTGTATGAATGGCCCATGCAATTATTGCACACTTAGAAACATTTTATTTTGTTCTTATCTTGTAAGCTAACTGGCTATGAATGGATATGTACGATTTCATTTGCCAACACAAACAACATCAATTCCTCCATTTTCATTAGTCAGCAAAAATAGTTAGATTCAAGCAGTATGAGTGGACTCACCGTAGCGTCAAATCGCTGGACAGCAGTGACGGGGAAATATCGCCCCTTCTCGAGGCGTGAACCCTGATTCAGATGAGGAAGCCCAGTAGTTAACCATGATGCAGCCAGCCAAATTCGAATCACAGGTATAAGCCGGCTCGAGTATTATAGTATCGCAGGCCATACCTGAGCGGTGAAAATAAGCATCCATGTACGGCCAGGCGACTCCGTCCCGCCGAGCGTTTCGAGGAAGGGAGATGTGTCTATGCTCCCCTTGGCCTTCTTGATAGCAGTGAGGGCCGTGAGAACTTGGGAGGCGGGAACCCGCCGAGTCTTCGCGGCTTCCTTGAGCACCTTCACGTGCTCCGCTACAGAAAGTTTCTGGTCCACGTCAGTGGCCGTAGGGTTGGCGGAGGAGGAGGAAACGCAGCGGCGAGGTGTGGAAACGACGAGGCGGCCATGGCGACGATAGTGAGGAGTGGGGCCAGGTGGAAGGAGGGAACTGGGGGAAACGGAACAGGAGGCCGCCATCCGGTGTTCCTTCGGACACTATGAGATTGCACTTTGCAGCCAGAAATGCCTGATCCTTCCCGGTTTTTGGCTTCTGCACTACAAAAGGAAAATTGTATGCATTTTCCGTCAGCAAATTTGCTTGCCTAATCGTAATTCGTAGCGGCAAAAGGTTTTTGCTTGACAAAGAGAACGCAAGAGAGGAAGATGTCTTTCTTCACGGTTCAAAGTGATGTAAAGAATCTGTCACAATCGCATTATTTTTTGGGAAATGCTATCTAAACTAAATCTTGAACTCAAAACCAAATATTAATTATCCTCTAGCGCTTGATCTCATTAATAATCTTCCTGTGCCATGGACACCGGTAAATTTTGATGGGAGTTGAGTTGTTACGATGTTATAAATTTTATTTAGTATTCATCACTTCATCATTGGCGGATGTAGCGTAAAATATAATAATGCTTATATTTTATTTTTCCTTTAAACAGTTATGTCGTTTGAATATCAACCCATCTCGTCACCGTGAAACCACTCTCCATTTATACCTAAAATTCGACATGTAAATCCCTTTAGACCCCGACGACACCACGCCATAATAGCATACCAACCAGCGGTGTTGTTGGATGACAAAATACGTGTTTGATGTACATTTTTACATTACGAATTTACACAACCGCATCCTACTACATCCAACCAAACTAGTCTTAAATGTGGACTGTTACAAGAACAAACGGATTGGAGTGAGCAAATCCCTTCACTCGATTAAGCGGAAGCGAGCATTAGAGAAAGATGGTGATTAAAGGATTACCATTAACAACAACAGATGCTGACGTTAACAACTTTGTCGTTTACTGCAGTAGATAAAACGATGATTAATTTCAGCCGATCAAATGTTTAGAGAGAGAAGTTGTCCATTAGAAGAAGAAAATTAGAGGAGTCCTAATGGAGGGTCGTCCATTATTTACCCAAAGTGATAAAAAGGTTAGTCTTTTATTATGTTCTACACATAAAATTTCTTCATTTTTGTTATTTAACCAATATGCATAGCATAGTGGTCACTGAATCGTTGTTATCATCGCAGATTAAAACGTCATATACAACAAAATATCTTCACTAACAGGTGGCTCGTACTCGGTAACATCGAACCAGACTTGGGTTGTATAACATAGTTTTTCGTATCTGTCAACAAAGAACTACTATATCAAACGTAAATCACTCTTAAAAAAAAAAATCCAAGAACATAAAACAAGGCATTTAGACTTCCTACGTCGTTTTGTGCAATCACACAATTATCTTTCAAACACGCCACAACACATATGAACTGCCACAACACATATGAGCTACAACATGTTCGTTAATAATCATTAGCAAATCAAAATTATGCATGTAATAAAAAATAAACACGACAATAATAACAATATATTTATTTACGGTAACATAAAAGCAGACTGTATTTGGAGATCAATCTCCATAGTTTGGAACCTAAACACTAGTATATCACACGTAATTTATATCAAACATTTCAATTTGTAATGACTTTTATCATTTCAATTACATAAGAAATCACTATTTTTGTTGACATTTCATAGTAAATCATAATGGTATATGTATCACAAAACATACTCACAATAACAACGTATTTTCCACTAAGTAATATAACATAAGAAATTTGGTATACCAATTACCAATTTGATCGTAATGTTGATATATCACTTATATAACTCATTTTGCACAATTCTAAATCCCCTTGTCACAATAGATATCACATGTTGTATAACATTCACAAATAAATTTCGATCAAAGACAGATCTACATACAAGTTTAAAATCAAATAAATTATATAACATAAACTATGACATATTGTAATTATCTATGATAAAGTTGTAACAATACACCGGTATACCAATCATATGGTGTAGATGGTAATACATTACATAACAAATCAATTACTTAGAATAACCTAATACTATGTTAGCATTAACAACGATCACATACGGCTACGTGTTGGTACATTACATGGCAATAAACTCGAAAACCATCAATGTTATCCACGTATGCAACATGTAGTTTTATTGCAAAGATAAAACATCGGATGTTGAGCAACTACATAGGATAACAAATTACCCTTCACAAAGTACTAACATCTTTTATTTTACAGAGGTACTACCTCTTATTATTGGATGCTTTGGGTCCCGCACATTGCTTAATAGCAACTTGTTAAACGTTTAATAATACATTTCATACATATTTGACATGCAGATTGACGAAGTCATTGTTCTAGACCTAAATGAGGAGTGTATCACAATGGATGACAACACCAACTAGGAAGATACAAAGTACAATGAAAGGATGAATATTGTTCAAATCAATGATGCCGATAAGAATTCAGAATTACGTGATGCCATAGACATTTCAAATGACAATTATGTAAACGGCTCGACAACTCAGTCAGATATAGCAACACCATATTTTGCTCAAGTAACCACTGATCCATTGAATGTTGCAATACCATCTACTGGAATGAAGTTCACATCGATAGAAAAAGCAAGACACTTTTATGAGCATGCTGACAAAACTAAATTTGGTATGAAAATGTCAAACTCTTATAAGGATCCAAAGGACAAAACAATCAAGGATCACCTTGAGTTGCGTCAAGGGAGGTAGGTTATCAAACAAATGTAAGGATACCTTGTAGTGATACAAGCCCACTGCCCACATCAAGTCAAAACGAATATTTAGGTGAATATCAGATTTCACATGTCAACATTAATCACTATCACTAAATGCTAAAATAGGATATGCTTAGGTTAGAACCATACAAGAGGAGAATCCCGCCTGATGTACAACAACACATCGATGTGAATAACAGAGCAGGGATTGGCGCATCCAAAAAATGACATCATTAATAACTAAAGCTGGTGGATATGAAAAACTCACATCCACACAGAAAGACATGAGAAACCACCTTCTTCACTCAAGAAAACTATGTCTCGGAGAAGGTGATGCCAAGGAAATACAATCATATTTCTTATCTATGCAAAAAAAATTGGACTTCTGTGTACTAGACTTGAATGTTGACGGTGTTTTGAGGACTGTATTTTGGCCAGCCTCCAGATCTCACATGGCATATAAATATTCAAGTGATGTTGTAACATTTGATACTACATATTTGACAAATATATATGAAATGACATGTGTACCATACTGATGGGATGTCGATTATTATGTGAGGAAACAACATAGAATTAGACATGACCTATCCAAACATGGATGCAATGCATGGGTAAATATATTTAAGTCTTACTTTCACAGTCTACACTTGTTGATATGTTAGTTGTTATAGTCATATAGCTAATCTACCATATTATCCAAATGTTATTGTCATGCTATCTATATACTATAAGATACAATTATACGTCCAAGATTGTGCATACACCAATTTAAAGATTTTTACACATTGCTGGTTGTTAATTAGTTAATTCATTGTCACTGATAGTATGCATTTTTATGTTTCATCAAGTGTTATAAAATCCCAAAAGTAAGCATAGATTTTTTGTTGTGCATCTATACAAATTGTATATACCATATCATTAATCTCAATATAAAGTATTACTACTAACCTTATCTATTTTCCAATTTAATCATTCATGCCACTAAAGGGTATTGTAACTAATCAAGCTCAATCGATAATAAATGGTATAAGGATAGTATTTCCTGAGGCCGGACATTGATTATGTTTGTGATAAATGATGAGAAAGTTGTCAAAAAAACTAGGGATAAACTCACTTAGGCATCATCTCATCAGACGTTTCTATATGAAAGTTCATCAATTGATATCTTTGGGAGCAATTCGGTAGCTGCAATATAGAAATGCAAAGTATAACAAAGATGATTGGATGATTGGTTATCACAGATGTATCAAATATGACATATGTGGGTACGTGCATATGTTGACAACTTCTTTTGAGAAGACACGACAACAACTCACACTACTACAAAATGGGGATATGGTGTCAGTTATTTTTTCAAGAAAAGTTGATGGTAGTATCTATAGTGTCAGTTGTACATAGACAACCGATGTGGATTGATCAGCTAAAAAAATATGGGTTGCACTTACTTTTTACTGTCAGTTTGTTATCATAAAAAATGACGTTAATATATCACCCTTGTATTTCCCGCAAAATTTTTGTGGGTATTTCATTTGTCTCCAAAAAATCTACGTAGTCGGTTCTGTTTATCACAGTCGATGGGATAAAGTGGTGCATGCGTCATATTTCCTACGAAAAACAATTGATCTTTCTTGCGGTTGTTTTGTTTATAACCGATGAGGAAGATGTGCGTGTCATGCGACCCGTGAAAATTTTCCTACCCACTTTATATTTCTCATCAGTTTTTGTATAGACAACCGATGGCATATGTAAAGCTAGGTTGCGAGGTTAGGCAGTGGTTAGCCACTACCAGTCGATGAGAAAGTTCTATGTATGTCGATGATTTTTGTCTTGTAACTGACAAGGAATACTTTTCCTCAGTGATTTTTTAGAGAACCGACGAGGAATATCTTACTTGACACTGTGAGAAATCTTTCCCTCCTCTTTCCCCTACCCTCGTTCTCTAGAATTAGGTGCTTCGACGATTCTTTGCCACTGATCGACCACCTCTGTGCCTCCGGCATATTCCCTTCTCCCCTACCCACACCTCCAGCTCCTCCTCATGCTGCCAATACTGCTACTCCATTCTCCTCTTTCGGCTGGCTTGCCCTTCTCCTTTGTCAATTGTCATGTCCTTCTCCTCCACCAATCGACACTCACTCCTCTGGCTCCTTCTACTACACCAAATCCACATTGATGTTCATATGGCTCCTCCTGCTCCTCCTCGACCAGAGCCTCCTCAGCCACTGCTTCCTCACTTGCTGGAAGAAGAGGTACCCCCTTCTCCCTCCCCACCCATCTCTCCTTCCGCTGCTATGCCCTTCCCCTCTCATCCTTCCCTCTCTCCTAGCTCCTTCTTTTGCTTAATTTTTCTCAACAGTAAAAATTGTGATGAATGTTAGTGTGGATAAATAAGTACAACATTTGGTATAAAAATTATGATGAATCTTCTTTTATTATCTATGTTAAATTCATTATTTATGTTAGCAATTTAAATGTTATTATGGATAGAAGAGTGCATTGTTTGGTATGAAAGTTTTGGTGAAACTTCATTTATTATTTATGTTAAGTTCCTTTTTTATTGTTAGCAATTTTGAATGTTAGTATGGGTATATAATCATACCGTGCAATTAATACACTAAAGTTGATATGACTTGCTCTAAATTAACTTGATTTATATTTGAGTTAACATAGATTTACCTAATTAAACCTAAACCCTACTCTTCTAAACAGTAAATCAATTTTGTAAATCGTAACTCATATAGTATGTTGGCCTAGAAACTCATTTGAGATTTACTCATTAAGAGTAAACCTTAGATAGTCCTTAGTTTGGGACTATTCTTGAGTATTTTATCTCGCTTAGGATGTAAGTGTATAATTTGTGCTTGATTTCAATAAATTTTGACAATATTTCCCATTTGTTCTCTGGGTACATATGTATGTGGATATTTGTGCATCTACATCAGTGTACTATAGAACTGTGGGGAAATGATGTACAAATAAATTAAAAATCGAACACACATTATACTTTTACTAGTGAGACGAACTGCTCAAGAATCAGATAGGTGGTACCACTATTCAGGAAATCGGTCCGTACGGCCGCATATACTCCCTCTTATGCCTATTCGGTCACCCTACCGCACCGCATATTGCTAATCGGTCCATTAAGCGGTCATGGGCTGCATATACTCCCGCTTGGTCGATTAAGCAGCCGATTAAACATCGTTTTTTGAAAAGCCCACAACTTATGTCCACATATTTCATACATACATACATACATATACACTTACATTTCATTACATATTATAATTTAAATATATAGTCATTTATTTATATGTATACATTGTAATACATGAAACAATATCCTTAGACATTTGTACATTTATATGAATACATTTTGACATTTTCATATGTATACATACATAAATGTTATACCTAGATATACAAACACATATTTGGACATACATGCATACATTTTGATTTATTCAAATTTACAAACATTCATACGTTGAGATACATACATTTTAATATTTTTACATATATTATAAACACATTCCATATGTAGATATATATGCATATATAAGCATATCATGCATCCATATTTGTATGTTTATACGTAAATATATATGAGTGCCTAATATATTTATTTATGATCTCGATATATCCTTTTATATACAATTAGTTTGTTGAAAGAAAAAAAAATCTAAAACCACATATATTGTATATACTTCCCTATACCGCATATACTCTATGCAATACCCCCTCCGCCCATACACCGCATACCGCTTTCTTGAACAATGGGTGGTACACATTCATGAATTTGAATTCTACTAGATGATTAGAATTCAATTATTCAAACATATTTTTTCCTGAAATTAAATTACTAGCTAGAACTTGATGAGCTACTCGTCTCCCATCTGACCATATAGAAAATGAATCGATTGTGGATATCAATACCAAATTGGTACACTCTGAAATTTATTAATGGTCTCGATGAGTTTGTAATATTTGCAGAGGAGCGTAGAAAATAACCTGGAGATAGGTTCTATTGCCTGCATAGGAATTGTAGTAACAACATGAAAGTTGATGTTGCTGACACAATCAAATATCATGTCATGTGTAATGGAATTGTACATGGCTATACAGAATGGTACTGGCATAGAGAGATTCCTAGTATGAGATCGGTAGATGTGGGTAGTGGTAGTTGTGTCCAAGAATAAATGGTTGACGACGTTGATGAGAATGAATCAATTTTGACAGGTATGGTTGATGTGATGCTAGACACTTGTGGGGGAAATGATACAGACCCACCTCCCTTATTTAGAAACATTGTGCACAATGCTAAGAAACTGTTATACTTAGATTGTACTAAGTTTATGAAGTTGAGTATTGTGTTGAGATTGTATACTTTTAAGACTAACAATAGATGGAGTGATAAAAGCTTCACTTCTCTGTTGTCTTTGTTGAAAGATATTCTCCTTGAAGACAATGAGCTTTCGATCTCAACATACATAATGAAAAAGATGTTGTTCCCAAGGGGAATGGAGGCTACGAAGATACATGCATACCCGAATGATTGTGTGTTGTTTCAAAAGGACTATATTGATATGGAAGAATGTTCAAAATGTGGAGCATCTAGGTACAAAAGGACGACATTAGTTAAGACCAAAACCGAGTCTCATGCCAAGGTGATGTGGTATCTGCCTATAATACCCCAGTTTCAACACTTGTTTGCTAATGTTGTAGATGCATGAAATTTATCTTGGCATGCAGAGGTAAAGAAAAACAACAACGGTATGCTACAATAAGGGTTTGATTATCCGCAATGGAAGAAGATTGATTTATTATATCATGAATTTGGCGAAGAAGCTAGGAATTGAAACTTAGACTTTGTACTGACGGGATGAATCTATATGGAACATTAAGTAGCCAACATAGTACTTGACATGTCATGCTTGTTGTATTCAATCTTCCTATGTGGTTTTGTATGAAGAATAAGTATGTCATGTTGTTGTTGTTGATATCGGGCCCTAAACAAAAACACTGATATTGATGTTTACCTTAAACCTCTGATTGATGACCTAAAGAAACTATGGGGAGAAGGTGTGATGACTTATGATGCTTTACACTGAGAGATGCTTAAGTTACGTGCTATGATGTTTTACACTATTAGTGACTTTCCTGCTTATGGAAACTTGTATGGATACAACATCAAAGGATCCAAGGCATGTCCTAGTAAGGAAAATACATATTCTATCAGACTGAAACATGGTGATAAGATTGTATATCTTGGTCATTGAAGGTTTCTTCCAAAGGTGTATACTTATCGAAAGTTGCACAAAACATTCAATGGCTCAACTAAGGAATGGAGTGTCCCTAAACCTATGTTAGAGGAGGATGTTTGAGTAAGAGTAAACAACATTATAAATCATTTTGGTAAGAGACTGTGTACTACCCCCACAAGTGAAAAGTCTTTATTCAAAAAGAGGTCGATATTATGAGATCTTCCTTATTGGAGTTCTTTTCCAGTTCGACATTGTATCAATGTCATTCATATTCATAAAAATGTTTGTGATATCATTTTTGCACTCTGTTGAATATACCTCATAAGACTAAAGTGGCATCAAATCCAGAATGTACCTACAATGAAATGGGTAAAAGGAAAGAATTAACAAAAGAAGTTACCAAAGGTCACCGCACATATCTACCTCTTGCTTGTTACACCTTGACTACAAAGGAGAAGAGAACTTTTGGAGAGTGCTTGTATAATGTTAAGGCACCACAAGGATACTCAGCCAATATCCGTAGATTGGTATCAATGAAGGATCTTAAGTTGATAGATCTTAAATCTCATGATTGTTCACTCTAATGCAACATATATTGTCTTTGGCTATTCTATCTATCCTTCCTAAGCATGTAAGGTTTGCAATCACTAGGCTTTGCTTCTTCTTCAACAATCTATGTAGAAAAATAATTGATTCTGAGATTCTAGATAAGTTGCAAAGAGAAGTGGTCGTTACCCTATATCAACTTAAGCAATATTTTCCTCTTTCATTCTTTGATATCATGGCACATCTTGTTGTCCATTTGACTAAGGAAGTGAAAATAATGGGTCCAATTTTCTTGCATTGGATGTATCCTTTTGAGCGGTACATGAGTGTTTTTAAAGATGATGTTAAGAACCGTTGTTGCCCCAAAGGGAGTATCATTGAGGGCTATATTTCTAGGGAGGTTATGGATTTTTTTAATGACTTCTTGAGTTGCAAGAAAACTACTGCTAATGTCGTGAACCCTAATGTTTATGTTAGAAAAGGTATTCTAGGAGAATGACAGATAAGTATCAGTCGTGAGCAGTGGGAACAAGCACGCTTGTATATTTTACACAACACTGACGATGTGGGTATTTATATCACCGAACACACCAATGAGCTCAAGAAAAGTTATCCCTGATCCAATTCAATGTGGCTTACTAGAGAGTATAATCAGACATTTATAAGGTGGTTTGAAAAGTAAGTATTCAATCAACTATATAAAACACCAAATAATATTACAAAAATTATTAAATGGCTCATGTATAAGCCAAAGATCCACGTTACATCTTATGAAGGGTTTGACATAAATGGATTTTCATACTACACAAAATGTCAAGATGATAAAAGTGTCATCCAAAATAGTAGGGTCACCCTTCAAGTATCTTCATTGTATTTTTCTAGTTCCAAGGATAAGAGTCCACGTGAAGAAAAGATGTCTTATTGTGGTGTCATTGAATACATAAGGGAAATTGACTAAACAATGTTTATAGTTACATTATTTAGGTGTAAATGGGTTGATAAAAATAAAGGAGTTGTAGTTGACGAACTCGATCTCACAATAGTGAATTTTGAGTGGAAAGGTGAGAAAGATGAACCCTTCATCATGGCATCACAGGCAAAATAGGTATTCTATATCAATGATCCTGCAAAAGAAAATTGGTCTGCCGTTCTTCTTGGGAAAAGACAATTCATTTTAGATCATATTGATGAAGAAGAGTACTATTACAAGTATGGTGACTCTAGTCCATTTTTTGTTGTCTTACCAAGTGTTAATGTTAAATCTGAGACTAATGATTATGCACATGAAGATTACACAGAAGGGATATTAGTTTAAGGAATATTTCTCATATGTGATCTGACTTTTTTTTCATTATGAAACATGTTTATTTGTTCATATGTGATCTTACTTTTTTTAGTGTTGACTTTTTTATATGTGATCTGACTTTTTGTATGTGATCTAAATTTGTTCATTTGTTTACTTTTGATTTTATAGATGGCATCTAACAAGGAGCTCAGTTATCACGAGCATGAGGATATCGAACATTCTGACCAAGGTGTTGATGATGCTCTCCCTCCAAAATGTAAGGGAGTTAGAGGGATAAGTTTGATGAAAGATGTTGCAAATAGGCAAGGGAGGAAGCACATTGTTGAATTCAATGAAGCAGACACACCCACATCACTTACTAAAGACTTTCTCAGCTATTGTGGGGTCCTTTCTCAAAGCAAAGTGCCTCTCCATGTTGAGGATTGGAGACAAGTGAGTATGATCTGCAAAGACCTCGTCTAGAGGGAGTTAGAGATGAGATAAATGAAGTTATGTTTTTGTAGTCTTTTTTCTATTCTTTCTTTTAACATTTTTAAATATACTAAATGTTGAACCTCTTTAGGGTCGGTATGAACTTGATGAAAAGTTGCATCGCTAGTCTGTTATGTAGGTCTTTGGGAGAAGACATAGAGATTGGTAGATAATCCTCACAAGAGACTGTATCTTTGGAGACAAGAAGGAACTCTATCTTAAATGGAACTATATTAACCAAGAAGATTAAAAGGAATTTGTTGAGTAGAGAGAATCAAATGTGTTCCATGTATTGAAATCAATTATATTTTTATGACTTATTATGGTTACTTAACCATATCACTTGTATGAGTTAATTAGGCCCTTCATGATGCTCAATAAGAGAGGCGTGAAAAGAATGTGCACAACTACCGGTTGAGTTCAAGTGGTTATTCAAAATGATGCTATATGAGAGAGATGCTACAGTGACAAAACGAGCAAGGGGAAGATGGAGAGAAAAGGATAAGGGAAACAATAAGGGCCTTCTACTTCTACTCCTTCTACTATCGAGTCTTCTAGTGCTTTTGGATGGCTGCCTCACTATGTTGAGTGGATAGATGCAAGGAGAAACAAAGATGGAGAAATCCATGTCCAAGAAACACAAGAGGTGACAAATAAAATGATAAATTTCTTAGTTTTACAATAATTGATTGTGTTCTTTTTTCACCAAATTGTTTATGATTAGTTCATTTTTTATGATAATTTGTTGGAGTTGGTTACCCAAGAAAAGGAGGAATGTTCACTCCTCAGGACACACACGATGAATTGATGGTTCCTCTAGGAACATAAGAGCATCATGGACGTATTAGGGATGTTGGAGCTGGGTATGGGACAAAATCTTTATTTATCAGATCCCAGAAAAAGCACAAATGAGCCAAGAAAGGGGAAGTGGATGCAGAGTATGTGCGGAGAATTGTAGATGTAGTCTTAGAGAAATATATTGCTTCTCAGGTGACGAATAAACAACTTCTCCAATAGTCACAAAATTGGTTCATCACTTGTCCACAAAGTGTATTGGGGGTAGTCATTCAGACCCGCAGGGTACATCTAAGTAACGATTCAATTCAAGTCAATTTCTATTACCTTGTGATAAAATAATCCTTCAAGTCAATATTTATGTGTGTCAAATTAAATTTTGTGTTTCATAAAAATGTAGAAGGCCAAAAAATGCCATCTTGTCGTCGATGTTCCAACAGGCAACATTGTGGAAGATGTTGAGGCTGATTATGCCGATGTGATACATGGTATCCCTCTTCCAATTGATCACTATCATGTGAGTGTCATACAAGTCTTTCCAAGAATGAGTGAGATACCTCTCCCATACGAGCACCCAGATGCCAACACAGTCAAAGAGGTAGAAGACGTCTTTACTGGGTGGCCCAAATGACTCATTACATTTCTTCAAGTATTACAAATGTATATTTAAACTTATATGAAATAATTGATAGCTAACATTAGAATACATTCATGAAGCCTACAATAGCTAAGAAGCCCCCTAAAGTTATGAAGCCTCCTCCACCTCATTTTATTCCACATGAGTGTTTGATTCCTTAGGCCCTCACCATCAGATGTTGACACGATGGTTAGACACAAAAGACTAAAAAGATACCATTGTGATCAACCTTGGAGAGGATATGGTAGGTGTAATATGGAACAGTACTTGCTATAGTGTTGACAGACGTTTCTGAGGTATTTAAGTATGATTGGTTGAATATAACATCGATAGAACTTTGGATACTGTGAGAATACCGCTTCATATGTGAAAATTATTTAATTGTTTCCTACATTTTTTAGGGTAATTGTTTGCTATATATAAAATGAGTATTGGTTATATAATATATTTCAGTCATTTGTATTACGCGGCTCGCAACTTCAGAATAGAAAAAGTGGGATTTCTAATTCCATTAATGATTAGCAATGTAGTTAGAGATCTGAGCAGTGTCAAAGAATATGTGACTACTTTGATGCAGTATTTTGGTACTTCCAAGAATGTGATTTTAGCTCCCTTTCAACATTAAGTAAGTTTTTGGCTTTGTTGTTTATATGTCTAACCTACGAATGAATTTTTTTAGAGATTTAATTTTTTATTTTATTTGTCTAAAATTATTGGTGATTGTTCCTGAGACTTGGAGGGTGTATGTTGTTTGATCCTGCAGGTGAAAAACTATCACCAAATGCGAGACACCCAATGAAATTGGCAATTCATGTGTAAGTATAGTTTCTCAGTGTCGATTCTCTTTGTTAATGTTTATATCGCCAATGACAATTTAATAATGCAACATATATGTTAATTTAACTTATAGGGGTGTGAAAGCATTTCGTGATGGAAGAGGGAAGGTAGATATTAAAAAGAAATTAGTAACTTGGGCGAATGTTGATGTATAGTCTTATCATTCCAATTGCATAATATATGACCAACTCTACTTGATTACATTTGTTAATAATTTTGTAATCCACAAGCCCCTATAAAAGACAATGGTGGGCATGCACATATTACATGATGTTGTATATGCATGTGATTGTCAATTACACAGAACAAATCAAATGCATAGAGATGTAAGTTAGTAGTCTTGGATCATATTTTAATGAAGTAGTCTCATTATAAACAATCAAATCTAATTACAAGCCTCATATATTTGCAGTTTTTTTAGAAGACTGACCCCTATACATTGGATCATATACGTAGGTCATTCAAATATGTCAATTTCTAGTATCAATTCAAGTATCTTCATTGTATTTTTCTAGTGCCAAGGATATGAGTCCACGTGAAGAAAAGATGTCTTATTGTGGTGTCATTGAAGACATAAGGGAAATTGACTAAACAACGTTTATAGTTACATTATTTAGGTGTATATGGGTTGATAAAAAAAAGGAGTTGTAGTTGACGAACTCGATCTCACAATAGTGAATTTTGAGTGGAAAGGTGAGAAAGATGAACCCTTCATCATGGCATCACATGCAAAATAGGTATTCTATATCAATGATCCTGCAAAAGAAAATTGGGCTGCCGTTCTTCTTGGGAAAAGGCAGTTCATTTTAGATCATATTAATGAAGAAGAGTACTATTACAAGTATGGTGACTCTAGTCCATTTTTTGTTGTCTTACCAAGTGTTAATGTTGAATCTGAAACTAATGATTATGCACATGAAATTTACACAGAAGGGATATTAGTTTAAGGAATATTTTTCATATGTGATCTGACTTTTTTTTCATTATGCAACATGTTTATTTGTTCATATGTGATTTTACTTTTTTCAGTGTTGACTTTTTTTTATATGTGATCTGACTTTTTGTATGTGATCTGAATTTGTTCATTTGTTTACTTTTGATTTTATAGATGGCATCTAACCAGGAGCTCAGTTATCACGAGCATGAGGATATCGAGCATCCTGACCAAGGTGTTGATGATGCTCTCCCTCCAAAATGTAAGGGAGTTAGAGGGATAAGTTTGATGAAAGATGTTGCAAATAGGCAAGGGAGGAAGCACATTGTTGAATTCAATGAAGCAGACACACCCACATCACTTACTAAAGACTTTCTCAGCTATTGTGGGGTCCTTTCTCAAAGCAAAGTGCCTCTCCATGTTGAGGATTGGAGACAAGTGAGTATGATCTGCAAAGACCTCATCTAGAGGGAGTTAGAGATGAGATAAATGAAGTTATGTTTTTGTAGTCTTTTTTCTATTCTTTCTTTTAACATTTTTAAATATACTAAATGTTGAACCTCTTTAGGGTCGGTATGAACTTGATGAAAAGTTGCATCGCTAGTCTGTTATGTAGGTCTTTGGGAGAAGACATAGAGATTGGTAGATAATCCTCACAAGAGACTGTATCTTTGGAGACAAGAAGGAACTCTATCTTAAATGGAACTATATTAACCAAGAAGATTAAAAGGAATTTGTTGAGTAGAGAGAATCAAATGTGTTCCATGTATTGAAATCAATTATATTTTTATGACTTATTATGGTTACTTAACCATATCACTTGTATGAGTTAATTAGGCCCTTCATGATGCTCAATAAGAGAGGCATGACAAGAATGTGCACAACCACCGGTTGAGTTCAAGTGGTTATTCAAAATGATGCTAGATGAGAGAGATGCTACAGTGACAAAACGAGCAAGGGGAAGATGGAGAGAAAAGGATAAGGGAAACAATAAGGGCCATCTACTTCTACTCCTTCTACTATCGAGTCTTCTAGTGCTTTTGGATGGCTGCCTCACTATGTTGAGTGGATAGATGCAAGGAGAAAAAAATATGGAGAAATCCATGTCCAAGAAACACAAGAGGCGACAAATAAAATGATAAATTTCTTAGTTTCACAATAATTGACCGTGTTCTTTTTTCACCAAATTGTTTATGATTAGTTCATTTTTTATGATAATTTGTTGGAGTTGGTTACCCAAGAAAAGGAGGAATGTTCACTCCTCAGGACACACACGATGAATTGATGGTTCCTCTAGGAACATAAGAGCATCATGGACGTGTTAGGGATGTTGGAGCTGGGTATGGGACAAAATCTTTATTTAGCAGATCCGAGAAAAAGCACAAATAAGCCAAGAAAGGGGAAGTGGATGCAGAGTATGTGCGGAGAATTGTAGATGTAGTCTTAGAGAAATATATTGCTTCTCAGGTGATGAATAAACTAGCTTCTCCAATAGTCATAAAACTGGTTCATCACTTGTCCACAAAGTGTATTGGGGGTAGTCATTCAGACCCGCAGGGTACATCTGAGTAACGATTCAATTCAATTCAATTTTTATTACCTTGTGATAAAATAATCCTTCAAGTCAATATTTATGTTTGTCAAATTAAATTTTGTGTTTCATAAAAATGTAGAAGGCCAGAAAATGCCATCTTGTCGTCGATGTTCCAACAGGAAACGTTGTGGAAGATGTTGAGGCTGATTATGCCGATGTGGTACATGGTATCCCTCTTCCAATTGATCACTATCATGTGAGTGTCATACAAGTCTTTCCAAGAATGAGTGAGATACCTCTCCCATACGAGCACCCAGATGCCAACACAGTCAAAGAGGTAGAAGACGTCTTTACTGGGTGGCCCAAATGACTCATTACATTTCTTCAAGTATTACAAATGTATATTTAAACTTATATGAAATAATTGATAGCTAACATTAGAATACATTCATGAAGCCTACAATAGCTAAGAAGCCCCCTAAAGTTATGAAGCCTCCTCCACCTCATTTTATTCCACATGAGTGTTTGATTCCTTATGCCCTCACCATCAGATGTTGACACGATGGTTAGACACAAAAGACCAAAAAGATACCATTGTGATCAACCTTGGAGAGGATATGGTAGGTGTAATATGGAACAATACTTGCTATAGTGTTGACAGACGTTTCTGAGGTATTTAAGTATGATTGGTTGAATATAACATCGATAGAACTTTGGATACTGTGAGAATACCGCTTCATATGTGAAAATTATTTAATTGTTTCCTACATTTTTAGGGTAATTGTTTGCTATATATAAAATGAGTATTGGTTATATAATATATTTCAATCATTTGTATTACTCGGCTCGCAACTTCAAAATAGAAAAAGTGGGATTTCTAATGCCATTAATGATTAGCAATGTAGTTAGAGATCTGAGCACTGTCAAAGAATATGTGACTACTGTGATGCAGTATTTTGGTGCTTCCAAGAATGTGATTTTAGCTCCCTTTCTACATTAAGTAAGTTTTTGGCTTTATTGTTTATATGTCTAACCTATGAATGAATTTTTTTAGAGATTTAATTTTTTATTTTATTTTTCTGCAATTATTGGTGATTGTTCTTGAGACTTGGAGGGTGTATGTTGTTTGATCCTTCAGGTGAAAAACTATCACCAAATGCGAGACACCCAATGAAATTGGCAATTCATGCGTAAGTATAGTTTCTCAGTGTCGATTCTCTTTGTTAATGTTTATATCGCCAATGACAATTTAATAATGCAACATATATGTTAATTTAACTTATAGGGGTGTGAAAGCATTTCGTGATGGAAGAGGGAAGGTAGATATGAAAAATAAATTAGTAACTTGGGCGAATGTTGATGTATAGTCTTCTCATTCCAATTGCATAATATATGACCAACTCTACTTGATTACATTTGTTAATAATTTTGTAATACACAAGCCCCTATAAAAGACAATGGTGGGCATGCACATATTACATGATGTTGTGTATGCAGGAGATTGTCAATTACACAGAACAAATCAAATGCATAGAGATGTAAGTTAGTAGTCTTGGATCATATTTTAATGAAGTAGTCTCATTATAAACAATCAAATCTAATTACAAGCCTCATATATTTGCAGTTTTTTGAGAAGACTGACCCCTATACAATTGATCATATACGTAGGTCATTCAAATATGTCAATTTCTAGTATCAATTCAAGTATCTTCATTGTATTTTCTAGTGCCAAGGATAAGAGTCCACGTGAAGAAAAGATGTCTTATTGTGGTGTCATTGAAGACATAAGGGAAATTGACTAAACAACATTTATAGTTACATTATTTAGGTGTATATGGGTTGATAAAAATAAAGGAGTTGTAGTTGACGAAATCGATCTCACAATAGTGAATTTTGAGTGGAAAGGTGAGAAAGATGAACCCTTCATCATGGCATCACATGCAAAATAGGTATTCTATATCAATGATCCTGCAAAAGAAAAATGGTCTGCCGTTCTTCTTGGGAAAAGACAGTTCATTTTAGATCATATTGATGAAGAAGAGTACTACAAGTATGGTGACTCTAGTCCATTTTTTGTTGTCTTACCAAGTGTTAATGTTGAATCTGACACTAATGATTATGCACATGAACATTACACAGAAGGGTTATTAGTTTAAGGAATATTTCTCATATGTGATCTGGCTTTTTTTTCATTATGCAACATGTTTATTTGTTCATATGTGATCTTACTTTTTTCAGTGTTGACTTTTTTATATGTGATCTGACTTTTTGTATGTGATCTGAATTTGTTCATTTGTTTACTTTTGATTTTATAGATGACATCTAACTAGGAGCTCAGTTATCACGAGCATGAGGATATCGAGCATCCTGACCAAGGTGTTGATGATGCTCTCCCTCCAAAATGTAAGGGAGTTAGAGGGATAAATTTGATGAAAGATGTTGCAAATAGGCAAGGGAGGAAGCACATTGTTGAATTCAATGAAGCAGACACACCCACATCACTTACTAAAGACTTTCTCAGCTATTGTGGTGTCCTTTCTCAAAGCAAAGTGCCTCTCCATGTTGAGGATTGGAGACAAGTGAGTATGATCTGCAAAGACCTCATCTAGAGGGAGTTAGAGATGAGATAAATGAAGTTATGTTTTTGTAGTCTTTTTTCTATTCTTTCTTTTAACATTTTTAAATATACTAAATGTTGAACCTCTTTAGGTTCGGTATGAACTTGATGAAAAGTTGCATCGCTAGTCTGTTATGTAGGTCTTTGGGAGAAGACATAGAGATTGGTAGATAATCCTCACAAGAGACTGTATCTTTGGAGACAAGAAGGAACTCTATCTTAAATGGAACTATATTAACCAAGAAGATTAAAAGGAATTTGTTGAGTAGAGAGAATCAAATGTGTTCCATGTATTGAAATCAATTATATTTTTATGACTTATTATGGTTACTTAACCATATCACTTGTATGAGTTAATTAGGCCCTTCATGATGCTCAATAAGAGAGGCGTGACAAGAATGTGCACAACCACCGGTTGAGTTCAAGTGGTTATTCAAAATGATGCTAGATGAGAGAAATGCTACAGTGACAAAATGAGTAAGGGGAAGATGGAGAGAAAAGGATAAGGGAAACAATAAGGGCCTTCTACTTCTACTCCTTATACTATAGAGTCTTCTAGTGCTTTTGGATGGCTACCTCACTATGTTGAGTGGATAGATGCAAGGAGAAACAAAAATGGAGAAATCCATGTCCAAGAAACACAAGAGGCGACAAATAAAATGAAAAATTTCTTAGTTTCACAATAATTGATCGTGTTCTTTTTTCACCAAATTGTTTATGATTAGTTCATTTTTAATGATAATTTGTTGGAGTTGGTTACCCAAGAAAAGGAGGAATGTTCACTCCTCAGGACACACACGATGAATTGATGGTTCCTCTAGGAACATAAGAGCATCATGGACGTGTTAGGGATGTTGGAGCTGGGTATGGGACAAAATCTTTATTTAGCAGATCCGAGAAAAAGCACAAATAAGCCAAGAAAGGGGAAGTGGATGCAGAGTATGTGCGGAGAATTGTAGATGTAGTCTTAGAGAAATATATTGCTTCTCAGGTGACGAATAAACTAGCTTCTCCAATAGTCACAAAACGGGTTCATCACTTGTCCACAAAGTGTATTGGGGGTAGTCATTCAGACCCACAGGGTACATCTGAGTAACGATTCAATTCAAGTCAATTTCTATTACCTTATGATAAAATAATCCTTCAAGTCAATATTTATGTTTGTCAAATTAAATTTTTTGTTTCATAAAAATGTAGAATGCCAGAAAATGCCATCTTGTCGTCGATGTTCCAACAGGAAACGTTGTGGAAGATGTTGAGGCTGATTATGCCGATGTGGTACATGGTATCCCTCTTCCAATTGATCACTATCATGTGAGTGTCATACAAGTCTTTCCAAGAATGAGTGAGATACCTCTCCCATATGAGCACCCAGATGCCAACACAGTCAAAGAGGTAGAAGACGTCTTTACTGGGTGGCCCAAATGACTCATTACATTTCTTCAAGTATTACAAATGTATATTTAAACTTATATGAAATAAGTGATAGCTAACATTATAATACATTCATGAAGCCTACAATAGCTAAGAAGCCCCCTAAAGTTATGAAGCCTCCTCCACCTCATTTTATTCCACATGAGTGTTTGATTCCTTAGGCCCTCACCATCAGATGTTGACACAATGGTTAGACATAAAAGACCAAAAAGATACCATTGTGATCAACCTTGGAGAGGATATGGTAGGTGTAATATGGAACAATACTTGCTATAGTGTTGACAGACGTTTCTGAGGTATATAAGTATGATTGGTTGAATATAACATCGATAGAACTTTGGATACTATGAGAATACCGCTTCATATGTGAAAATTATTTAATTGTTTCCTACATTTTTAGGGTAATTGTTTGCTATATATAAAATGAGTATTGGTTATATAATATATTTCAGTCATTTGTGTTACGCGGCTTGCAACTTCAGAATAGAAAAAGTGGGATTTCTAATGCCATTAATGATTAGCAATGTAGTTAGAGATCTGAGCAGTGTCAAAGAATATGTGACTACTGTGATGCAATATTTTGGTGCTTCCAAGAATGTGATTTTAGCTCCCTTTCAACATTAAGTAAGTTTTTGTCTTTGTTGTTTATATGTCTAACCTACGAATGAAATTTTTTTAGAGATTTAATTTTTTATTTTATTTGTCTGCAATTATTGGTGATTGTTCCTGAGACTTGGAGGGTGTATGTTGTTTGATCCTTCAGGTGAAAAACTATCACCAAATGCGAGATACCCAATGAAATTGGCAATTCATGCGTAAGTATAGTTTCTCAGTGTCGATTCTCTTTGTTAATGTTTATATCACCAATGACAATTTAATAATGCAACATATATGTTAATTTAACTTATAGGGGTGTGAAAGCATTTTGTGATGGAAGAGGGAAGGTAGATATGAAAAAGAAATTAGTAACTTGGGCGAATGTTGATGTATAGTCTTCTCATTCCAATTGCATAATATATGACCAACTCTACTTGATTACATTTGTTAATAATTTTGTAATCCACAAGCCCCTATAAAAGACAATGGTGGGCATGCACATATTACATGATGTTGTATATGCATGTGATTGTCAATTACACAGAACAAATCAAATGCATAGAGATGTAAGTTAGTAGTCTTGGATCATATTTTAATGAAGTAGTCTCATTATAAACAATCAAATCTAATTACAAGCCTCATATATTTGTAGTTTTTTGAGAAGGCTGACCCATATACATTGGATCATATTTGAATGACCTACGTGAACAGTGGGCAACTTGATTCATCAAAAATGTAGATTTGAACGAAAATTTTGAGGGTTGATTGATAATTTTTGGTAGTTCAAACTTCGATGTCATATTTTTATACGTATTTTGTGCATGTGAATTGAATGTTGATATCTAACATTGTGACTTAAAATCTGACATGGCATGATGTTGATATCTATTGTGAGTCAGAATTGAATGTTAAGTGTATATGTATGTGTGAACTTGAATGTGATACATGAGGAAAAGAATGATGTTTGTTCATGCATATATGTATGAATTTGAAGTGTGGTTGATACAGAAACAATTGAGTTGTGAGTTCATGGATTTGTGTGCATTTTGAATTGTAAAAAGAAAAGATACAATGTGACTTGCATAATTTTATCTTTTTCTTACAGGTGTGTTGGCCTGTTGTTAAGCCGCAATGCTTGCAGAGAGCCCATTGTTCTTCAAAACTTTTAATTCTAAAGAACAAGGCTCTAGACAGGCTAGTAGGCTGGATCACAGTTCTACATCCTTATTATATAACAAAAATATACATATTTATTGTTGATTATTTGGGAATAACCGACTATATACATATTATCTATTGGTTATTTATAAACAACTGAAGATATACACTCAAAATTTCACTTTCATTCATTGGTAAATCGATATCATGTAATTTGACATCGGTTATTTGCCATCATACCAATGACGAGGAAATATTAACAGTGACGATTGTTTTCCCAATAACCGATGAGAAAGGTTGAAGTAGACCACAATACCATCTCCTACTGTGAGATATATCAAAATTTCTTCCCTAACAAAGAACTACCGACATAAACTTATTTTGTCAGTCAGTCGAATCGCCAAAAAATGATTGAGTTTTACTATCACCCACTTGGGCTTCGGTTCACAACTGACGTGGGATTCCATATATAACTGATTCTATATCCCCTTTATGTAGTAGTGTCAGAGGAGTGATTCGATGGATTCCTTCTTTGATGGTCATGTTTATTCAAAAATATTTCTGAAACAATTCATTAACCAGTATTAACTTGCCCAAGAAGCATCACATGAGAAAGAAAAGCAAGTTGCTTTTGACGAACTCGATAAGGTAGTTCGGTTAAGGACCGATTTCCAAATATAGATTGATGTAAGGAAAGCATACAATCAGAACATATTCAAAGAATTTCAAATTAATATGTAACACATGATGTGTTGTGAAGCTTTAATATTTAACAAAGTTGACACAATATCTACTTTTTGTGTGAATGAATAATGTAGAGTATGATACATGGGCCCTAAATCTAGATTGATTGATAAGAAATTCATTGTATCATATGAAAAATATTATGAACATTGTGTTATGCAATTATCATTCATTTGAGTGCAAGGGTATCATGTACATGTATTCAATGTGTGTTCTTACACACAATTGTAGGATAGAAAAATTTCCAATTTGATTCATTTTAGATAGATGGAGGAAGGACATCCAACAACACTATGGACTAGAATCCATGAAAGAAAAGGATATATGTACCATATCTGTAGAGAGTGTGCAAGATATTTCAAATATATGCCAACATTTTATCGAGATGTCAAGTATTTCAAACCAACAATATGCTATAGTTAGGAGTGTATTGAACAACCCATTGGATACATGTTAAAAAGCATGTTGGTTGAAGTCATTGACAATGTAAGCATCAACTTACTCTAACCTAGTTGTTATTAAATATTTATAGTTTTTATCTGATAGATGTTCTGTTATGAAGCAGATCCCTGTTACTATATTGTGTTCACACAACACATGCATATTCTTTTCTAAAGAAATATCATTGTCATAAACTACAATCTATTACTTTCTTTTGTTACACTCTATTTCAATAATAGTAATATTCAATCATATGACAATATACTAAAATAGAACCTCACAACACGTCTTAGTGAACACATTTTCAATAATAATATTATGTTTTATAGTCACCACCAATTGTCACATTCATTAAATTATTTTTTCAATGCAAGTTGATTTCTAAAATTTTAGAGATAATTGTATGATCAAAGATCCTCCAACATCAAAGAAAGTTGGTAGCCCATAGTCTCTACGTAAGAAATTATTGATGGATATGAACTCATAAAAAACCAAATATTCCAAGGGAAAGAACAAGAACCAAGATCACACCGTACAAGTGGGACATCAAACAATGGATCCACATCCATCACATGTGCATATCGAAGTGAGCACTGATGCATCTGCTAGAGGTGCACACACTAACTGGTTATATTCGACTAGATGCACCCACAAGATCAGAAGATACGGTGGATTCACTTTCAAAATTTATAAAGACCTAGACTTAAACACACCTATGTCTACTAAAATACTATCCTGCAAGCGCACAGGGTCGTGTCATAGTATAGGAGAGATGCAAGTATATGGTCGATCCACAGGAAGAACAGGGGACACTAAATCTAGGTCAATTTTGTTAGGTTCCTACTACAGAGACTAGGGTTAAGGGTTTAAAGGTTGTTTTGATTATTAACTATGGTGAACAAGAAAGCAACTAAAGGCAAGAATGAAATATAAGTTAACCCTAGACTAGATTAAGACTAATTAAGTAGGAAAAGACTAAGCTAGGTATGGAAAGGAAAATTACACGAAGGCAAGTAAGAGAAGAGAAAAAGAGGAGTTGAAGATCTAAGCTAGAAAGAACTAAGCAAGAACAAGGAAAGAAGCTAACTAAGAAAGGAAAAGAGCTAATTAAGTTAAGCAGGCACAAAACTAGGGTTTAAAGCAGTAAAGAGAGGTGTGGGATATTTAGGGGATGAACTTATCACTTAAGTTGGGGGCGATATATGAACATTATGATTCCATTTAGATTATTCAAACCAAACAACAAGTTAGAGTCTAATGAATTAACCTAAGCTACTAACTGGCCATGGATATGCTAGGTTGTGTATAGAGGAACTAGTCCCTAACACCCCCTACTACCCTTGTGAGGCTCAATTGGGTTAGGGATTAGGTTCAAATCAATTAGAGTCTAATCAAGTCTATGTTTCTAGATTAGGCATTCCTAGGGCAATTAGGGGCCAAGGGTAGTATTGGGGAGGTGAAATTAGGGTTTTGGACCCCAATTTCCCTACATTCTAGCCTTGAGAAGGCTCCATGCTAACTGTACTAGAGTCACTTAATCTAGCTACTTAGATCTCTCAGTTAGGCTTAGGGAGATTGAATGGGATGTATGAAGATGGGAGGCAACCTCGGGATCCAAGAATTATACCTAGGGATAAATCCCAAAATTCACACATATAAGCAATTTTCCTAAATTCTTAGGTGATTTCAAACACAAACCAACAAGCAATTCATGGAGAATGAGATAGAAATAGAACATAATCATTAGCAAATGGAATTACAAAGTTTACATATCATTTCCCCCAACATGGTATCAAAGTAACATTTTACACCCCAAACATCCCACCCAAGGGGCCTAACTACTCATAACAATGCAAAGTACAAAAAGAGAGGAGAAGGAGGTAGAGGAAGCCATGGAGCTCAGTGTAGATGAAGAATTCCTCCACTTTAGCTATAGGGCGTCTGTCTCTCTCCTCCAAGGTGTAGGGGCATGGAATGATGGTGGAAAAGGGTGGAAATGGAAGGAAACTAGGGTTTTGATAGTAGAAATGGTGAAATGGAGGTGGAAATGGAGTGGAATGGCTAAGGGGAGAAATGGGGAGCTAAGAGGTGGTAGGAGGTAGATAGGGGTGGCCAACCTCGTCCTCCATCCACCACCCACATATATATAGGTGGGGAGGGAGTAATAGGTCAAGTAGGGGTAAAGTGGAAAATGTAGTGGAAAAGTAGCTAGGTTTTTGTGAGTAGCACGGCCGTGTTGGGTAGCACGACCGTGGTGGGGTGTGAGTAGAATGGTCGTGGTGGATGGGAGTGACCGAGGTGAAAAATGTCAGGTTGTTTTGGGGGAGTGGTTGGTTGGTAGCACGGCCGTGTTGGGAGCTGGAAACACGACCATGCTGGGTAGCACAGCCATGTTGGGCTATATGTGGTATGACCGTGCTACGTGGCACGACCATATTCGGTTAGCGGCAGTACAGTCGTGCTAAGTGGCATGATCGTATTGGGGGGTCACAGCATGGTCATGCTACATAGCATGACCGTGTTGGGGGGTGGCAACACGGTCGTGCTGCGTGTCATGGCTGTGTTGGAGTATGCTTTGCAACTGCTTCAAAACTGAGATTTTTCTTGTGATTTCTTCATTTGCAGCACGACCGTTTTGTGTTGCCACGACCGTCCTATGGACTTTGCTTGCACTTTGAGCTTTAAACTTCATTATCCATGTAATTGTTTGCTCAAGCTTGACTCTTGGCCACTAGGGGTAGGTTGGGGGAGCTCTGGGGCCTTCTTTGGGCCCCTCCATCTCTCTTGTACATCCAAGTGTGGTCCAAGTACCTGAAAAACATGCAAATAATGTCCATAAGTGCATTTTACACAAATATGCATATTAGGGAAAATATCATTTAATTTAACATGTATAAATGTGTTTGAAATGCAAATGACACAAGATGGAGCCCTAAAATAGGGTTGCATCACCACCCAAACTTGAAACATACTTGTCCTTAAGGATGCTCCAACTCAATCTCTCTGAAGTTGTTTCACACCAAGAAATGACAAATGCAATGTCAGATAAGATTATTGACTAAGTGAGATCAATGTTGACTAAGTACATGTATCCCACCTCTCTCCTCTCCATATTTCACAAACCAACCATGAAAAGAGCACAAAGCATATGGAGTTCAAATATAGTGCATAAAACACACAAGCTATCCATATTTCTTTCATGTGATTCCAGGTAGACCATTTCATGATTACGTTAATCAAGGATGACTAGGAGTGTTGTTTCACCTTCATGCATTCAACCTTATGTTTCAAATCACACCAAATGACCCACATGGTTGCGGAAAGGGAAAAATGAGCTAGGTCTGATGTTTCCTAGCTCAATGGGTATGAAAATGAAAGAAAGGATTGCGGTAAGATTTTGGAGTGCTATTACATAGAGCACTCAATATTTCTTTACTGATATGCTCTTAAACAAGAGCATCTTTTGTTTTCTTTTTGCATTTTTTTTCTTTTTCTTTCCCCTTAGTATAGATAGGGCATATGGTGATGAGAGTGAAGCAGTGAGTTATAGATGTGGCCACCCTAAACTTTTGGAGGTGGCCACGACTGATATGTGCACTTTGGCATCCTTTCATGAGGCGGAGGGGTAAGAAGATGGTGAGTGAAGAGTCAGGTCAAAGAGGGGTCACTGTCATGATTCTCAACATAAGGTCTCCTGCATGAAAATTAGTCTAACATTTCATCCAACAAATTCACACCACATGAATGAACAACCTGAAATTGATACTTCTATCAAGTGATTTCATTGGCACTAAGCGCTCATAGCTTACTCAAGTCACAATTCAACCAAAACACTCACAAACATAAGAGAGGTGATGCACGTGTAAAAAGTCAAGAATTGATACTATTTCATAATAAAAAATGATAATTCACTTGCATTTGTCAAAGGCCAACATTTTTAATCCAAAAAGTAGAGATTGGGTTGAAATACACTATTAGGCAAGAAATCTCAAATTTGGGCAAAATTGGCCAAAACAGTGCCAAGTTGCCTTCAATCACATCGAAGCCTATATTATTGAACTTAAAGTAGTAAACAAGTAAATTCTAGCTAAAACATGCAAAAATTGCCAAAAATCTACATGATATGCAATGCATGGCAAAAAGAGCATTTTTCTTTTGAAAATTATGCAAAAATAGCAAGAAAGTAAACTACATGACATGCATGTATGCAAAGCAAGCACACAAACCATGGATACACAAGTATGAGAGATGTTTATACTATTTTATCATCTTGAGTAAAAATTTAGAACAAGTAACATCAAGGAAAGTGGGGGGTAGAGAAAAGGCTTACTACCCTACCACCCCAAACTTTTAAACCATGATGTCCTTAGCATGAAATACAAGTCTAGGATGATAGGGTAGAGGGCATGGATGTTGGTATGTATGCCCTGAGAGCCAATCATGGGATGATTGGTGGGATACATTAATATTGATTTGATAAACAACAAAGGCAAGCTTCCAATTCTTTCTGGTTCAGTCATATGAGATAGTGATAGAACAGATTGAATGTCTAGAGAATGACAGTACCCAATGACGTATGCTTTCAGGTTGAGGACCTGAATGATGAGATCATACGGATGCTAAGAGTTTGTACATTCTTGTTATGTCCCTAGTCTGATGTCATTGTGGAAGGTAGATAGACAACAATGACACGCAAGACTAGATTGTGGTGTTGGTTGATGACAGAATCTCATTAGTCATGATATAGAGATATCAAACCAAACACATAGGTACTTGTTAGAGAACAAGGTACCGGACAGACCCACCGTGAGTTTGACACATGGAACCATGACATGGTAGTCACAGTCAGTACTCACAGTGATGGTGGTGAGTGTGATTCTTTGACTTGAAATTGCTACACTCAACACATGTCGTTGGGCACACTTTGACATCATCAAATGCAGTCCTGAAACATGGGTTGTTATAAAGGTGATGATTGGGTGGCTTTGACACATGGGGCTTTTGAGGAGTGAGTGATATATATGGGATTTGTCCCTCCTGAGGGAGTTTGATATCCATGGCCACTTGATGAGTAGGATTGAGAAAGGCGTGCACGCATGTGTGAATCAATATGTGATATTGATGTCATACATATCTCTTCCAATCTACTCTGAGATCAAGAAAGTGAATGAACGTTGACAGGATGACTGTTCCATGCCTCGAATTCATTCGAGATATCATTGCTAAAGGAATTATACATTCACTGTAACACCATTCACGGATTGTAGGATTGAAAGTTGTTCTCCAACTTTCTACTTTCACTTGGGTAGCACTGATGTGTGACTAGGCACCGCTCTTTGCTTGTGAAGTCATAAGTGTTATGGACTTTCACTACCAACGTGAAATGGACCTACAGGGTCACACACATAGGATTTAACCTGGAAGAGGAGTTTTGTCCACAAGCAATGTTTAGATTGATTACTAAAGGAGTTTAGTAGTTCAATTAAACACTCAATTGATTGATAGCTCAAATATCATAATGTTCAAGGTGTTGGACATATTGATTGGAGTATCGGATTGATTGAAATCACAATTGATTGATTCGGCACAACCTGCACTCCCAACTGATCGGTTCAAGTGTTGAACCAGTCGGCTGAGGTTGCTGAACCAGTCGACTCAAGTGTTGAATCGATCGGCTCAAGTCCAGGGTGAACCGATTACTTCAAGTGTTGAAACGATCGATTCAACTGGTGCAACCGAGCAACTTGGGAAAGTAGGATTGGTGAGAATTTTCCTTGCGTTTCACTTGCCCAATTTGATTGGAACAAGGATTGGTATTCGATACCTTCGATACCAATTAGAAACAAAAGAAGGAAAGTCAATCGGGAACCGACCAGGACCACCAACCGACCGGTTCACTTGTGAACCGACCGGTTCACTTGTGAACCGACCGGTTCAAGGGTCCCAACCGATCGGTTGAGGTGTCAACCGACCGGTTCACTTGTGAACCGATCGGTTCAGGTTGCGAGTTGGTTGCTTTTGTGGAAAATCTCGAACCCTTCTACTCCTGCTTTTAGTCCCGCATTGCCCGGGATGGAGAACCCTGTCCCATGACCCTCCTATATATATAGGGGTATTGGGGGCTTCTCAAAGTACAACTCAGTGCAATCAGTTGCTCTGCAAAGTTGTCATTCTCTCTGGTTTTGGTAACCGAGAGAGAGCCCGAGCAAGTGCTTCCCGCAAAGGGAGGTGCAACAAGGGAAGGACAACTGCAGTTGCAACTGGCAGCAGGAGAGTGTGTTGGCGACTAGTACGTCAACAGGAGGGTGTGATTCCTTCCACTTCCTTGTGGGACAAGGAGTGTGGAGTTCCAGGTGGTCTGTGTAGACTACTTCAGAGGCGGGAGGTTTCTGCCGCTCAGGAGGACAACTGTCATCTAACAGTCCGGTAGGAGGAGGAGTCGTCAGTCCCGGTGCGACCAGGAGCAGCACAGACACCATTTAAGACCGGAGTTGAAGACCGCGCATAGCGTGAGGTATTGTCGCCAAGCAAGCCTTGAGACAAGGTATGATTCCACAAACCATCCTTTCCTATTATATAGATGTTGACGCGTTTCCTTGTTCCAGGTTTGGGGGAGAAAAGTTTTGTTTCTGCTGCCTTCTCTGCCTCCCCTAAAACCCAATAGTGGTATCAGAGCCACGTAAACTACTCTATATTTTAGGAATATCGATATGATCGATTTTGGTTTGTCGCCTTTATTTATTGCATATGATGCGAATAAAATTGGCTTTATGCATGTCCAATCCTAAATCCACAAATCCGAATTACATATATGATATGTATTATTAATGCACTCGATATGTGTCGCCCTTAAACGAGTTTTGTGGTGGATGTATAGCATGGTTATGGCCAATAAACCCTATCTGTGATTGGTTGTGTGTGGTTGCTTGCATCTCGGTCTGCGCACCGATCTTCCTTCTCCTATTCCTGATGTAACTCGAAATAATTCGAGATTCTTTCCTACCTTTTCTCCCCCCGAATGTAACTCGGGGTTTCCCTTTTAAGCAATGTAATATTAGGATAGATTTTATTTCCTGTTATGTCAAAGAAAGGCGGACATCGAGACGACAGCTGAAACGATCGGTTCAAGGAGTGAACTGATCGGTTGACGTTCCAGATGATCGGTTCAAGGAGTGAACCGATCGGTTGATGACCGGTTCGAGGAGCGAGACGAGTGGGTGGCAGACATGAAGAGATGCACGACGTCTAGGCGAACCGATCAGTTGGAGGAGCCAACCGATCGGCTGGTGGCACCCAGACGACCGGCCAGAGAGAGTAGATAATTCATATGATGAGTTGATCAACTCGTATGGCAAGGCACATATGTTCATCTTGTACAGGTTGCATATAATGTAGACCTAGATGACCATGATTCCTCTTGGCTCGAGGAATCACATTAGGATGGCCATAATCATCGCTTTTATCGTTTGTGCATGTTTTATGTGGGATATAGCACGTATATGATACGTACTATGTATTGTGGTGATTGGATATGTATATGTATATAAAAACCAAATCCCTCATTAAATATTAAGTTTTAGATGCCTTCCAAATGTGACACACGTGAAAAGCTTGATCGACCAAGTGTGGGAATGCCCTAGCATGGTGCATCGTCTATCTCGTGGAAGCGTGAAGGATGTATGTGTGGGTCTGCCCTAGCAGGGTGCATATTCATCATGTTTGCTTTGGGTCAGACTTAATAAGGTGATCTATATGGGATCTAGTACCTTGAGGCATGGGGATGATCATGGTAAGGAGTTGCATATGACATCTTATCAAGAGTTTCATATGATGCAATTGGCAAAAGTTGCCTACCTGAGAGATCTATGTTGTGGGTGACAGCCCTAGCTGGTCCATGGCTTAGAGGATTTCAGGATCTTGCCCACTAGAAGGTTGTACGCTGCAATCTTTCGAATTGATGGTGAGGGCTATCAATTTGAAGTAAAATAGTGGGAGCGATAATTAATGAAAGGCCTAATTATATCGTCAAATTTTCAAATCAATCAAATAAGTCAAAAATGAGTTTTTGGACTAAAATTGCATATTTTCCTTTTATAGTACAAATGGAAACAAACAACAATAACTTTTCTTTGCGATCGGTCCTTGACAAGGACAAGCTAAATGGGACAAACTTCTACGACTGGTATCGGACATTGAGAATTGTTCTCACTCAAGAGCGAAAGCTCTATGTCCTGGATACTTTAATTTCAGAGGAACCTGCTCCTAATGCACCAAAGGCAGAAAGAGATGCTTACAAGAAGCATTTTGATGATGCCATGGATGCAAAGTGCTTGATGTTGTGTTCCATGAACCATGAGTTGCAGAGACAGCATGAGAACATGGGTGTCATTGAGATGATTCGACATCTCAGGAACATGTATGAAGATCAGGCACGGCAAGAGAGATACAATGTTTCTAGGGCGTTGTTCAAGTGCATCATGACAGAAGGAGATCCAGTTGGTCCTCACACACTCAAGATGATTGGGTATGTGGAAAACCTATAGAGACTGGGATTTCCACTGAGCCAAGAGTTGGCTACTGACGTGATACTGCAATCGTTGCCAGAATCATACAGTCAGTTTGTGATGAACTACAACATGAACAACTTTGATAGGCCACTGTCAGAGTTGTTGGGCATGTTGAGGACAGCCGAGATACAGATGAAGAAGGACAAGCCTAAGACTGTGATGGTGATTACAAGCAAGAAAGGCAAGTCCAAGCGCAAGGGCAAGGGCAAAGCTAAGAAAGGTTCTGATGCTAGCCAGGAGTCCAAGCCATCTTCAGCTCTCAAGGCCAAGGGATGTGTGACCAAGAAAGGAAATTGCCACCATTGTCAAAAGCCAGGACATTGGAAAAGGAATTGTCCTCTCTATCTGGAAGAACAAAAGAAGAAGGAGGCGACTGATGTCTCTACTTAAAGGTGTCATGAAAGTAAACTTGTAACACTTTTTGAGGTATATGATACCAAGATGTAAAGTGTAAAGCACTCATATTTGGGGCAAGTGTTGCCGCCATAGATAGGAGTACTTTAGTTTATTTTCATCCTATAAGGCATGTAATACAGTTATGAACTGCTATTTCATATTTGCCAATAGATAGAAACACTTTATTTTTGCATATTGTATGACAATGATGGCAATTAATAAAGTTGAGTTTTCAATCTTAAAGATATGATCTTTGTGGCAATGCCTTATTTATCTTATGGTATTTGATATGCATAAGATAAGATGATACCTAAAAGGTTATAGATAACTCAAACAATCAAATTAGCATCAATCACAAGAAATTCATTTCTAGTTTCCATATGATGGATAAATCTAAACTCTTTTGGTTAGAGAACCAGTAAGAGACATGAATATCTTAGACATGATTAATCAATCTTCACTAAAGGTAGTGGGAGAATGATTATCCTATAAGGTTTAATACATGTGATGTATTTACATACCTATTGGAACAAATGATAATACTTCAAATGGTGTTTAGAGAAATACCAATATGAATATCTTGAAATGTTCAAGATTATCGTAGATGAAGTACAAATTTGGTAAAGTGTTAATTCTTGATGAGATCAATGAATGAAATACTTGGACCAAATGTTTGAGATCCTTATGAGTGATTATGATAATGTATCATAGTGAACTCATGATTAAGGCATGGTGATGTCTAAATCAAGAAGGAATCATACTCTAAGGAGTTAGAGAATGATTATCAAATAACTGAATTCTTCTTGATAAAAGAACACCCCACACTAATAAAAGAAATTAAGAATCACAAGTGTTGTGAGTTCTTATATCTTTAACAGATACACCTCAATTATCTATGTGATAAGTTGTTCATGTGATGAGTCAACTATCCAGATGAATATGAGGAATCAGATTTTGAGTTATGGTATATGACCATTACATCCTAAATGACTTCCATGTGAACCATAAGGTATGACCTTGATGGTAGCACTCATTGGATGAAATCCATAAGTGCAAATGAATCTTAAGTGTTAAGATACATGGATAACATTTTGAGAAGGATGATTCTTGTTGATTGCAACTTAATGACTAAGACATTTGGCATATGGATACTAAAACCGCATTCCTATGAGGAATAAAACAAGGATGTGTACGTGACACAACCTATAAGGTTTATGAATCCACTAATGCAAATGAAGTCTATAAGTTACAATGGACTAATCAATGTGATTGATTGAGTACAAGCAACTCAAAATTGGATCTTTACTTTGATGATATAGTCAAAGGGTTTGACTGATATGTCAAAGATAAAGAAGGGATCTGTGATTTAGTGGGAGCGTGTTCACATTCCACATGTTGATGTGAAATGGAAATGTTCTAGAATGGAAATCCAAAAGTGGAAATTATATTTAAGGAAGATAGAGATGTTTCCTATGTGATAGGAATAGAGATCTATAGAGATAGTTCTTGAAAATCTCTTGACCTGAAAAGAGAGAGCATACATTGGCAATTTGTACTGAAGTGTTCAGTGTACACAGATTTAGTGGGAGAAAACTTGTCCATGCTACATGGAGTTAGTATCCCAAGTCCAAGTGTCCAATTATTATGAAGAATGTGAACACTAAGAACATATATGGATCTATCATGTATGTAATCATCACATTATCTTGCATGTATGGACATGGCAAGAATAAAATGCATTCATCATCTTGTATGTACGACATGACAATATGATGTGCTCATCCTGATAACTCGTATGTGGGACATGACGAGTGGATGTCTGTCTACTTCCAGTAAGGGTTACTGGAATACCATAAGTACTTGAGAAGTACTAGTTCTATGGCGATAAGGAAGAGTTCAATGTAAAGAGTTACATTGATGCGAACTTCCGAAAGGACAGAAAATTAATCGCAAATTATACATAGGATGTATAAAAGTGAAAGTTTGTTGATAATTGGAAGTGTTCCAATAAAACCATTTAAAAGGAAATGCCGAGTATCTATGCGTTAGAGAAAAATAGTAGATACTATATGGATCTGAAAGTTCGTGAGATGAACTTATAGATATTCCACTCATTGATGACAAGTATGGAATCCTTGATCATGCAATGTGGCTAAATGTTAGCAAAGGAATACTAGATCGCATATTACGACAACTCCATCTCATACGTGTGACGTACAACGAAGAGATGAGAGACATGCAATTTATGTGGACTTTGGCAAGATGTTGCCATTACTCACTATGATCGTACTAGAGCACAATAACATGTTTGAAGATCACTATGAATATGATTCAATGGTGATTGGCTCACAGTGCAAGTGGGAGTCTGTTGGTATGTATGCCCTGAGAGCCAATCGTGGGATGATTGGTGGGATACATTAAGATTGATTTGATAAACAACAAAGGCAAGCTTCCAATTCTTTCTGGTTCAGTCATATGAGATAGTGATAGAACAGATTGAATGTCTAGAGAATGACAGTACCCAATGACGTATGATTTTAGGTTGAGGACCTGAACGATGAGATCATACAGATGCTAAGAGTTTGTACATTCTTGTTATGTCCCTAGTCGGATGTCATTGTGGAAGGTAGATAGACAGCAATGACACACAAGACTAGATTGTGGTGTTGGTTGATGACAGAATCTCATTAGTCATGATATAGAGATATCAAACCAAACACATAAGTACTTGTTAGAGAACAAGGTACTGGACAGACCCACCGTGAGTTTGACACATGGAACCATGACATGGTAGACACAGTCAGTACTCACAGTGATGGTGGTGAGTGTGATTCTTTGACCTGAAATCACTACACTCAACACATGTCGTTGGGCACACTTTGACATCATCAAACGCAGTCCTGAAACATGGGTTGTTATAAAGGTGATGATTGGGTGGCTTTGACACATGGGGCTTTTGAGGAGTGAGTGATAGATATGGGATTTGTCCCTCCTGAGGGAGTTTGATATCCATGGCCACTTGATGAGTAGGATTGAGAAAGGTGTGCACGCATGTGTGAATCAGTATGTGATATTGATGTCATACATATCTCTTCCAATCTACTTTGAGATCAAGAAAGTGAATGAACGTTGACAGGATGACTGTTCCATGCCTCGAGTTCATTCGAGATATCAGTGCTAAAGGAATTATACATTCACTGTAACACTATTCACAGATTGTAGGATTGAAAGTTGTTCTCCAACTTTCTACTTTCACTTGGGTAGCACTGATGTGTGACTAGGCACCACTCTTTGCTTGTGAAGTCATAAGTGTTATGGACTTTCACTGCCAACATGAAATGGACATGCAGGGTCACACACATAGGATTTAACTTGGAAGAGGAGTTTTGTCCACAAGCAATGTTTAGATTGATTACTAAAGGAGTTTAGTAGTTCAATTAAACACTCAATTGATTGATAGCTCAAATATCATAATGTTCAAGGTGTTGGACATATTGATTGGAGTATCGGATTGATTGAAATCGCAATTGACTAATTTTGCACAACCTGCACTCCCAACCGATCGGTTCAAGTGTTGAACCGGTCGGCTTAGGTTGCTGAACCGTTCGGCTCAAGTGTTGAACCGATCGGCTCAAGTCCAGGGTGAACCGATTACTTCAAGTGTTGAAACGATTGATTCAACTGGTGCAACTGAGAAACTTGGGAAAGTAGGATTGGTGAGGATTTTCCTTGTGTTTCACTTGCCCAATTTGATTGGAACAAGGATTGGTATTCGATACCAATTAAAAACAAAAGAAGGAAAGTCAATCGGGAACCGACCAGGACCACCAACCGACCGGTTCACTTGTAAACCGACCGGTTCAAGGGTCCCAATCGATCGGTTGAGGTGTCAACCGACCGGTTCAGGTCCCCAACTGACCGGTTCACTTGTGAACCGATCGGTTCAGGTCCCCAACTGACCGGTTCACTTGTGAACCGATCAGTTCAGGTTGCGAGTTGGTTACTTTTGTGGAAAATCTCGAACCCTTCTACTCCTGCTTTTAGTCCCGCATTGCCCGGGATGGAGAACCCTGTCCCATGACCCTCCTATATATATAGGGGTATTGGGGGCTTCTCAATGTACAACTCAGTACAATCAGTTGCTCTGCAAAGTTGTCGTTCTCTCTGGTTTTGGTAACCGAGAGAGAGCCCGAGCAAGTGCTTCCCGCAAAGGGAGGTGCAGTAAGGGAAGGACAACTGCAGTTGCAACTGGCAGCAGGAGAGTGTGTTGGCGACTAGTACATCAATAGGAGGGTGCGACTCCTTCCACTTCCTTGTAGGACAAGGAGTGTGGAGTTCCAGGTGGTCTGTGTGGACTACTTCAGAGGTGGGAGGTTTCTGCCGCTCAGGAGGACAACTGTCATCTGACAGTCCGGTAGGAGGAGTCATCAGTCCCGGTGCGACCAGGAGCTGCACAGACACTGTCCAAGACTGAAGTTGAAGACCGCGCATAGCGCGAGGTATTGTCGCCAAGCAAGCCTTGGGACAAGGTATGATTCCACAAACCATCCTTTCCTATTATATAGACGTTGACGCGTTTCCTTGTTCTGGGTTTGGGGGAGAAATTTTTTTGTTTCCGCTGCCTTCTCTACCTCCCCTAAAACTCAACAGTGGAGTCATGGTAGACAAATGCCAAGAGGGAGAGAGATCTCAAGGTATCCAATGAGCATGACAGATCCACCACGATCGTTCTATGCAAAACAGCCATTCTAGATTTCCAGCACCACGGTCGTGCTATGTGGAACGACCGTGTTGGTCACTTTCATGTAGCTTTTCTACTGATTTGCAATTTTATTTTCAATTTTGATCTCCTACTTGGTGATATCAACCATGCATACTCCTCCTCCTTCCAATGCACCTGTCCTAACATGATTCACAAACAACTAGAACCATCAAGTATAAAGTGTGTGTGTGTGTGTTTTCTTGGAAAGTGTAAAAACAAAGCAAAAGTATCAAAAATTAAAGTTTGGGTGAAAAATTCCCAAACCTAGGTGGGTTGCCTCCCACAAACGCCGAGCTTCATGACTTCAGTTGGGCTTGTTGTTCTTTCACCATCAACCATTTTCCAAAAACAAAATGTTTGCATCCCCATCATAGGCAGTCCTCTCAAATGCTTTCCTTGGTTGATCTTCCTCCCAAGGGTCATGCGAGCTTCTTAAGTGTTTTTCAGTAGTTTTCTTTCCTTGGGGATCATCATCATAGATATTAAGAAGCCTTATGACCTTTAGAAATCTCATGCCATAGTTTTCCTCTCTCTTAAGGAATGGGTCTTCATAGGCATCAAAGAGAGGGGTCTCAATCATATGGGACACTTTCAAACACGGACTTTCTGACAATGGCTCTTCATTAAAATCTTTGTCAACTTGCTTCCTTCCCTTGATAAGCTTCTCAACAACCTTGTCACACCCCATGATTGAAACCACATCCATTTTCTCATAGGAAGTAGGGGGAGCATGTGATAGTTGTGGTGGTGGCATTGTTGTTAATGGTCTTTGTAATTAAGGTGGAGGAGGGAATTGAGGTCAAAAAGCGAAGTGGTGGGAAGGTTGTAGTGATGGAGGTGGTGGGGGTGTGTAAGACTTAGGATAGCCTTGGAGGTAGGGCGGTGGAGGAAATGGATGGGTTCATACATTTTGGCCTTCCATCTTATCTTCCCCGAGTGTCTTGTCACAAGCACAAGGCAAAACCGAACAAAAGAGAACAAGTTAGTAAGACAATATACACAAAGAATGCAAAGAATAAAGAATAAATAATAAAAATGATGAGGGCAGTAGGAAAAGTCAAAGGAAAACTAACTAGCTAGGCCGAACACCTTTCTCCCTGGTAACGACGTCAGAAAGCTTGGTGCGTCCGCTAGAGGTGCACACACTAACCGATTATATTCGACTAGATGCACCCCACGAGATCAAAACACACGGTGGGTTTACTTTCAAATTTTATAAAGACCTAGACTTAAACACACCTACGTCTACTGAAACATTATCCCGCAAGCGTATGGGGTCGTGTCATAGTATAATAGGGTGACAAGTATAGGGTTGATCTATAGGGAAAAAAGGGGGTACTAGAGCTAGGTTAGTTTTTCTAGGTTCCTACTGTAGATACTAGGGTTACAGGTTTAAAGGTTGTTTTGATTATTAACTAAAATGAACAAGAAAGCAATTAAAGGCAAGAATGAAATCTAAGTTAACCCTAGACTAGATTATGACTAATTAAGTAGGAAAAGACTAAGCTAGGTATGAAAAGGCAAATTACACTAAGGCAAGCAAGAGAAGAGCAAAATAGCAGTTGAAGATCTAAGCTAGTAAGAACTAAGCAAGAATAGGGCAAGAAGCTAACTAAGCAAGGAAAAAAGCTAATTAAGCTAAGCAGACACAAAACTAGGGTTTTAAGAAGTAAAGAGAGGTGTGGGCTATTTAGGGGATGCACTTATCACTTAAGTTGGGGGTGATATATGAACATTATGATTCCATTTAGATTATCCAAATCAAACAACAAGTAGAGTCTAATGAATTAACCTAAGCTACTAACTGGCCATGGATATGCTAGGTTGTGTATAGGGGAACTAGTCCCTAGCACCCCTACTACCCTTATGAGGATCAATTGGGTTAGGGATTAGGTTCAATTCAATCAGAGTCTAATCAAGTCTAGGTTTCTAGATTAGACATTCCTAGGGAAATTAGGCGCCGAGGGTAGTAATGGGGAGGTGAAATTAGGGTTTTGGACCCCAATTCCCCCACATTGTAGCCTTGAGAAGGTTCCATGCTAATTGCACTAGAGTCACCTCATCTAGCTACTTAGATCTCTCACTTAGGCATAGGGAGATCGATTAGCATGTATGAAGATGGGAGATAACCTAGGGATCCAAGAATTGGACCTAGGGGTAAATCCCAAATTCACACATATAAGCAATTTTCCTAAATTTCTAGGTAATTTCACACACAAACCAACAAGTAATTCCTATAGAATGAGATATAAATAGAACATAATCATTAGCAAATGGAATTACAAAGTTTACATATCATTTCCCCCAACATGGTATCAAAATAACATTTTACACCCCAAATAGCCCACCCAAGGGGCCTAGCTACTCATAACAATGCAAAGTACAAAAATAGAGGGGAAGGAGGTAGAGGAAGCTAGCTCAATGTAGATGAACAATTCCTCCACTTTAGATGTTGTAGGGCGTCCTTCTCTCTCCTCCAAGGTGTAGGGGCATGGAATGATGGTTGAAATGGGTAGAAATGGAAGGAAACTAGGGTTTTGATGGTGAAAATGGTGAAATGGAGGTGGAAATGCAGTGGAATGGATAAGGGGAAAAATGGGGAGCTAAGAGGTGGTGGGAGGTAGCTAGGGGGCCCAACCTTATCCTCCATCCACCACCCACATATATATAGGTGGGGAGGAAGCAATAAGTCAAGTAGGGGTAAAGTGGGAAATGTAGTGGAAAAGTTGCTAGATTTTTGTGAGTAGCACAGTCATGCTGGGTAGCACGACCGTGGTGGGGTGTGAGTGGAACGTCCGTGGTGGAGTGGAACGACCGTGGTGAAAAATGGTGAAAAATGTCAGGTTGTTTTGGGGGAGTGGTTGGCCGGTAGCACGTCCGTGTTGGGAGCTGGTAGCACGGCCATGCTAGGTAGCACAACTGTGTTGGGTTATATGTGGCACGACCGTGTTGGGTTAGTGGAAGCATGGCCGTGCTGCGTGGCACGACCGTATTGTGGGGTCGCAACATGGCAATGTTGCGTAGCATGACCGTATTGGGGGGTGGCAGCACGGCCGTGTTGGAGTATTCTTTGCAACTGCTTCAAAACTGAGATTTTTCCCATGATTTCTTCATTTACAGCACAACCGTTCAGTGTTACCATGGCCGCGTTGGGGGCTTTTCTTGCACTTTGATCCTCAAACTTCATTATCCATGGACTTCTTTGCTTAAGCTTGACTCTTGGCCACTAAGGGTAGGTTGGGGGATCTCTGGGGCCTTCTTTGGGCCCCTCCATCTCTCTCATCCATCCAAGTGTGGTCCAAGTACCTGAAAAATGTGCAAATAATGTCCATAAATGCATTTTACACAAATATGCATATTAGGGGAAATATCATGTAAATATCATGTAATCTAACATGTATAAATGTGATTGAAATGCAATATGACACAAGATGGAGCCCTAAAATAGGACTGCATCAAGCACCCAACAAAGCAACATGGATACACACATATACCCTATAAATTTGAATGATAATGTACATTGCTATAACCCTTCAAGCATAAAGACTGGACAAAGTTTCAGAATTCCATCTGCTCCCGTCACTACATGATTAAAGATTGATCATACTTTTCTCATAAATAATAGATTAAACATGCGTTCACTACTATTTTTTGCATTTTTTGTCTTAAATATTATTCTTTGTCAACATTCACAACAGTAATACACTTTTACAGACACGTGTAACATACACCACACTTGTTCATCTTAACCAACTACCACCAATATACTATTAGAGTTGTGGTCTTCAAATTGGTATTTGATATTCAAGCATGTTAAATGTTGCTTCAGAATATATTATATATAATACTATGTGGCAACTTTATGTTTTCATACTCAGTTATGAGTTGTGTTGGATAGTTGTTTTCTATATTGTTTGTAGAACAAAAGGGAATAGACAATATATGATCAATATAACAACCAAACAATATCCTAATCAATATATGTTTGTTCTACACACATCAGTTTTATTGTGGGTAGCTCTCTCCCAATATACAAGATTTTATAAAGGTTTGAGATGCACAACTTACATTATGATCATTTGAAACATATAAAGACAATTTTCTTGTTTACACTATTGATATCTTTGTGTGACTCATATAAAGTCTAGGTGTTTCTAAAAATAAAAATGTGTGTGACGTATGTTTTTTTTAATTGTACAAATTTGACAGTAAGTACATCAGTCCAAATTCATTCGAAATATACATCGTCCCACACTAGGGATGACACTCACTAAGTTAGGACGCAACATTAATCCTCTCAATAAATTATTATACACAATGTACAAGATTTTCTACAATGTTGCATTCCAAAGCAAATAATTGTATCACATACCACACAACAAATATTAGACATCACAAATACATAAACACATACATCAACATATGAAACAAAATAAAACAATCAAAAGATGGTCAATAACCAGATCTGTAATGAAAAGACCAATACAAATTACAAAAAAAACAAATACATATAACAAATAAACACACCATCCACCAACATATAGCTAATCAAATGGGAACAAAACTGAACACACATAATGTGTGGTTTGTAAAACACCTACATTATATGATTCATCCTTATAGTAATGATACAAAGGCCATGTAACAAAAGTTGCAATACAACAACACAAAGCCCACACAAGAAGAACACAACATATAACATATACACTCAGATTATGATAGGTTTGTCGTAATTGGTCCAGAAAACTTATGAATTGGAGTTTCTTAATATGCTTTTCATGATTGGTGTAAAGTAAGTGTTAAAGTTTGAGTTGCATGATTTCTTGTGAGTTAAAAACTTACATACAAAACATAGTCCTGACTCCCCTCTTAGAAAGAGTAGAAAATAAGTTCAGGAGTAAATAACAACATTTTTATACTATTATATTTTCCATTCTTCATAAATGACACATACAAGATATGTATGATAGGAGTATTAAGAAGTGTGGATACGGTTTATTGCCAAAACCATAACATAATTTGAAAAAATATTATCCAATACAATCACACTACGTAAAACATTTTACAATATGAACACAACTATCAATATGGTTTATAAAATAAAAAATAAATGAACACCATGAAAAAGTAATTGCAACATGCCATGTGACAAAAAATTGATTAAATTAACATATTTTTAATTTTCATATTTAAATAATATGACATAAAAGATGAGGATTTATTATAATTTTATGTGATAATATACTAATCTTTAATCTTATATATTGTTTAAATAATGGTGAACCAACACTACATATTTACAAATGAATAAAGTACATATTGTTACATTACTTTACACATATAGAGTAAAATAAAAATATTGTGATTTGATTTTAACAATAACATTTTTATTAAAAAATTATAATTGTACCGCTTCAGCGATGGAAAACCCTAGTACTCAGGGAGGCGACCATGTGGGCGACACGGGCTTCCCTGAAGATGACTGTGATGGAGGCCCAACAAGAAGGAATCAGACAATCCCTATGGGATCTACTAGGATCCACCTACAATTCGTGACTAAAAGCACTGAGAACTAATGTATTGACTGTAGTGCCATGGAAGTCATCCAAGCAGCTGGTTTGAATGTGGGGTTTCCTAGCCTGTAAGGATAAGGCAATGATGACCAACCTAAAACTCCTCCATACAACCAACAATCTCATAAACTATCCTACAATGAAACAGTAGGGAAGAAAACCATTATAGCACATCACGACTTCATCAATATTAATGCAGACGACAGTGATGTTTCCTTGTCTCCAGAAGACATCATAATCTTGATAGAAAATGGGTACCTGGCCTTCACCCTACAGTAGAAGGCTAGGGACAAACTCTTGAAGCCGCGGAAGTATTCAGCTGTCATCAAACTACTGTCAAAAGAGATTGGATACCTTACCTTAATTCACAAAATCCACATGCTCTGGAAACCTCAAGGGGGTTTCATTCTTATAGACCGCCAATGACTTCTTCATTATCCAATTACAATATGAGGATGACTATATTCATGCCTAAATGGGGGACCGTGGCTAATCTTTGGGTGCACCTTTCCGTCCAATGATGGGGACCAGAGTTCTCCCCTGAATCGTCGACCCCTCCCAAGCTTGTGGCTTGGGTACTCATCCCAAATGTGTCCATACATCTGTACTAGGAAGCACTTCTAGCATGCATCAGTGACCAATTTGGCAAGATATTGAAGGTGGATTTCAACACCATAATGCAACACCGTGGCCTCTTTGTGAGAATTGCAGTTAAAATTGACATTTGGAAGCCTCTAACTCCACTTATCATGATCCAGGGGAATAGGTGTCACATCAAATATGAAAATATCCCTTTTATCTATCTGCACTACGGGCGTGCCAATCATCTTGAGAAGGACTACTATAAAAGAATAGCGGTGGAGAACACTACACGTCAGGCGAGTGTAGTGATGGGATCGATCGTCCTGACGCCCCCTCCACACATGCAGGGCTTCACAAACAACATTCATGCTCATCCTACACCAAGGAAGTATAAGAAACCTCATCCTACCCACCAAAGGAACAATTGTAAACAATCAAACCACTTCCAGACCCTCAAGGACCAAACAAATGATGATGTCGCCCAAGAAGTCATGGACGTTGATTCACTGGGCAAGCGTGTAGTTAACAGGATTGACTGGAACCTCAGGAAGAAGTCTAACCAGAACCCCAAGACGCCGATTTCTCACACCGAACGTCCCCCTCAAAATCAACCTCCCCCAACATCTCATCCACAGAAGGAAGTAACATCCTCTCACCCTTCAAGCCACACCTCGGTCAACCCCTCTGGCGACACATTACTCCATGGAAGGACTCCAGAAGTGCACCAATTCTCATCCACCCTCTTTGCCTTTGGAAACTTGGACACTAATTCCAATCCCCACTTACATATCGGATCCCGAAGTGCAATTTGGTGGGGATTCACCTCAACAACCACAAGATAGTGCAATCAAGAGAAGGAAGCAAATCTTCAATAAAGAAGAGAGGTAAGACCTCCCTCCTCTAGGATTTAGAGGAGGAGGCTAAGGCAATGGGAAAATCTACCCTCATTGAGCTTGATCAATGAAAGCACTTGTATGGAACACCCAGGGTATCTGTGATAAAGATACCCAAAACCATGCTAAACATCTAGTTCAGAAGTATGATATTCAAGTTGCCTGCTTACTAGAGCCCAAATGTAGTGGTGTGAGGGCATTATGCATTGTTAAAAAGCTTGGTTTCTCCTACTCTCACAGAGTGGAAGTAGTAGGGTTCTCAGGGGGCATTTGGGTCCTCTGGAGACATCCATCCTCAATTGAAATTCTCCTTTCCCACAAACAGTTCATACATTGCAACATTGATGGTGTGCTCTATACCTTTGTGTACGCTAGCACCACTAGAAGTGGAATGTGTCTCCCATGGAGTCAACTCCAAGCTATTGCTTCCATCACCACGTTGCCTTGTATCATTGTGAGAGACTTCAACATCGTCATGTACCCAACTGAGAAGTTTGGTAGCGCCGTCTTTGACAATGCAAACAACAAAGATTTTATATAGTCGGTGGATTCCTGCGCTCTCTGTGACCTAGGTGCAAGAGGGGCTCACACCACTTTCAGAAGAGGCCTTCTCCACAAGTGGCTCGATAGAGCACTTGGTAACCAACAATGGATCGACCACGCCACTCCACACTCTATGGAGGTCCTTGAATGCATGCACTCTGACCATGCCCCTATTCTAACCGTGGACACATCCACGCCTACAATGTGTCTTTGACAGCCTCCCACCTCTGCAAAATGGGACTCGATCCTATCTTTCAGACAATTTTTATAAGACAATTGGAACATGAATGCACCACTAATTAATGCCTCTTATACCTTCCTAGGGAAGGCCTCGGCCTGGGACCTCTCGAACAGGAGAGTAGAGAGACCAGAAAAAGATCACATTTCTAACAAAATACAATGGAGCCAAATGCAACAGACTCTATCCTTTGATCATAGGATTGCTAGGGACATGATTGACCTACAATCTCAGCTTGATTCCATCCTTCGCCATGAGGAGATGGAGTGGCAATAGAAGACCCACTATGACTGTATCAAACTCGGAGACAATAACGCCCACTACTTCCATTCAATTACTAAAGCTAGACGCCAAAGGAACATGCTCACTCGTCTCAAAACCCATAGGGCATTCGGTTAGAAGATGAACAAGCAATCAAATCCCTCATCCTTTCATTCTTTTCTAACATTTGTCAAGATTCAGATGTTGCCCATAGGTTTGCTCCCTATCAGACCTTCACTGTATCCTTCACCCCTCTAACTCCATGCCAAGTTCATGCCATGGAGAGGGCCTCAGAACCCGATGAGATATGGCTCACGCTTAAGTCGTTGCCTTTGCTTAAAGTTACAAGCCCCGACGACATGAATACCTCATTCTTCCAGAAGAATTGGGTACTCCTACACAACCAAGTGTATGAGTTTGTGAGGGGTCCGTTCAATGGCACTCACTTACCCGCAGAGGCGGCCAACTCATATCTCATTCACATTCCAAAAGTTCCTCAACCAAAAATTTGATCGCAGATCCAACCTATCTTGCTCAATAATGTTTAAGGTAATTACTCTACGCATCAAACCATACCTCAACGGCTGGATATTGCCATTCCAATCAAGATTTGTTCTGGGCATAAGGATTGGGGACAATATAGCCCTTGTTCAAGAGCTTATCCACTCAATGGAGTCTCACACCTGTCGCAAACACTCCCTCACCTTGAAACTGGACCTGTTTAAGGCTTTCGACAAGTTAAGATGGTCTTATATTGAAGATACACTCAACATGACTTTGATCCCCATAATATCATCTGCATTATATTACAAATCATCAAATCTGATAGCATGGAAATCCAATAGAATGTAGAGACAATTGGTAACTTCACCCCCACATGCGGTGTCAAACAAGGTGACCCACTATCACCTTACATTTTCGTTCTCTATCTAGAACGTTTCATCCAGATGATTGAAGTCGAGGTATTCTCAAGCAACTAGAAACCAATAACCATGATGAGGGACAAGTTAACATTGACTCGTGTGAGTTTCATTGATGATATTATCCTCTTTGGTCAAGCCTCGACTGAGCAAGCCACTACCATGAAGCGTTGCCTGCGAATGTTTGGAGAGGCCTCCAGCCTCTTCCTCTCAAATGACAAATCTTCCATTTTTTACTCCTTCAACACTCCTCGGATAATGAGGAATCGTATAAGTAGGAAGCTTGCAATTAGTGAAACGTCCAACCTGAGGTACATTTGGGGGCTCCCATTATACACCGCAGGAAAGGGAAGAAACATTTCCAACACCTAGTTGGAAAATTCCACCAACAAATCCATTCTTGGGAGAACAACTATCTCTTCATCGCCGGTCGGGTCACCCCCGCTAAGTATGTTCTTCTCTCCAAGGCATTCTATATGATGCAAGCTATCCAACTACATGCATCTACCTATGATAAGATCAATTGAATTCTAGAAATTTCATTTGGCACAGAGGTACATCTAGAGGTCTCAACCTGGTTGCGTGGAAAGACATCGCAAACCAAAACACATTGGCAGTTTGGGGGTAAAGGAATCAACGACGTTCCATGATGCACTCCTCATGAAGCTGGCATGGTCTTTCATCTAGAACCCATCAAACCTTCCCTGGGTTGTGATTATGACTGCAAAATACATGCACAATGGGAGACTAAAATCCACAGGTTCCCATTTATGGAGAAGTATCAAGAACATTTTTCCACTTCTGCTCAGCAACTCTAGGAGAATTGCAATCTCAGGAGAGAACACTTCAGTATGGGACATCGCTTGGATAGGGGAGGGAATCACCCCTTCCATAAAACCAAACCTCTCCATTCTAGGGGAACTTTTGGATTTAAAAGTCTCCAGCCTCGTCCTAGATAATGGCTCCTGGGACGATGATTTCCTCCACTAATGGTTCAGATAGGACACCATTAACTCTATCCAAGGTATGCCCACCCACATTGTTGCCATGGCCAAGACGCACACATCTAGAATCTTACTCTAAATGAGGAATTTTCTACCAGCTCTGCATTCAAGCTTCTCACTCCTTCAGTTCACACAAACCAGGAGTCCTTTGACTCTATATGGTCTCTACAAATCCCACACAGACTAAAATTCAACCTTTGGATAGGGGTCGTATTCTCACCAACTGCTTGCGGCTACAAAGGAAGATGATGGAGGACCCATCTTACCCAAGATGTCAAGCCCATGAATGAAGATTGTTTCCATGCATTTCATGACTGTGATACAGCAAGAGCATTGTGTCTCTTGATGCTACCCCCTCTGTAGGGGACTTCTTTACGCCCTCCTCATCTACCACCTAGTTGGAATACAACATCAAGAATCTAGGCCATATCAACGGTTGGAGAACCACCTTTTGTGTTGCTTGTTGGTACCTTTGGAAGAATAAGAACTCCTTCATCTTTGATAAAAAAATCACCCTCGGTGTCCTACTTGCTATGTGCCATACAGAAGCGGCAACCATCAAAGTCACAATGTCCAAAGCCAATACTGTCACTTCACGAGACGTACAACTACTAGAGAAACCACTGGCACTCCACAAGGATTCTGTCATTCTTCACATTGATACTACTGTGGCTAGTCACACACATATGAAGTCCATGTGTGTTATCACCCAGGATGTCAACAATTCCTGGGTTATAGTTTCCGCCACTTTGATAAAGGGCAATGCCCTAGATGGTGAGATACAAGCAATCAGGAATGGTATCAGGCTTACACTTCATTTTAAGCTCTCTAATGTCAGGATGATAACAGACTCCAGAACTACCGCAATGTGGATCAATGACACATAGTGTAACATACTCGATTCCAGACACATAGGCTAATTTCCCATTCTTCTAGGCCCCTAATTGATTAGGTGGATATCCAAAATCCCTTGTCCCTTTTCTTTACTTGGCTACCTTTCAATGTCTATATTTCGTTGTAATAGCATAGACCAAACCATATTAGGATCTGATAACCCTAATTGACTCTTTCGAATCACATGAACATGAAATCTTTGTATGTGATAACCCTAATACTTGAAGGATGAGAATTGGTACATACTAATATTAAATTATAGCCTCAACCATTATTTAACATCCTAGAATAACTGTAGAATATTAGAGTGAGGAAATGTGGAAGGCTTCACCATAATTGATCATTAGGCTATGATCATTACATTAAGTGAATGATTAATGCACAATGGTAAAATTATAGCTAAAGCGACCTCAAAGCCCAAATATAAGCCCATAATCGAGTTCCCCATAGATTAATTAGTTAACCCTCAAAATTTGGGGTCATTTGGACATCAAATGCACCCTCAAATAGATCCTAATAAATTATGTATACACTTAACATAAAGTTTGATCGATTATATTTCATTTCATTTATCACGGTCTGACTCTAGTCCTTGGGCCGCTTCTGTTCCTGTGTGCGGCCCAGTCTGAGTAGCGAGACTCAGTCATCTCCTAGCTCCATCTTCTACATAGTTTAGATGGCAACAGTGTGAGCCAATCACCTGGTCACCCCATGATCATACCAGTCGTTGATTCATCACGCTTTCTTTGCCAACAGATTCCTTCCTCCCTACCGAGTCCAACAAACCATAACTCACCTCTTGCGGCGCCCTAAATCAAAAACACCTTTTTTTAAGCTGCATGTAGCTAGCGCTGCTCCTCCCCCAACCCATTTACTTTCCTTTTTGGAGCCACCGTTCCCTTCCTCTCAATCCAAGGCTTAACCTCGACAAACCACCCTTTGGTCCCAGCGGCCAATTCTAATCTTGGTTGCATGGAGGGATCGAACGACGATCGTCTTTCCCAGAGCAAAAACCTGAAGCTCCGGTAACTGGAGCAACCTCGGTTCGATTCATCGTGAGGTAACCATCTTCGACCCTCGATCCTCCTTTCCATGTGCTCAGTATACCGTGAGGCTGTCTTGTTTGTTTGGTTGACAAAACGCCACCGAGTTCCCCTATTTCTGTTTACTGACAAGAGAAGGTCGTAGGCTCCTGATCTCAGAAATGTTGCAAACCCATAGTGGGAAATCCTAGTTGGAGATATTCCATGATTAATGTGCACAAATATCCTTACAACCCTACTAGGTCTCAGATTCCTCTTCATAGAGTCTCCGTCTTCTTCCTCGTTTGTGCACAAGTTTGTAGAAACCCACCACACAGTGTTTCCCAAGATCAAAACGCATCCGATCTGATCCTTCACCTGTTTTCTCCCCCACAGACCTCTCTGCGAGGTGTTTGCCTACTGATCTTGGCATCAGAGGATATTTATCGTCATTCCCCACCCCACTATACTCATGGTCAGGTTCATCCCTAGCCGTCTCCACTACGAGACTCATCTCGGCTCCTGACTACCTCATCACCAGAGCAGTAGCCCGTCAGGTCCGAGGTGAAGAGATGGAGCCAGTGAGCTATGTGCCCACTCAACTGGAGGCCTGGATCGAAGACCCCGAGCTCAATTAGAGCAGCCATGGCGCGGGACACAGGGAGCTCAATCCCTGGGACGAAAGTCCAGCCTCGCCCGTGGAGATGAAATCAATTAATGTGTCCACCAGGGGCATTTTAGTAATTTGCACATATTTGACCATCTTTGGTCGTGAATAATGTGAATGTGTATTATTATAGTACTGGGTAATGCTCAGCTTGATATTTTCATTTCATTCGAGGGCATTTTAGTCAATTCACAAGTTTATTTTCCCATTTAATCAAAAAATGACTTAAACTTGTAAAATTCATAAGTAATTATTGGCTTATCTAGATAATACAAATAAATATGTTTTTGAAATCAGAAAAATATGAGTGATTTATTGGGACAGGTCTCACGCTCATATTTGCAACCTAATGTAGGGTCGATTTCTAAGCAAAAGATTTAATGCATATTATATTAATCGAATGCACACATATTATGACTAGGTTGAGACAACCCTGACCCTGTGCGTAGGAGGTGTTACTGAATATCTAGGTTTGATCATAAGGTATGTACATCTTCTATTTTATTTTGGACATTATTTGACTAAATCCATATACATTTTAATGAGGCATCTCTTGAATTGTTATTTCTCTTGGAAATCTATTATTCTTGGACATTTATAACTCCTGTTATGAATCTCTCTTACTGCTGTGATTATTAATTTGACATGATTATGGGTCTTTAGGCCCCTCCTGCCTTGTTGCCCTTTTGGTTTGATATTGACTAAAATGATAGTCTTGCCACTCTATTATAGCATGTTGCGTGTTTGACTAGATTATCTAGAATAGTGGTACTTATGTACAACCATACGTATATAGGGCGTGCATATTCTTCTCGGGGTGTGCATTTCCACCCTTGTTTATTTTTAGGCCATGATCATATGGTGTTATGGCCATGTTTTAGGCTTATTTAGTCTACATTGTTATGCATGCAAATATTCTTTATTTTAATATGAATATGTGGATGAATGTTATGGCAAGCCACTCTTTTATTATCATGTTTGTAATCTGAAATTTTATATGCCTCATTTCTTTTGTTACTTTTCTCTTGAACATACCTAATTACAAATAGCCCCTTTTTTGTGGGAACATCTCTTTTGTACTTTTAACCCTATATAATGCCCAAAGCATTTTATATATGTACATACCCAGCCTTTGCTGACCTCTTTGTTGTTTCCTATGTTCTGGGTGATGTTCCCTTCCACCATGTTTAGGTACATTGGAAGACAAGAGCTCAAAAAGATCACTAACACGACATGAACTTAAGGATAGATTGGAATGGCTGGGTTACCCTCTGTTACTGGATTTAGTTATACTTAGTTCAAGTTTTTGTACAATCACCTTTTATGGTGATGAGCTATTGTATAATGTTACCCTTTGTAACTTTGTAATAGTTTTGTTCCACTGCTTATTCATTATCATGCTCTGTAATATGTGCCATTTGAGAAATGAATGAAATTCCTCCTTTCCTTATACCCTTTTAGTACGTTTGGGATTGGATGAGCTATTTCTTCAATTCAGTGAAGAGTGGATCCCTTATTGGGTCTCACTCTTTACACACAGCTAGCACCAGCTAAATTCTACCTTCTAATTTATGAGATTCAAGACATGATGAAACTCTAGTCTGGTTTAGAAGTCATACACCGTTGAAGGAATCGAAACAAGCTCATCGACCAGTTGGCCAAGATCTTCCTCAAGAAACCCGATGTTTGTCAAGTTTGGACCACCTCCCCCACCTCAATGTCATCTACCTTCCTTGCCGATCTTGCTATTTTTCCTTTATTTTACCCAATAGAGGTGAACGTCTAATGTAATCAGTCTGGACTAATATTCATAAAAAATTATAATTGTACTATACTAAAATATTTGTTAAAGAAGCAACATCGATATTATGACCACTTGTTGAGGTTATTATGGTTGAAAAAGATTATGGTTATTCACTAATAGGATTTTTTCTTTATGTCTTTGTTGTTCTTACTTATTATATAGTACATAGTAAAAAACAACAATATTTTTAATGATTTTTATATTTACACTTACAAACCAATCTCATGGAAATGAATAGAACTTAAGTTTCAGAAAATAAACTAGAGTTAGGCTCCTATTGGTTTGGTGTAAGTCATAAATTTTGTGGAACTCATTTTCTGGGAACTCTAGTTCAATTTCTGGAACTTGAGTTCCATTCACTTCTACGTGATTGGTTTGTTGTAAGTGTAAATATACAAATTATTAAAAATATTGTAATTTTTACTATTTAATATAAATAAGTAAGAATGAAAAATCATAAAAAAGAATCATATCCGTAAATAATAATAATATTTTTAAATCATAATAACCTCAACAAGTGGTTATGGTGCATATCTTTCTCCTTTAAAAATATTTTATTATGATACAATTATGGTGCATATGTTTCTCCTTTAAAAATATTTTATTATGTTACAATTATAATCTTAACAAAAATATTATGATCAAAATCACACCATAATATTTTTATTTCACTTTGTATGTACAAAGTATTGTAATAATTTCTGCATTTCATGTGCTTGTAAATATATATTTTTGTTCAACATTGTTTAACACAATGTAGAATAATAATTTTACATTATTTTTGTAGGGAATTTTCACTATATTATCCGTGTATGCTTATATTTAATTATCATTTTCACATCACATTGTTTAAACATGAAGAATAAAAATATATTAAGTAAATCACATTGTTTTCACATGATGCAGTGTGCTTTTTCATGATGTTTGTATTTTTTATTCTATAAATCAGATTGATAATGGTGGTTATAGTATAAAATATTATACATAGTGTAATTATAATGTATGATGTTTTGTAATATTAGGTTATTATTTTAGCAACAAACTATATCCACATCACTAATATTTCTAGTCATAAATATTTTACATGTGTGACTTATTATGAATGAACAATTTAATTGTATAAGAAATATTATTAGTTATCCCGATACTTGTTTTCCACTCTTTTTAAGAGGGAACTCATGAATTGTATTTTGTATGTAAGTTTGTAACTCAAAGGAAGTCACATAACTCAAGTTCCAACACTTACTTTAAACCAATCATGAAAAAATATTTAAGGAACTGCAATTCATAAGTTTTTTAACTAGTTACGACAAATGAACCGGAGTTAGCAGAAAATGAGTTATGCATAACTTATGACTTATACCAAATCAATCAGAGCCTCAATACGAAACAAAAATAATTAACAAACCTATTATCCACTATGCATCAACGACGAGATCCAGTGTAACCAAACATGAAAGTATCAACATATATACAACTTATAAACTAATTTTAAAACATTACATATTTTCACTATAAGTCAACTACTTGTAAATGTGATCCAATAATAGTTGTGCAACAAGTTATAATTTCAACAAATATTTAAATAACATATTTTCACCACTAAATGTTATGCAACAACAGTGAGTACACGTCTAACAAAGGAAAAACAACATGATGTAGGCGTCTTCAAATGTGATGCAACACGAGTTGCTTCTACATGCTTTCAACCAAATGTTAAATAATATTTTATAAATGTGAAAACTAAGATTAATTTTTCACATGTAACAAGGCACAACAAAAAATTCCTACAACCAAAATAGCATCCCAAAATAAGACACACACACATTTACAAAATAAAATAACATCAAAATCATTTTATGCACTCACCCTATCAACACTTCCTATGACACAACACTAACTCCATGTTGCATACATTCTTGCTCACAATTTCACCACATAATACAAGTGATATAATTATTATACCAATAGTAGAACTTTCACACCATAAAATGTTGTATTTGTTACAACTATAAAAAATGTTGTCATAAAAGGGATTCACAAGAATACATGACATATATATGTTATTCAACCTTTCATCATATAAACTTTAAATGTAAGGGATTGTCTTGTTCCATTGCAGTCAACATGCATACTCATTTTGGACTTGATAGCTCTCACATATATGATTACAACTCACACGCCAACTACATAAACATTACATGCAATGAAACTTCCATGTCCAAATGTTATAAGCTCCACATATAGGGAACTCGGTTGTTGTTATATCCATTTCACCTCTAGGTGCAGGTCATTGAAGTTGGTATCTCTACGGAATAACCAATATGTGTAACAGAAACTACATGTCCTAATAACTAACAACACATAAAATGTCATTCGGAGTGTATCTTCATTTATACATTCCTTCATTTCTATAAATGAACAACATGGTGTCCATTAGATGATAAACTTCTTCAAGGTATGAGTCTTCTATCCTATGCCCTTCACATATGCACTCTGTCCACCTCATAATGTAAAGACCGCAGTCTTTGGTTTCTGGAGGTTGTTGTAATGTCTTTTTTATCAAACAAAATCTTCCACCCATCCTATAAAACTCCAAAAATCATACTCAATAGGGATTTAATAGAAGTTTCCTACAAATTCATCATTGCTAAACATAAGATCTTATGGAATAAACTAGGAAATAATTAGGTCTGAAGATATATAACATAGAAGCTCATCACTACAACAACAACATCATCATAGGCATGCCTCATGTTTGGGTTTTTCCCCATCACTGAGTGTATGTTGTTGTAATGCGATATCTTCCTGTATTTGTGTGTTGACACTACTAAATGTCAGTGTTGAGAACTAAGAATGGGTATGAGTACAACATTTTCTTTCTTTATTTGCTCCCTCCTTGCATAACAATATGTTCTCATTGGTGGTTTATTCTTTCTCTTGATTATGTAAGTCATAGAAGTATGAAAAATTAATACCCCCCTGATGTATTCCCATACTCCTTACACATCAACTAACTCCAACCTTCAAACAATTGTCATTGTCCAATGACGATAAGAACCTAATATACTAGATGAATCATTATTAATATTTGAAAACCGGTAATCAGAAACATGACAAGCACAACAACATGTAGCACACATCTATAGAAAATTTGTTAGTTTGCGTCAACATTTTAGTGCTAGTTGGTATATACCTTAACAAAACAAATCATATTTAAGAGGACAAATTGTACAGTTGTGTAAAAGATTAGGTAAATGATTGCTGATATGTCCATCTACTTTCATCAAATTGTTAAAATCTTGTTGCAAGATACTCATTCTTGAATATAATGTCCCCTGGATTCCTGGCTTTCCTTATAAACTAAAAAAGAAAAAAAATGATACAAAATTTAGAAAATCACATCAAACATTTCTTTAACGATAGTGTGTCTATATTCCCACCTCCTTAAGCATCAACACACTTTTTGATGTTACCTACATGACTATACTCACATTCCAGTTTGCATCACCTTAGCCTTTTTCTTAGCAGCAGATTGTAACTTTGCTTTATGTAGTTGATGCTCATTCCTAGTCTTGATTCTTCTAATCAAGGAAGATGTGCTATTACCCCACTAATCATGGTGTGCAACTTTTTTGACCCCTCTTCCTTCTCCTCACTTTTGGTAATATTATCAACCAAACCCTTGACGTTGTTCTTTGATAAAATAATGAGTAATAAAACTTGATATACCTAATAGTATAATTCTATACAATTAAGCATACCTTCTGATAAGCCTTCTTGTTGTCTGCAACTACTCATTCATGTGTAGCTAATTGTGTTGATCCCCCCTATTCAACACTGACAATCCAATTAAAATTTCAATTTCAAGTTCAATGAGCATCTCCTCGATGTCATCATCCACCAATCTACCACATGAACAATATTTGTTATTCATATTACTTTATACCCAATTATAAACGTCATTAGAATTATAATGACAAACTCATGTCTTTTGTATATACTCTGGTATACATTACTAGATGTTTCACGTTGCTAAGGTGGATTTACAATAGTTCCTCTTCACAATGTAGACTCATTGACTTATCCTTGGCTGGTATGGTAGAACGAACTTGCTACCACCATCCACAGTTCCACACAACTAAGGTCCGCACCAGCAGTTGCATGCTAAGGGAAACATCATCACATAAAAAGTCTCTTACGAATTTGTTGGCTCTAAAACGTACAAGTAATTAATATATAATCACTTCGCTCATAATTACATGCCCATCTTGAATTCTTGCATCAAGAGCGTTATCAGATCGTGTTGTTAGTTTTGTTGCAGGTGTTTTCTTCACAGTTATTTCTGTGATGCCACAATTGTAAGCACGTACCACATGTTTTTCCTACATCAGACATGACCATACATTTAATAACAATGAGTTGTAAATTACGCTAATAACATATAACATAACAAAACAACCTAACAATATTGTTCTTTTATCTGTCTTCGTACTGGTTGCTGGCTCTTTCGGACCCAATTTATTAAGCTTATACTTCTAGCATTCAAATTACCTGATACTTCCAAACCATCAACAACTTTATCTAGGTTGCCATAACATATCTTGCCCATACATAACGAAGACTAAAATATTACCATCATGGTAAGAATCTAAACGAACAAAAAAATGCCATTCTACTCTTATTAGGAGGAAGTATCGTTTTTTCTAAGGTTCCTTTCTTACACCTATTAGCGCGAAGCCAAAAATTTTGGGCGGGAAAGGACCATATGATTCAACTCAAATAATTTCCAGTAAATTGAATTTTAGCTTGCAAAAATGTAGTATAATTTAAAATGGAACATAATGTGAGCATGACGTTTATGTTTCTATCCAAAGCATCATATAAAAATCAAGTCAAAAGAAACAATGCGAAATGCAAACAAAAATATACTCATTCAATAAAGACGGCTTATAATCCAAAACACGCACGTGGCATAGAATGACCCATTTCTGAAAAATATTTCACCCTAACCAATTAGTCATTAGGAACTCAATATTGATTTCTTATGGTGCTTTTACACAACATTAAGAAGCAACAATTGCGGGGGGTCATTGAAAACTTATGTCAATTGATAGTCAATATTTTGTGCTCCTCATGGTGTTGTCTTGGTAATAAGCAAAGTCTATCTTGCAATTTACAAAAAAGAGAACGTCAACATTTAATATAAATGAACGACCACCATCATGGTGTTTTGGTATTCTTTTGTCTTACATACCATTATAATACATGCATTTGATCATTCTGTGAATAAAGTCATAAACATCCGTAATATTGTTAAACGGCAATAAATAAACTTGTAATGCAATAATAATCAATGACTTGGATATGACATCTGATAATTTATTATTTTCATGCGGGTAGGCGGGGAGGGGGGAAAGTAGTTTCAGACAGTGATGTGCAGTCGTGTCGCCTAGGCGGCTGGGAAGGTAGGGCACGAACTACTAGTTCAATCTATTTTGGTTAATTTTTGTGAGGAATGCACATCATTTTAGGCAGAATGGTAGAGCACGTGCCCTCCCATGCCTAAATATGGCCACGCCACTGCCTTTAGCGTGACAAGTATCATATCATTTTGTGTTAGTATTTTCTCAGCAGCCTATTTTTTGTAGAACTTAACCATAAGTAGCAATATACATAACAAAAAGATGACATAACAAAACGTTAGATCCTTATAAATATTTTGTGTACCAAATTACTAGCAGATCTTTGACACCTTTCCTCACCTCAAACAAAGATGTTGGTTGTAAGCTACTTAAATCCAACCAAGGAACCCATTTTTTCTTAGTATGACAACAAATCCAATCATAATCAATAACAATAATTATGGCATTCTTATCCGGCCAGAGTAGCCCGGCTGGTTGCGGCTCGTTCAGTCGAAATGAATGACCCGAGTTCGAACCACACCGAAAGGTGCTCTGTAAAAGGTACTCCACCCTAATTTGGTGTGGGAGGGTGGTGAGTGGACCACACCCTCTCATGCCTCAAGAGTTTACCATTATATGCTCGCCATGGGTAGGTTCTCTCAGTCATCAAAAAAATAATTAATGGTATTCTCGTGTTATCTGATGAAATTTTCAAAGCAGGAATAATTGTGTTGCTATTTTCACATCCTCCGAGAGTGTGTGTTCATGTTCACTTTCCAGATTTTTTAACATAGAGAATTCCTTGCCCACATGATTATATAACAAACAATAATCTCTCACATATCAAAATAATGATCACACTAAAAAATATTAACTCAATCATTTTTGTACCTTTTTCTAGTATATCTTATCACTGAGTTACTAAGACCAATGTCAGTTTCAATCTCCTTTCCCTTCAAGCAATATGTGCTTTCTGTAACATATATAAATTTCAATCAATGAACCTATTTTCCTTAACAAGAAACCACATTTAAAAATTAGTAATAATAAATCACAAATAGTCTATATAAATAATTAACCAACACCACTGGTTAACACAACAACTTCATTTACAATGAGATTTTTCCATGACTTCTTGTTACTATAGGATAATGTGCTTGGATTCATAATACACATGCATAACCTTTTGATGATTTTAGCCATATCTAGTGCACACCTTGTTTCAACCCTAGAATTTGCTAGCCCACTATCAAGAATACTGCTCAAAACATTGCTAGCAGCTCTCTGCTAACAAATGTGTCATTGCAAAGTGTCAATATATATCCACATACACAAACAATACGCACACAAAAAATCATATACAAATCAGGCATGTAACAAAACAAACAAGAATGTAATTTCTTCCAATTTGACACCATGTTTGTGCCATCTACCTTTTTATCAGCTGGAACTATCTCTAGCGCATGCATCCCGTGCTGATTGCCTGTTTCTTCTTCCATACCATGCAACATTACTTCACATTTTAAAATAGCATTGGGCAATAATGTTTACTTATCCCCCTTCCGAATCTATATGTATATTCACGTTCCGCACCTTGAATATAAATTTTGGTTCATGATATTTCCTTTTCTTTCTTGAACTCTTCCTTTTTTTGATGTTGTTCAAACATCTTCAGACAAAGACAATCATTTTTTTGGATTGAACCTTGTTATTCTAAATAAATGTGTAGCATAGTTGAACAGATGTAACATAAACACTCATAAACACAAAGCCCAAACCACAAGTGTATCTATATCAATAATCCTACTGATACATTGCATATCATTAATTAGAAAAATGAACATCGTATGCTTACATAAAAATGTAAAAATGGTGATTTATACATAGTTCTCTCTCTTTTTGGTATCTTCTTGCTGACAATATTTTTTGTCCTTTCTAGGTTGGTATGTCCATTTACAGTTTAACTTAGGATCACATTTTTGTAAAATTACAAAACAAATTCAATGCATATTGTTTCAATAAATAAACACCTGTGAATTCCAAACATTATTTCTCTAATGTCCAAGTTATATTTACAAAATACATAGAGTCATATCAACCGACCAAGAGGCTGAGAAGCCAACAACTTGACAATTTTTACAGTTTATGTCAGAGTTAGTTAAGTGTGTGCTTTAAGGCATGTGCTTTGACACTTAGAGCGTAAGCGAAGTGGCATGTATCCAGGGGCCTTAGGTACTAGGAGACCAGCTACACCACAAAGTGTTGTCAGACTTCATCCTCGCCATCGACCCTCTCTGACCAAGGACGAGGGTCCAAGGTCTTCCATGTCACCTCTCACTTCCATCAACTCTGAAGATCGTCTATGAGAGAAGGAGGATGATTGGGGCTTCCATTCTCATAACCATCACCATCACTATGAAGGAGGTCACCATCAACCATCAGTACCCTTGTGGTTAGTATTTGTTGTATTTTTTCCTTCTTCCCCATCTTGTTCATCACCCTCCATCCATTCATCTTGTTATGAATTTGTTCATGTGTGAATCTATATTGTCTCTCATTACATGAGATGCTTGACCATTTTCTTTGGTTGGAAATATCCATTAAGGCTCTCTCAACATGTAACATTCACATCCTTTGATTGTATATACTCTTAGTAATGTTTATCTCCATATCATTTCTCTTTAATGCTTGACTCACATGATTAGATACCATCTTATTCTTTTTTTATTTCCAATGCCTCAAAAGAGTAGTATTAGTCTATATCTAGAGTTATGGAGTAGTATGAATGCATGGAAATATTGGAATAGTAAAGCTAATGATCGTATTATTGTATTTTCGATTGTATGTTTGCAATATCAAGAGAGACACACACTTATGATCTAGACCTACCTCAATCTTGAGAGAGGAGGGAATAAACACTAATGATGATTGCTTGTAAACTATGCTAAGTGTGTACTATTGGGATGAGTATGTTGGTGAGAGACCTTACTTGGTGAAATTCAATCCAAGTTTTATCCATATATTAAAACATACCCATATATCCAAGTTCTATCTTGTCTTGTTAGTATAGGTTTACTTACTTTAGTTGTTTTCTTCTTTGTTTGGTTACCATCATTCTGTAAGGGACACTTATCTCTCCTTTTGGTTAGATCCCTTTAAGCCAATACTTCATATCCTAAACACTTGTCACCCCCTTATCCCTATTTACTATACAAGACCCTATATTATAGTTGTGGGTGTCTAAGTATCAATATAAATATAAACTCTGATTACTCTAGACTTGCCTCTGTTTGGACGTGAGATCTAAGACAATTCACTTTTGGTGTTGTTGCTGAGGACAAGGCAATAGGAAACTGTTAAGGACCCAAGGTCTTGTTAAACTATGTAAGTTCCTTAAGTCTATCAATAGATGTAAATGAACAATCTCCTAGGTCCAATAACACGATATACCTTAAAAACTCATTTAACGTGTCCTCTTACTAACCTTTACCCATACAATTTCTTTCAGGAACTTAGTGTGAGTAGTATCCTTCTCAATCAACAAAAGAAGCATGGCCGCTCAAGGTGGAATGCGAACAATCCACCTCCACCTCCTCCACCTGTTGGTGGAACTCTCTCTAGTTCATGGATGCCATGTGTACAAACAAGGAATCATGTTGTCCTCTTTCACTTTAATATTGAAAACCTGGAGTTGAAGATAGCCTTCCTAGATGTGGTTCAACAATGAACTCTCAAGGGAAACTCAGTTGAAGATAACCCTTACCACTACATGGACACCTTTAAAAATATATGTGGAACTTTGAAGATCAATAGGGATCTACAAGAGGTTATCTATTGTAAAGTGTTTCACTCTAAGAGACAAAGCTCTTGCATGGTTCTAGGCTATAATACATGAAAAAATCATCAGATGGGAACTCGTAGTTTATTCCTTCATCACCAAGTTCTACTCTATTGAGTAAACCATATACTATAGAAACAAAATCACTAGCTTCAGGGAGAAACCATGTGAGAGCTTGAGTGAAGCATGGGAAAGAAGTCAAGAGTACCAAAGAGATTGCCATCACCATAACTTTGATGAGGGAAACATAGTGACTACCTTTGACAATGGGTTAACTCCAAATGAGAGGAAAAAACCTAAACATTGTTTGGAAGCAAATTCATGGGGCATAACCTGAAAAGATCAAAGGAGATAGTTGATGACATGGCTGCCTTGCAAGCCAATTTAGGATATGAAAGAGGACCATCTAATATAATATTTGCTGTGGGGACTACTACTAAATGTAAGGCACTTGAAGCTCTTTCCACAAAGAATGACAACACAACTACATACGTCCGCACTATGAAGGAGACTGGATATAAAGGAAAGAATCTCTTGGAAATGCAATGAACTATGTAACATTTGGAGAAACTGGCCATGAATCTGAATATTGCATCTGTACTCATGAACAAGAAGATAACCAAGAAGGTTTGATAAAAAATGTCTTTTATGCCAACTTTAAGAGACCCGACCATTCCGTATTTTCTTATGGCAATAGGAATGATGCGGAAAACTATGACTAGTTGAACACTCCTAACAATCCACCCCTAAGGCCACTTGGGTTTGGAAGATGCGGTGGGACCGTCTCGATTCAACCACAACACCACTTATTAATAGAATAGGAACAACTTTCAAGGCCAAAACTAGAACCAAGGTCAGAACCAAGGCAAAGTCAGAATCAAAGCCAAATGCGGACACATATGTGAATTTTGAAATGCTCCACTTCACAAAAAGAAAAGATTATATTAACAATATACTCAATAAAAGTACGATCAACAACAACAAAAATGTTAAGAATGATGCAAGTACATATGGGGTGTGTAATTGATAAATGTGTATTTATCCCTTTTATTTACATATTTTTGATATTTGTTTAGGATTGTTTTGTTATTCATTCTCTTAGTTTCATAATTAATTGTGTTATTTTAGATTTTTATCTTTAATTGGATTTTTAATTATATTTTCTTGGGTTTTGTAGGAAAATTACATAATTTGCAGCAGTCCTGAAATTCATATATACCCGTCACCAAAAGTGACATAACTTTTGCGTTCAAACTCCAAATTGAGTGTACAATAATTTATTAGAAAGGGAATTTAATTTTCTAAAAGAAAATCCATTTGGACCTCTTTTGTGCTTTTCTTGGAGAGAAATATGTTTGAATTCACTATTGTGAGAATCTGCATTAAAGAGAGTTACATGGTCAAGATAATTAAAGACAATCAACTTTCTATTTGACCAATCCAGAAAATTCAAAAAGCAGTCTCCCTTTCTTTTTCCCCCTCTTTTTAGGGTAGTCTACCCCTCCCCCTACTATAAAAAGAGGGACTCTCCACTTGTAAAAGCATTCCATTCTTCATTTCATTTCATCTAGTTTTTAGTTGTAGACCACATATTGTACAATGTTGGATCTCATTTTAGTTTACATTTCTTTTAGTCTCATTATGTCTGAGTAAATCTCTCAGGAGCATGGGAGTAGCCCCATAGCCCGGTTCTATTCAATATAAAAAGTTATATTACTCCATCGAGAAAATGTCTTCTCTCTATTTATGTGTGGTTATTTGGATGATCTGATATACTCTTATAAAGTGATATGACCGTGGATCTTTGTAAGAACAAAATAATAGTGTCTTAATTAAAATTATCATCTTTTTATATTTTTAATCTTATTATCGTTATAATCCTTGGTGACACGACAACCTGAGCCTTGGATTTGAATGCCAATTTGAATTCACATGCTTCTTGATATGACCATGGATAGTGACATGTTGGACGGTTGGTCAATGATCTGTGAACGTCGGGACCAATGGGTTCACGGGAAGTCCAACCCTTGTGAGTTTGTCTGTAAGGACATGCAACCACAAGGTCCTAATTTGATCCTTGGAGTTTAACATTTGATAAGTTAAATAGGAGCATGGTTTTGGTGGTGATCTACTGAACCCCCAAATCTTTATTTCTTGATTAATTAAACTTTATTTTAGCACTTTTATTTTTGTTCTTAGTTTTAAGAAACCTTCTCATCAGAACTTATTTTCCCATTTTATCAATCGGATTTAGATTTCAACCTCTCTCTTCATCATCTCCGTGGATCGACCCTTCTATACTAGCCTTTATCGGAAAGTAGAAAAAGGATAAACTCTAGGATAATTTTCCTTGTGATTGGTGTGCTAAATGACGTGCGTTAGTAATTGGGTAGAAGTCTGATCTACAAAATCAGAACAAAATTATTAACCAACAACTCAAAAAGTTATCTGGTCTTATAAAGAACCTATATGGAAGAACCCATCTAGAACCAAGCAAAATTCTGGAGGGCACAGAACTACAAATATTACCATGCTAAGGTTTGATATTGTTATGCAGAATCGATCATATGAAGTTCATTAAGAGAGTGCTCCTACACCTGACTGCCACTCTGAGAGACTCGAGATTAAATAGGAATCTACTCCTATAGTTATTCCAAAAAAAAAATAGGAAAATATAGGAAACTAGCTAAAGAAAGCAATTTCATTTTATTGCACGTGCAATAGAATAATAGAAATTCTTCTTCTCTAAGATTCCCTTTTCCATATAAGCACATAAAAGCTCATATGAAGAAGTGATATGATAAGTTTATTTAGGCAATAAAGAATCTACATTTGGACATTCCTATTTTGGATGCCATAGAGGAAATGCCTTTACATCAAATTCTTCAAGGATCAATCACCAAAAGGGATATGGAGATGAAGTAGTTATTCTTAAACTCACCAAAATGTCAAGTGTCTTCATACATGCCAAGATGCCCAAAAAACTAAAAGATCCATGAGCTTTCACTGTCCCATTCAATGCAAGGGATAATGAAGAAAGGAAACACCATTTTGGGGGCTATCATAAGTTTAATGCCGCTCACTCTTGACCAAAGGCTTGGCCTTAATGAAATCAAGAGTATGGGAATGTGGATTCATGTCGTTGATCATAACTTCACTAAACCTCTTGGTATTGTGGATGATGTGCCCATTCGATTTGGAAGATCCCTTATCCCATGTGATATCATAGTTATTGATATTGTAGAAGTGTAACAAACTAAAACCTAGCCTCTTGACCTTGATCTTGTGTCTTGGAGGATAGTCACCTTATATCTTTGGGCTTACCCAAACAAGGATAAAGATATACATATTAGTAGCTTAATTGAAACCCTAACATGTAGACATATGAACAAATATGACCTAATGTTTTCATAATTAATCTTTAGATCAATGAAGGATATCTAAAATATGTCGTATGAGATGATGTTGATTAAAATTGATGATAATAGAGATAATATACATAGGAGAATTATGTGTTCATAATTGAGAGAAAAGATTAGATTATCCAAATAAATATATATTTAATATACTAAATGAGATAAAAGATAAATATATAAGATTTCATGCATAAAAATGACATATATCCTTTTGGTTGTAATATGATGGCATTGGAATAATAATGATAATAATGATGAAATAATATGTTGACTAAAATAAAATGGCCCACAAACATCAATAATGTAAAACTCATAAAACAAAGACTAATTGTTAAAAATAACTTGAGATTCATTTTCCTTAGATATGTTTTGGGTTGGAGGCCAAGTTTCACAAATTTAGGATAATCATAGCCAAATCAATTTTATTTAGAAAAGAAAAGGTGATTTACCTCTATGATTGACATAAAATATTTAATGACTCAAAAAGTGCAAAATAATATTGCATTCGTAATTTACACATTAAAAATATATTTTAGATGAATTTTCATACAAAGTTAATAATATCTAATGTACATGTGTAGAATAGGATAGAGAAAGTGTGTAAAGGTCCAAAATATTAAATAATGAGAAAAATAATCCCAAAGGATAAAATTAATGGCCAATTCATGTTCCATATGATTAAGTTCGCTTGAGGGTGACGTTTCACATTAATTGATGAATTCTAGAAGTCTCTAATGTGATAAAAAGAGAAAATATGAATTACTTTTAAATAATTAAATAAAATACTTAGAGACCCCAAAAGAAAAATTTAGTGACACATTTGAATTCTACATACCCAAATTAGCCTAGGTATACAATTTCATATTGATTGGACAATATTTGGACCTTCAATTTGATTGGAAAGTAAAAGATATAATTAATTAACCTCACTTTATAATTTTCCAAGTTCTCAGTTTCATTTATCTGTCATGCCAGTTTTTCCTTTGCTTGTCAAAATCAGGTCATTTCTGGGCCGTTTGATTAAAATCCAATGAGAGATGTCTTATCCCCTACCTCCCACTTTGAGAAGACTGTATGAATAGTGTTTGTGAGTTTCCTTTTCCCCTTCTACCTCTCACTTCCTCTTCTCTGAGTATCTTTCTCAAATTTCTTGGCCTCTGTTTCCCCCTTGATTTTCTGCATCATAGGACCCTATACGTTATAAGGTCTGTGGCCTCTATGACATGTCCGTAACCCATCTCTCAGTTGCCCGTTTTCCCCCTATTCCCCTCTTCGCTCCCTTCTTCTCACAACCCCAGGTCGTAGGGCCTATGAATTTGTTACGACCACCACCTCCCGATAACCCCCAATTAAGGGAGACCGAGAGGTCGAAGCCGCACCCATAACTTCCGGATCAAAGGTTCGGCAATTAACCAAGAATAATTATCAAATTTTAACAACAATACTGAAAAGTTGTAAGAAAATAAATTTTTACATACCTTTTTGAAAACTTGGATCTCTAAACTTCTATCCACTTACGGATCCTACTCTAACTAATCCTCCTTGTATTTAACTTCATGTATTTCACAATATGACGATTTACTATTTGTCCTTTTGGCTTGTACCTAAAACGCCGACAAACAAAACGTCGGTCAACTGAAGGTGTTATGTGGAGAAAACAATAATCATGTAAATACATTAACAATGTAATCGTTCAATTAATCATTTAACCACCAAGATTACATTTTAGATATAACTCCGCGATCCAAGAGTACCCTCTCCTCTATGTTGTCCCCATTAAACCCCTCATGATCCACCTATAAGTGAACCAATTTCTAGGGTTGAGTCCCATGGCACCACTCGTAAGTAGCCCACTCCTTAACTCAGGGCAGGCTAATGAGTCTCATGGCACTACACGTAGGTAGTCCAGTTTCTAACTCTCGGTAACCTAGACCTTGCTCTAGGATTACCCCTTTTTTCTTAGCCTTTTCAAAGCAATAGAGGTGGAACCAGATCTAGCCAGTTATAGATGCACATTTATAGTGATAATCATAGTCACTTTATAGTTGCATGAAATAAATAAACATCCAACAGTTATTTTCAAGCAACCGATCAAAACTTCGGGAATCGCCGTGAAACTAGAGCAATTATTCATAAGCGTAACCACATACCTGATTTGATGAGTCATGCAGATTATTCAACATACACTTCATGTATATACCATCAAACCAATCAACAGATCCAAGCAAGTAATTCAATCATCACATAATTCCTAAAAAGAATATGTACTCTATTTATTACATACTTTATCAAGAATCTACTGTATTGACTTGGATTCACTTTCTAGGGTTTTTGTATACATTTTAGGGTTTCATTTTGCAATTAGGGTTTTGCCTTTACTTTTATTACCATAAACCGTAATTAGACAAAACTACCTATAACCATTAGTTTCTCATTCTATTTCTCCTAATAGGATTAGGATCATCATTTAACAACATATTTCCATATTTTCAAATTAACTATGATAATCTCGTCTTTTACCCTAAATTAGCCATCTTTTCATGTGAAATAGATTAAAACTCAACTTTAATATTTAACAAGTTAATGCTTCTCAAATTAACCTATTCAACCTCAAAGATTCATCCTTTATTCTCAATTAGGTTTCTAAGGTTTCTTACAAAACCCTAATCATGTTAATTATCTTCATTAAGGATTCTCTAAACCAAACTATGTTCAAGAATCATTATATTACAGTTGTATTCTTACAATTTCGGATTATGACCACTAAAACTCATATTTACCCAAAACAGGGTTTTTAGTTCATTAAATCATGTTCATGATTATAAAACCCTAAAAACAACATAAAAATCATCCTTTCATGATTTTACTATTTTCTTTACTCTTAACAGGTTAAGGTTGATCAAAAACAACATCAAGATTCATCACAGTTGTTTTTATCTCTTTCTAGGGGTTTTCCATCATTTAATGCATTAAAAGATGTAAGACCCTATAATTTTTAATAGAATGCAAGATTAGGCTTCAAACATAATTTATTTGTGTTCCTCTCGTTCTGAGGATCAATTTTCATATATAACTTGTCTAATTCTGAATTACCGATTTATTTCTAGAATTATTTGAAGTTAGCATCACTTAGACCAATCACGTGCTGCCACGTCAGCAGAAAGAGATTTACCTTGACTTGTTGCAATCCGGCTCTCTTTTAGAGTGAAAGGACTCCCATGCCCTCTCTCCTTAAACCCTCTATCAGGGGTAAATGGGTCAAACGCCTGCTAGGTCATCTTCTTCCTCACAGTGCCGACCCGCGTCCGCTGCAGGCGAGCCGACCTCACGGCCTGCCCCTCCTCCTGGGCCCCGAGGTTGCAGAGGAGCTCAGAGAAGCTTCCCTAGGTTCCGACGACCTCAACCCAGCCTTCTTCTCGTGGCTGAAGCTGGTTAAAAATGAAGTATTCCGTCTCTTAGGGTTGGGTTGCAGCGCTGCCGCCACAACTCTTTAGGCCCTCCGACCTATGCGCCGCGACTCGTACCATCTCCAAACCCCTCCCCGGATCACCAACTAACTCCAAGAGGAGTGTCAGACGATGCTACACAGAAGATGCACCATCTTCAGGGAGCGTTGGTGCAGATCGTAACCATGGAGTGGGGGAGAACTTTCTACGATCTTGTGGAGAATAAACACCACCTCTTCCAACGAGGGACCCTGGGTTCCTATTTATACGTGTTCCCAGGAACCCTAGAGGCCACTAAGGCTAGGGAAGGAAGGGGTTGAGAAACATGTCCATGTTTTAGAAGAGGAAAATGCAGTTTCCTCCCTCTTGTCCTACGACTGAAAAGGCAGGTATATGGATATAGAAGGGCCACCATCCACGCACCCTTTCCAAAACTAAATCTCATTTTCCTTTGCCCTGTAATTAGATATACATGTATATGTATAACTTGTCAAAGGATCTTTTTCTTATCACACCTCTCCTTCTCTCTCTTATGGTGATGAAGGAAACTTATCTCTTTGATGAACCATACTCTTTAATATTATAAATCTGAACCTATCTCATGGCGACGAAATTCTTCTTTCTCAAAACAAATAATATTTTTCTTTTTGATAATTCTCAAAGAGTCATTATTACATTATCTTTTTTTTTATTTTGTTTTATTTGTCTTTTTCTCTTTATTTTTCTCATTGGTATTCCTTTTATCATTAGGAATTCTTGGGATACGAAATTTCACCAAAAATAACTCAGTTATACAACTTTTCATTAGTTTTCCACATCTTACCATTGTTTTTAATTTCTTTCTTAATAAAGAAATATTTAATTAATCTTTTCTTTTATTATTGCACTCTTTATGCAACTTTGGACTCCTTGGAACCCAAGGAACCCAAGAGGCACGAAATCCCTCTTTGGATTTGCCTTCTAGAGGTTTCTACATATTTCTTTTCTCAAATATTCAATTATTCATTCACTAATTAAATTTTCTTTGTTATTTCCTTGTTATTGGGCCCAATAGCCAATAAAGCCCACAACACATACACCAAGGCTATTGTAAAGGAAATCCATGTCTTCAAAACAAATGATATCATTATTTGTTCAATTATCTTTAATATGAGAAGTTACATTTCTCACCAAATGATCCCAAAAAATTGGGGTTGTAACATCCTTCCCATCTTATAGAAATTTTGTCCTCAAAATTCTATGAATCAAACAAATAAACAAACAATTCAGGATAAGACTTCCCATGTCCATCATTGGCCCCTATGTGGCTTTACCGTACTCATGGCACTTCCACAGAACCTTTATCATCACATATTCTTTTCTCTGAGTCCTTTCATCCCGGCGTCTATAAACTGCACAGGTGACTCAGGCCATGTCAGCCTTTCTTGGGGCTCACTAGGTTCATTGCTCAGCCATGGTCGAGTACCTCACATAGTGCTCTAAATTTGACACATGGAACTCCTCACACATTACTTTATCCTGAGGGGTATGGTCAAACTTAACCTTCTCCACCAAACCATGTCAAAAGAACCCATGCACCTGGGACTCATCTCTCTTAGTTATAACTTAGAGGGGTCTGTCTAATTTTCATGTCACATTTTCTCCCACAGTAACTTGTATGTCAGTCTACTTTGCATCTGCTCACGACTCTCATCGTCTCTAGGCTCCTTTTAGCCCTTGCACAATCAAAGTGACTTCATCTACACACACTGTGGTCCCTTTTCTAACCATCATGTGGTCCTTTTCTAACCATCATGTGGTCCTTTTCTAACCATCATGTGGCCCCTTTCACCAACATCACCTTTCTGAAGTGGTGACTGACGCAACCTCCCTTACAGAGCTTCTTATAAAACCCGATACTGGCTATGGTGGTCATTGTCACATCTTTCATAGGACAAGAACTGTCTCTAGATATCACCCTGAACGAGCACACATGCCCTCATCAGACCCTTTAGTCTGGATCATACTAACCATAGTTAGGGGTGATAAACTATATTAACGTTGAGTTCTTCATGCACCTACTTCCATCTTTTGGAAGGAAACCTTTAGGTCAAACTCAAGAACCTTTGAACTCACTTCATGGTGTAGTTGAACCATCTCTCTCATGGGTAGTTCAACCAGATCTGTCCCTTGACAGAACTCTTTCTTTCTCACGTCATCTAGGTAAGGCGAACTACCATAACCCATATTGCATCTCAACCTTCCTTGATCTAGGGGAGACTTACAACATCCATTGTGATGAACTCCCTTTCTCTTTTGGGGACTTTTATCCTTTATATCAATACACTGGGTTACTGATATTCGTCCTTTACCCTTGGCTTGCATGGCCATATACCACATGCAAACTTCATCTTAAGCATCCAAAGTGCTATTGCCATTTACCACGGTGTATGGTGATCTTCAATCATGATTTCCTGTATGTCATGATTCTTCAAGATTGATTCCTCTGAAACTCTAAACCACTCTAGTCTGGGTTTCATCACCTTCTTTTCCAAAGAAGTGCATCTGAGGTTCTACCACCATCCCTTCAAGGACTAGACTGGCTAACCAGACAACCATTAACTATTCTCGTTACATAAGGGTTAGCCAAACATATCTTCTTTTCCCACCTTAGGGTTAGCTTAACAACCTCTTCTAGCCAAACTAGGCAACTATATCTCAACCAGAGCATCCATTACCACTTCACCTTCTTATGTATTAGGTAAAGTTGATATCATACACCTTCATGTATTCCTCTCATTTAAGCTCTAAGTCTACTTTATTGAGAACAACTTGAGCTCATCTTCTTGGTGATCAAACTCAACCTTGTATGACTCATATCTCATGATAAAAACATCCTCATAAGGTGACTACATTATTCCTCTTAGTATTTGCAAACCATCCAAGTATCATTCACTTTACCAGGGCATGTTATCCTCTCTATCCTCATGCCTCGTAGCAATGTTCCAACTCACATCATCTTTTATCCTTGGTGTATGGCATGTGTACTGTCCTATCTCTCACTCCCATAACAAGAAGAAATAAGCATTTGGCGACCGTCCAAATACAGAGTTCTTCCTGTTCCAAGAGTAGAGATGGTACATCCTACCTTACCAATACACCTTTACATCTAAGTTACAACGTGCCACATATGTCTCTACATCACAGACATCATGATATCAAACTAGTCTTGAACCTACTGAGGTTTATATCCTTGGTCATCTCCTCTAGGTCTATAGGGTACCGACTCTTTTGGGGTCATCCCCCTTCCCTCATGCATCAAGAGAGTTCCCTACTCATCTGCCCTTTGGGTCCCATGAGTTCATGAAGGTGATCAATCTCCTACCCATGGCCCTCAGACAATGATAGCTGTTACCTCCCGACCCTATGGTCATGTGCAACTGGGGAATTAGGAAACTCCTACTTTTATCGGTCTTATCCCTACCTGACCCTAGGATAGACTTAGGATTCTCCATTATAGTACATGTTCAACTTAGAACCTTGCCCAAGCCTTTATCATATCCCCTTATATACATGGGCTGACATCCATCCTTTCATAGGGGTCATGGTGACTTGCCTACCTTGGTCATGCCCCTTACCGGTTACCTCCATGGTAACACATCCACATGTACTTAGAGATGGATATCTATGGGTTTACAGGCTCATTCTCATACCATGTACTTTTCACTTAGCTTCTCAAGATCCTATGAGACCTCTTTAGGTCACCTTAAACCAACAAAACTGATATACACCCTACCAAAGGGCCCCTCTCCCATGATGGGAGGAAAACTATCTCTTGACAACATGGTCAAAAAAGCACTTAGGTCTAGGGTTTACATCCACATGAGCCTTCTTAACCCTAGCAAGCTATTAAGGCACAACAGATCACCTACCGAACCAAGCTAGGTCATATTTGTTCTCACTCCTCAACATCGGGTCAAGATTATACCTTCCCACGTTTTCAACTTAGTTATGAGGGGTTCATCAAACATACCCTTCATCTTAAGGGGGCTTCCTTTTTCCTCTATACATGAGGAGTACCATGCTCGAAACTATAGCAAATTTTCTTCATGAGCATTAGGTATACTACTTCCGCTCTTATAGGCCTAGGAACCCTAGGTTCACTTTTAGGTGTCCAACTGCATGCTCTATCTCTTAACCACGAACCAAGCATGCAGAAGGCATGACATGCACTTCTTGTCATCCTTCAACACGAGCAACACTTAGAGTTGGGTCCTCCTTAAGGACAACCAACAAGGTACAAGGCCTCATAACCTGTTTACTAAACCTTTCTAGGTCTAAGGAACTCTTCTTCCTACCTCAGAAGGTAAACACCTATACCGTAGGCACCTAGTTACCAGAAGCTTCATCTTTTCTCTCTAGGGTTTGGTCCCTCTAAAGGCAAACAAGATATCATAAACTTTCAGGGATCGATCATGAGGCAACCACTATCATCCATTGTTCCTCATATCTCGGGGTTTTAGAATTCCAACCTTCTTGCTGGGTTTCCTGCTCTCTCTAGAGCTAACCCTACCTCCGACCTCACCATTAGAGGTCCTCTCTAATGAAGGTTCAACCTCAAAAGCATGCCCCTACCTGGATGAAACTTATGTTCAACCTATGTTCGCTCCAGGTTATCCCTAGTTCTTTATACTTATTTCATAAGCCATCCTTCATACTCTCCTGGTCATGGTTTCAACCCTTTGCTCACACTACTAACGTACCCTGGGTGCATGCTATGCCCCACTTGCATAAGCCCATAGGGTTTCTAAGGTCCTTCACTAACATCATCATCTAAGGAGCTATCCTTTACCCTAACATGCACGACTCTTCCCAGGGTTGGGTTACCAAAGGTGCTAGGTCACCCATGGATCATATGGCATCCCAAAGGCATGTCCTTCGAACACCTGGTCTAACTCATCTCTCTCTAACCTTCACTTAGGGTTAGGGTTAGCATCATCCTTAGAGGATGTGCCAGGTCTCTACCTGCAATGGAGATCTCTATCTCCAAGACTAACTTATCCTCCTGACAAGAAGGCTTAGCCTCAGGTCTCTTCTGAGGACATGACAACTCATGTCATACGAACTAAGCATGTATTTATTCTTTAGTTTGCGCTTAATCTATTAAGCTTATATCCATGACATCTTATTTACATACTTTTCATTAATTTGGTGGATGATTCCTTAGACCTTATTATCCTTACCCATACCTTAAGAGGGTGAGGAGGAGAGAGAAAACCCTAATCCTTAAGGTCCTTAAGGGAATTTGTGATGAGAAGGGATGAATAAGATGAGAAAGTCCTAAAGGTATCTTATTTCGATTCATACCCTAAGACTTTGGCCAGGCAGTCACACAGATCCGGGAGTCTTCATATTTCGACTAGCGGTGCGGAGGAAAAATATTGCCAGCCCCCAGTCGTGATCCTTTTCTAGACACCTCCATCTTTCAGATAATCCTCTAATAACTCCCTTGGGTTCTATGGAGTTTGTAAAATTTTATAATTATTAATGGTTAACTGAGAAACCTACGCTCTGATACCAAATGTTACGACCCCCACCTCCCGATAACCCCCAATTAAGGGAGACCGAGAGGTCGAAGCCGCACCCATAACTTCTGGATCAAAGGTTCGACAATTAACCAAGAATAATTATCAAATTTTAACATACTATATTGAAAAGCTATAAGAAAATAAATTTTTACATACCTTTTTGAAAACTTGGATCTCTAAACTTCTATCCACTTACGGATCCTACTCTAACTAATCCTCCTTGTATTTAACTTCATGTATTTCATAATATGATGATTTACTGTTTGTCCTTTTGGATTGTACCTAAAACGCCGACAAACAAAACGTTGGTCAACCGAAGCTGGTATGTGGGGAAAACAATAATCATGTAAATACATTAACAATGTAATCTTTCAATTAATCATTTAACCACCAAGATTACATTTTAGATATAACTCCGCGATCCAAGAGTACCCTCTCCTCTATGTTGTCCCCATTAAACCCCTCATGATCCACCTATAAGTGAACCAATTTCTAGGGTTGAGTCACATGGCACCACTCGTAAGTAGCCCACTCCTTAACTCAGGGCAGGCTAATGAGTCTCATGACACTACACATAGGTAGTCCAGTTTCTAACTCTCGGTAACCTAGACCTTGCTCTAGGATTACCCCTTTTTTCTTAGCCTTTTCAAAGCAATAGAGGTGGAACCGGATCTAGCCAGTTATATATGCACATTTATAGTGATAATCATAGTCACTTTATAGTTGCATGGAATAAATAAACATCCAACAGTTATTTTCAAGCAACCGATTAAAACTTCGAGAATCTTCGTGAAACTAGAGCGATTATTCATAAGCATAACCACATACCTGATTTGATGAGTCATGCAGATTATTCAACATATACTTCATGTATATACCATCAAACCAATCAACAGATCCAAGCAAGTAATTCAATCATCACATAATTCTTGAAAAGAATATGTACTCTATTTATTACATACTTTATCAAGAATCTACTTTATTGACTTGGATTCACTTTCTAGGGTTTTTGTATACATTTTAGGGTTTCATTTTGCAATTAGGGTTTTGCCTTTACTTTTATTACCATAAACCGTAATTAGACAAAACTACCTATAACCATTAGTTTCTCATTCTATTTCTCCTAATAGGATTAGGATCATCATTTAACAACATATTTCCATATTTTCAAATTAACTATGATAATATCTTCTTTTACCCTAAATTAGCCATCTTTTCATGTGAAATAGATTAAAACTCAACTTTAATATTTAACAAGTTAATGCTTCTCAAATTAACCTATTCAACCTCAAAGATTCATCCTTTATTCTCAATTAGGTTTCTAAGGTTTCTTACAAAACCCTAATCATATTAATTATCTTCATTAAGGATTCTCTAAACCAAACTATGTTCAAGAATCATTATATTACAGTTGTATTCTTGCAATTTCGGATTATGACCACTAAAACTCATATTTACCCAAAATTGGGTTTTTAGTTCATTAAAACATGTTCATGATTATAAAACCCTAAAAACAACATACGAATCATCCTTTCATGATTTCACTCTTTTCTTTACTCTTAACAGGTTAAGGTTGATAAAAAACAACATCAAGATTCATCACAGTTGTTTTTATCTCTTTCTAGGGTTTTTCCATCATTTAATGCATTAAAAGATGTAAGACCCTATAATTTTTAATAGCATGCAAGATTAGTCTTCAAACATAATTTATTTGTGTTCCTCTCATTCTGAGGATCAATTTTCATATATAACTTATCTAATTCTGAATTACCGATTTATTTCTAGAATTATTTGAAGTTAGCATCACTTAGACCAATCACGTGCTGCCACGTCAGCAAAAAGAGATTTACCTTGACTTGTTGCGATCTGGCTCTCTTTTAGAGTGAAAGGACTCCCGTGCCCTCTCTCCTTAAACTCACTGTCAGGGGTAAAGGGGTCAAACGCCTGCGAGGTCATCTTCTTCCTCGCAGTGCCGACCCGCGTCCGCTGTAGGCGAGCCGACCTCGCGGCCTGCCCCTCCTCCTGGGCCCCGAGGTTGTAGAGGAGCTCGAAGAAGCTTCCCTAGGTTCCGACGACCTCAACCCAGCCTTCTTCTCGTGGCCGAAGCTGGTTAAATATGAAGTATTCCTCCGCTTAGGGTTGGGTTGCAGCGCTGCCGCCACAACTCTTTAGGCCCGCCGGCCTATGCGCCGCGGCTCGTACCATCTCCAAACCCCTCCCCGGATCACCAATTAACTCCAGGAGGAGTCTCAGACGATGCTACACAGAAGATGCGCCGTCTTTAGGAAGCGTTGGTGTAGATCGTAACCATGGAGTGGGGGAGAACTTTCTGCGATCTTGTGGAGAATAAACACTGCCTCTTCCAACGAGGGACCCTGGGTTCCTATTTATACGTGTTCCCAAGAACCCTAGAGGCCACTAAGGCTAGGGAAGGAAGGGGTTGAGAAACATGTCCACATTTTAGAAGAGGAAAATGCAGTTTCCTCCCTCCTGTCCTACGGCTGAAAAGGCAGGTATATGGATATAGAAGGGCCACCATCCACGCACCCTTTCCAAAACTAAATCTCATTTTCCTTTGCCCTGTGATTAGATATACATGTATATGTATAACTTGTCATAGGATCTTTTTCTTATCACGCCTCTCCTTCTCTCTCTTATGGTGATGAAGGAAACTTATCTCTTTGATGAACCATACTCTTTAATATTATAAATCTGAACCTATCTCATGGCCACGAAATTCTTCTTTCTCAAAACAAATAATATCTTTCTTTTTGATAATTCTCAAAGATTCATTATTACATTATCTTTTTTTTTTATTTTGTTTTATTTGTCTTTTTCTCTTTATTTTTCTCATTGGTATTCCTTTTATCATTAGGAATTCTTGGGATACGAAATTTCACCAAAAATAACTCAGTTATACCACTTTTCACTAGTTTTCCACATCTTACCATTGTTTTTAATTTCTTTCTTAATAAAGAAATATTTAATTAATATTTTCTTTTCTTATTGCACTCTTTATGCAACTTTGGACTCCTTGGAACCCAAGGAACCCAAGAGGCACGAAATCCCTCTTTGGATTTGCCTTCTAGAGGTTTCTACATATTTCTTTTCTCAAATATTCAATTATTCATTCACTAATTGAATTTTCTTTGTTATTTTGTTGTTATTGGGCCCAATAGCCAATAAAGCCCACAACACATACACCAAGGCTATTGTAAACGAAATCCATGTCTTCAAAACAAATGATATCATTATTTGTTCAATTATCTTTAATATGAGAAATTACATTTCTCACCAAATGATCCCAAAAAATCGGGGTATACCCTTGCTTGACTTGTAGGAACCATCCAAGATGTTTGGTTCTCCTCTATCTTCTTAGAATCTGGATGCTCGAACTCCATCCATATACGGTGACTGATCTGACCCCGTGGTGATCTCTTTGACCTTCACAACCAGCAAGGAAGGTTTGTAATCCATCATTTGTATCTCATGAATCTTCTTTCTTGGTCCATAGGCCCTTAAGGCCTGTGAGTTGATTTCCCCTCTTTTAGGCCTTCATCATCACTAGTATTCCGATCTTCACAATTGGGAGCTTTTTGGATGGGCTTTATTTCATTTTGTTTATGATTGGACTCCATGAATACAATTGGATATCCCAGTTCTTACTCAGTCTAGTATTTTCGTGCTTTGATATTGCTTTCTCCAAGCCAGTTGTGGCGGTGAGCCTACTTGAGGTCTATGCACCTCTGGTGCTGTTATTTGGGATCCTTGAGATCAGATGGACACTGGGAACCTATCTATGGTTGTTTCTACTAGTTTTGGTTGACAAAATCGTGAGTCTGATCCTCAACTGTGACATGCTTTAGATTTGATTGGTGTCGATCTATTTTCCTTGACTCGAGATGATGATCGTTCGACCTATACCAATTGCGCCCTCATTTCCTTTCTCATTTTTGTTTTTCTCATCAGGGGTAAATAGTCATTTCATGCTCTGTTGTTCTTCTTTTCTACTTTGATGCACTGAGCTGGGCAGCGAGTTGGCCGGGAGTGGTTGGGCCAGCTCAACAAGTTTTGACTTGCTGGCTGGTTTCCTTGATGACATAGATATTTTAGTATTTGTGATTAGGCAGAGTTTATAAAATTGATAACTATTCCCTAATTAACCAAAATTAAAAATAAATAGTCGTTGGATTCAGAAAAAATATTATCTATCCAATGGTATCAATTTTATCACTTGATTTCAAAGTAATTGATGTAAGTATTATAATGGGTTTTCATTATTGGTTGTAATTTGTAAAATTCATAATATGTCAAAAAAATAAAATAAATATGTTTTTAAATCAGAAAAATATAATCTAAAATATTATGTGGTTTTGATAACTTAAATCCCAACTAATAAAAAGGTAATTTTTAGGGTTTTGAATAATTAATGTAAACCTAACCCAAATTCTACATATATGCTTAATAGTTTCTTTGGAGACCTAGACTTGGATGTAGGACTGAATTTGGACTATTTAGATTCTTAAGTGAGGTATGTTTGCTTCTCCTATTCTTCTATGTTGAGAAATGACCTATTTTCTTCTTTATCTTGGTCCTATGAACAATCAACCTACATAATATTTGTTTCTCTTTTGAGAACATATATCTTGTTGAAAACCTTATTTATTTTTTATATTGTGATCAATTTATTATAACCGACTTTCTTTTGGACTCCATTCTATAATTTGTTCATGAAGGAACCCTACTTTGTGATAAATGTTCTTTTTGTCCACTTTTGTGGTGGTTGCTTATATTTTCATTTATGTGGTGACAAATCTTGATTATTTTTAAGTTGCATCTCTATTATGCATGTTGTGTGACTCAGTAGCCCTAGAGTAGTGTAATTGCATTGATTTTTGGGTTATGTGCCCTTGTTATATTTTTGGGTTGGAGGTTATGTGCCCCATAGCTGAGTATCAAGTTTATGATGCTAGACCCACATTATATATATTGAGGAGTTTTCTTATGTGCCATTCTCTAACATATTTCAAGTTTGTGAGGCTTGACCGCCATTGTCTTTATATTGTTCTAGTTCTATGTTTATCTAACATCCATGCAAGTTGTTATTTTGATGGGGTTTGTGCCTAAGAATTTATATGTTATGATGTAGAATAACCATATTGTTTTAGTAATGGCAAGTATCTCTTTTATCATCATATGTTGGAAATTCATTTCTCTTGATTCCCATTTGGGTAGTCCTAATCTTTGGTATATGAAGCATTCTTTACTTGATGTCATTTTATTCCATATATTGCTCAATTCTATTTTAGTATGCACATATCAGCTTTTTGCTGACGCCATCTACCTTTTCTCCTCTTTATGGGGTATGCTTCCAACCCCAGGTGTAGGACATGAAGGACATGGCATTCTGAGATGGATCTACCTTAAGGAGTTGATGCTTGGACACAAACTTGTTATGATTTAGATTTCCCTCTATTTAGATCCTTATGTTGTATCATCCATGTAAAATATTTCTAGGAGATGATAATGTAATCTTTTGATAAATTGAATATATTCATACTTTTATTCTGCTACTACACTTTGATTGTTTGGAATACAATCTTTGAGATTTGAAAATTTTACACCTATTCCAATAGAGCTTTCGAGTGTGTTTGGAATGATGTTTTATTCTTCAAATTTTTAGTAGGGAGTGGATCCTCTCTGGGTCCCACTCCTCACAACATGGTATCAGAACCCATGGTAGTCGAAATCTCACTATTTCATTTTTTTCTCCCAAATTAGAACCCTTAGATAGTTTCCCTCTAGGTGAGATGTTCACCCAAGTATTTATCTATGTTTTTTATGAGATAATGAAAGGTTGATATGAGTTTCACATAAGAACCATGTTTATCAAACCATAGTGTGATAAGGTTTGAGGTCATCTTACCCCACCATATAGGTTAATGAAGACATATATTTTTGGATATTATGAGTTTTTGGCTTAAGGATGAATTCATATATGAGGATGAGGTATTGGTAGGATAAGGATATCTTATTATGGAAAAATTGTGTCTTGGTTCCTACAATTGATTTTGGATCCATTTTTTGTTCTATGTCGGTTAGATTTCATTGCCAAAAGTTATTTTCATTATACTATTATATATACAAAAGAAGTTTTATGGATTTTATCGAAGGTTTCTTGAGCTAAGTCATAATGAAGAGATATGTGAAGTTTAGTGGAGAAATCCTATATTTAGTGGTAGTGGATATCATAAACCCAATTTTCTGTATGAAGAAGTGATTAGGGATATGTGGAGTAATATAATGTGTATTGAACCCTACCCTTTATACCTTATGACTTTTTAGTTTGACAATATGAATCTTAGGATTGTTAGGTTAGAGACACAAGGACCTAAAGCTCAACCCTGTTTGGTTATGACTTTTTAGTTAGATACATGAACAACTTAAATCCCTAAAATATTCACATCGAAAAAATGCAAAAGTAACCATAGTACCTAGATGTTGTTAGCGAAAACCTTTTTAAGGGGTGAAGAGTAGTTGGTTTATGAAGTACGGATGATTAGATTTCGATGACGGAATCCTTTAAAGGGGTGGAGTGCTATAACGAACTGAAACCTAGCCTCTTGACCCTAATCTTATGTCTTGGAGGATAATCACCTTAGTTCTTTGGGCTTAGCCAAACAAGGATAAAGATATACACATTAGTAGGTTAATTGAAACCCTAACATGTAGACATATGAACAAATATGACCTAATGCTTTCATAATTAATCTTTATATCAATAAAGGATACCTAAAATATATCACATGAGATAATGTTTATTAAAATTGATGATAAGAGACATAATATGCATAGGAGAACTATGTGTTCATTATTGAGAGAAAATATTACATTATCCAAATAAATATATAATTAATAAACTAAATGACATAAAAGATAAATATATAATATTTTTTGCATAAAAATGACATATATCCTTTTTATTGTAATATGATTACATTGGAACAATGATAATAATAATGATGAAATAATATGTTAACTAAAATAATAATGGGCTACAAATGTAAATTATGTAAAACTCATAAAAGGAAGAGTAATTGGTTAAATATAACTTGAGATTCGTTTTCCTTGGATATGTTTTGTCTTGGAGGCTAAGTTTCATAAATTTAGGATAATAATGGCCATATCTATTTTTATTTAGAAAAGAAAAGGTGATTTTCTTCCATAATATGAGATAAAATATTTAATGACTCAAAAAGTGGAAAATAATCTTGGATTCATAATTTACACATTAAAATATCTTTTAGGTGAATTTTCATACAAATTGGATAATCTTTAATGTACATGTGTAGATTAGGAGAGAGAAAGTGGGCAAAATTCCAAAAATATTAAATAATGAGAAAAATACCCCCAAAGGATTAATGGCCAATTTGTGTTCCATATGACTAAGTTTTATTGAGGGTAAAGTTTCACATTAATTGGTGAATTCTAGAAGTCTCTAATGTGATAAAAAAGAGAAAATATGAATTACTTAAAAATAAGTAAATAAAATACTTAGAGACCCTAAAAGCAAAATATAATGCCATACTCAGATTCTACATACCTTAATTAGCCTAGGTACACAATTTCATACTGATTGAACGATGTTTGGACTTCAATTTGATTGGAAAATAAAAGAAATAATTAATTAACCTCACTTTATAATTTTTCAAGTTTTTCATTTCATTTATCTGTGACACCAGTTTTTCCTTTGCTTGCCAAAATCAGGCCATTGGATCAAAATCCAAAGAGTTGTCTTATCACCGACCCACTTTGAGAAGACTGTGTGAATAGTGTTTGCGAGTTTCCTTTTCCCCTTTGACCTCTCTCTTCCTCGTCTCTCAGTATTTTTCTCAGATTTCTTCACCTCTGTGTTCCCCTTGCTTTTTCACATCATAAGACCCTATAAGTTCTAGGGTTCGTGGCCTCTAGGAATTCTCCATAATGCATCTCTCGGTTGCCCTATTTTTCCCATGTTCCCCTCTTTTCTCCCTTCTTCTCACAACCCCAGGTCGTCGGGCCTTTGGATTACCCTTTCTTTATGTCCAGAAACCGTCCAAGATGTTTGGTTCTCCTCTACCTTCTTAGAATCTGGATGCTCAAACTCCTTCCATCTTTGATGGCTGATCTGACCCCGTGGTGATATCTCTGACCTTCACAACCAACAAGAAAGGTTTGGAATCCATCCTTTGTATATCATGAAGCTTCTTTCTCGGTCCATAGGCCCTCAAGGCCTGTGAGCTGATTTCCCCTCTTTCGGGCCTTCATCATCACTAGTATTTTGAACTTCATGATTGGGAGCTTTTTGGACCAGTTTTATTTCCTTTTATTTATGATTGGATTCCATGAATATAGTAGAATGTCCCAACTCTTACTCTTTCTAGTATTTTTATGCTTTGGTGTTGCTTTCTCCAAGCCAGTTGTGGCAGTGAGCCTGTTTGACTTCTATGCGCCTCTGGTGCTGTTATTTGGGATCCTTGAGATCGGACGGACACTGGGAACTTGTTCATGGTTGTTTCCAGTAGTTTTGGTTGACATAATTGTGAGTCTGATCTTAGACTCCAACCTACTTCAGCTTTGATCGACATCAGACTATTTTCCTTGACTCAGGAAGATGATTGTTTGGCCTTTACCAGTTATGCCCTCGTTTTCTTTCTTGTTTTTGTTTTTCTCACCAGGGGCAAAACAATCATTTTGTGCTCTATTGTTCTTCTTTTCCACGTCGATCCTTGACTGAGTTGGGTGTTGAGTTGGCCAGGAGTGGTTGGGCCAACTCAACAAGTTTTGACCCGTCGGCTGGTTTCCTAGATGACATGGATATTTAATATTTTGTGATTGGTCAGAGTTTGTAAAATAGATAACTAATTCTATGATTAACTTAATATTACAAATAAATATTTGTTAGATCTAAAAAGATATTATCTATCTAATGGAATCAATTTTATCGTGTGATTCCAAAGTAATTGATGTATGTATTTTAATGGGTTTTTCTAATTGGTCAAAATTTGTAAAATTCATAAATATAATATATATGTCAGAAAAATAAACTAAAATATGCTTTGAAAGCATAAAAATATAATCTAAAATATGTCATGGTTTTGATAACTTAAATCTTAGATAATAAAAAGGTGATTTTTAGGATTTTGAATAATCAATGTAAACCTAACCCTAATTCTACAGATATGCTTAATAGGTGCTTTGGAGACCTATATATTCCTCAAGAGTCTAAGTGGGGGAGACCATATATTCCTCAATTCTATTTTATTATGCACATACCAGCCTTTTGCTGATGTCATCTACTTTTTCTCCTCTTGATATGGTATGCTTCCAACCCCAGGTGTAGGACATGAAGGACACGACATTCTGAGATGGACCTGGACTAAGGAGTTGATGCTTGGATACAAACTTTTTATGCTTTAGATTTCCCTCTATCTAGATCCTTATGTTGTACCATCCATGTAAACCCTTTCTGGGAGATGATGATGTAATATTTTGATAAATTGAATATAGTCATCACTTTTATTATGCTACTGCACTTTGGTTGTTTTGAATACCATTATCGAGATTTGAAAAATTTACACCTATTCTATCATACCTTTTGAGTGTGTTTGGAATGGATATTTTATTCTTGAATTTTTTAGTATGCAGTGGATCCCCTCTGGGTATCACTCCTTACAACATGGCATCAGAGCCCATGGTACTCAGAATCTGACTATTTCAATTTTGTTTCCCTAATTAGAACCCTTTCCTTATATAGTTTCCCTCTATGTGAGATATTCACCCTAGTAATTATCTATTTTTTATGATATAATCAAAGGTTGATATGAGTTTCATATTAGAACCATGTTTAGAAAATCCTAGTGTGATAAGGTTTTAGGTGATCTTACCCCAACATATAGGTCAATGAAGACATATATTTTTGGACATTATGAGGTTTTGGCTTGAGGATGAAGTCATATATGAGGATGAGGTACTGGTAGGATAAGGAGATCTTATTATGGAAAACTTGTGACTTGGTTCCTACAATTTATTTTGGATCCATCTTTTGTTTTTAAGTCGAATAGATTCCATCACCAAAAAATATTTTCATTATACTATTATATGCACAAAAGAAAGTTTTATGGATTTTATCATTGGTTTCGTGAACAAAGTCACAATGAAGAGATATATGAAGTTTTAGTGAAGAAACCCTAGATTTAATTGTAGTGGATTTCTGAAACCCTAGTTTTCTCTATAAAGAAGTGGCTAGGGATATATGGAGTAATATAGAGGTGTAGTGAACCCTACCCTTTATACCTAATGACTTTTTTATTTGACAATATGAATCTTAGGGTTGTTAACCTAAAACTCAACCCTAGTTGGTTATGACTTATTACTTAGATACATGAACAACTTAAATCCCTAAAATATTCCCATCTAAAAAAAATGCAAAAGTAATCATAGTTCCTAGATGTTGTTAGGTAAAACATTTTTAAGGGGTGGAGAGTAATTCCTTTATGAAGTACAAATGATTAGATTTTGAGGAAGAAGTTCTTTTAATGGGTGGAGTGTTGTAACAAACCAAAACCTACTCTCTTGACCCTAATTTTATGTCTTTGAGGATAGCCACATTAGTTCTTTGGGCTTGTCCAAACAAGGATAAATATATACACATTAGTAGCTTAATTGAAACCCTAACATGTAGACAGACAATGGGAACCTGTCCGTCTAGTAGTTTTACTTGATGGAATTGTGAGTCTGGTCTTAAACTCTGACCTGATTCAACTTTGATCGGAGTCAAACTATTTTCCTTGACCCGAAAAGATGATCGTTTGGCCTTTACCGTTTATGCCCTCATTTTCTTTCTCGTTTTCATTTTTCTCACTAGGGGAAAAATTGTCATTTCACACTCTATTGTTCTTCTTTTCCTTTTTGAGCCTTGTGTTGAGTTGGCGGGAGTGGTTGGGACAACTCAACAAGTTTTGACTCATTGTCTGGTTTCCTTGATGACATGGATATTTAGTATTTTGTGATTGGTTAGAGTTTGTAAAATTTATAACTAATTTCTTGATTAGCCAAAAATTACAAATAAATAGTCATTGGATTCAGAAAAATATTATCAATCTAATGGTATCATTTTTATTACATGATTCAAAAGTAATTGATGTATGTATTTTAATGGGTTTTCATAATTGGTTATAATTTGTAAAATTCATAAATAATAATATATATGTTAGAAAAATAAAATAAAATATGTTTTGAAATCATAAAAATATAATATAAAATATAGCATGGTTTTGATAACTTAAATCCTAGGTACTAAAAAGGTGATTTTGGGTTTGGAATAATTAATGTAAACCTAACCCTAATTCTACATATATGCTTAATAGGTGCTTTGTAGGTCTAGACTTGGATCAAGGACTAACTTTGGACTATTTAGATTCTTAAGTGAGGTATGTTTACATCTATTCTTTTTCTACATTGATCAATGACCTATTTTATTCTTTATCTTGAACCTATGGACAATCAACCTACACAATATTCCTTTATTTTTTGAGAAAATATATCTTGTTGAAAACCTTATTTATTTCCAATATCATGATCAATTTATTATAATGAACTTTCTTTTGGACTTCATCCTATAATTTGTTCATGAAGGAATCCTACTTGGTGATAAATGCTCTTTTTTCCCACTTTTGTGGCGGTTGCTTATATTGTCATTTATGTGGTGACAAATCTTATTTTTTTAAACTATTCTTTTTACTTTCCTCTCAATTATGCATGTTATGTGACTCGGTATCCCTAGAGTTGTTTAATTGCATTGATTTTTGGGTATGTGCCCTTATTATATGATTGGTATGGAGGCTATGTGCCCCATACCTGGGTTTCAAGTTTATGAGGCTTGGCCCACATTTTATATATTGGGGGGTTTGGTTATGTGCCATTCTCTATCAAGTTTCAAGTTTGTGAGGTTTGGTTGTCATTGTCTTTATATTGTTCTAGTGCTATGTTTATCTCGCATGCATCCATGTTGTTATTTTGATGGGGTTTATGCCCAAGAATTTATATGTTCTTGTGTAGCACAACCATATTGTTTTATTAATGGCAACTATCTCTTTTATCATCATATGTTGTAAATTCATTTCTCTTGATGCCCATTTGGGTAGTCCTTATCTTTTCCATGGGAAGCATTCTTTACTTGATGTCCTTTTATTCCATATATTGCTCAAATCGATTTTAGTATGCACATACCAATTTTTTTGTTGATGTCATCTACTTTTTCTCCTCTTGTTGGGGTATGCTTCCAACCCCTGGTGTAGGACATGACATTTTGAGATGGACCTTAATTAAACAGAGTTGATGCTTGGAGACAAACTTGTTATGGTTTAGATTTCTCTCTATCTAGATCCTTATGTTTTACCATCCATGTAAACCCTTTCTGATAGATGATGATGTAATCTTTTAATAAATTGCATATAGCCATTACTTATTCTACTGTTACACTTTGGTTTTTTTGAATACCATTATTGAGATTTGAAAAATTTACACCTATTCCAGCATACTTTTCGAGTGTGTTTGCAAAGGATGTTTTATTTTTCAAAATTTTAGTAGGGAGTGGATCCCCTCTGGGTCCCACTCCTTACAGGAAGACCTGACTTGCCCCCATGATCTTTGGGAAACCCTTCTTATCCACAAGAAGGGCCTTGATAGACGTTGAGGTTGGTATCATCACCATCAAGGTTGAAAATGGTCACATCGACTTTAAAGTTAAAGAGTCGATGAGGGGGCCGTCTCGATTTGAGTCATTTATTTCATGGACATCTATGACCAACTCTGCAAGGATATTCAAGAACAAAAATGCTTTTATAGACCCATTAGTTAGAGCTTTGACTAATTAGAGTCCAAAATTTGAAGACCTAGAGCTTGTTGAACTTCTTGATTACTTAGACGTTGAGAAAGTGATACCAAATCTGAAAAAAATCTGTTGTAGAGACAGTCAAATATGCCTCCCTTGAGGGGACACCCTTCGATAAGGAAGCTTCACGAGCAAAGCCTGAAATGAAACAATTAATATAAGGTCTTAAGTATGAGTCCCTAGATGTTGAAGAATGTACTCCTGTCATTATAATATATTCTCTACCTGAGTAGAAAGAAGAAAAACTAAAACAATATAAAGTTGAGGATAAAAGTGATAGGATATTCAATATATTTATGGGGGGGGGTTGAACCCTACTAATTGTATGGATCACATTTATCTTGAATTAGATGTGAAACATGTAGCCCAAGGGAAAATAAGGTTAAATCAAAACATGAGAGAGGTTATGAAGAAAGATGTTATTAAGCTCATACACATGGATTTTATACCCAATCAATGACAACAAATGGGTAAGCCCTTCCATGTGGTACCCAAGATGGGAGGTATGATAGTGATCAAGGGAGATAATGGAGATAAAATAGCAATTAGAACTATAATGGGGTGGCAGATGTGCATTGAATACATGTAACTGAATTCAACAACAAAAAAGGATCACTTTCTCCTCCCTTTTGTGGACAAGTGTTGGAATGTCTAGCTCATCATTCATAAGTCTATTATGAAGATAGTTATTCTGGTTTTTGTCAAGTTCTGATACAACCTGAAGATTGGTAAAATACTACATTCACATGTTCATGTTTCTATAGTACATATGCCTTTATATGTATGGATTTTGGGCTCTATAACACACTTGCAACATTCCAAAGTTACATGATATCTATCTTCTATGATGTTTTGAAGTATATTATGGAAGTTTTCATGGATGATTTTTTCATGTATGACACATCATTTGATAACTATGTCAAGAACCTATCTCTAGTATTGAAAAGATGCAAAGAAAATCATCTAGTTTTCAATTGGGAGAAGTGCCATTTCATGGTACATGAGGGGATAGTTTTTTAGCATAATGTGTAACATACCAAAATATGGCTATCCTAACTTTAAAAACCCTAGTTCTATGAATGAGAGGTTAGTGTGATTAGATCCTTAGATTTGACCAAACAATATTAGATTCATACTCTAGTATGATGGGTTGTACCCTAATGGGGGCATTTTCATACGCGAGTAATTCACATGTTTGAACTTTAATGAATATTTAATGCACATAATATGAGTAACTCACATCTTAACCCTAGTTATTGATACTTGTAACCCTAACCATGATTTCGATAAGTGAACTCCAATATGATACTTTAGAGATATGGAATTGAACCTAGACATCATACACATTGATGATGTGCATGTGATGGACAACAATGTGTCTAATTTATATAATGTGACACTAGTTAGATGTTTAATATAAATGGAGATGATCAATATGCCGTTATTTAAATTGATAATGACATTAATGGACTTATTAACTGATTACTTAAAATGGCCTATTTCATGCATGATAATTTGATTTAAGTCCATATGGTGATAATATGAGGATAATGAAGTGATGGAACATTGAGGATGATGGTGTAATATAATAATAGATATCAAGATAGTTGTATTAAACCCTAACTGTGCTAAAAATCATGTGAGATAATCTCAAAAGTTAAATCTAAGCACATAATCATGTTCTTTGGGTCCTATTAGTCTAGGTGCCACATTTTAGCTTAATTAGATAATGGCAGCTGTGTTAATTTCACTAGATAAGATAAGGTCTAAATATTAATCCCAATTTGAATCGTGCTTTGGATTATCTGTTATTTCTCCCAATTTAATTGTTACACTGATTTTTCCCTGACTTGCCCAAAGTCTGGGTGTCACACATCATATTATAAAGGGATCCTCATGAGCCATGAATTTAAGATCGTGCAACACCCCTCTTCTCTTCTACCTCACACCTGACTTGTTATGGACTCTACAGTCCTATGGATATCAGTCTCCTTCTCCCTCACTCTATTCTCCTCCTCTACTCTATATCTCCTTGGATTCACACTCCTCATAGAAAACTAAACCATGTGATTCCCAGGTTGATTGAGTTTTACTGCCCCAACAGTCTGGTCAGCGTAGGGGTTTCTCATATCCAATGTTTCTCGCATCCACCGACAATCCTATCCATCGTGAGACACCTCACCTATAAGTAACCCATCCTTCCCAGATGGTGGTATGAACACTTGTGTCTCCTCTACCTTCCTCAGAGCCCCGAGTGACTGCCCAAAAATCATCCATGGATGTCCGTTAATGTTTCTACACCATAGCCCCTATTCAATTTGAGGTAAAACATGTTTCCCTCTTTTGGTCTTCTTCATCGTTGTTCTACAATTGGCTTGGTTCACTTGCGCTTCTGATATCTAAACCCTCTATTTTACCTACTATCATCATCAATACGCCTTGATGTTTTATTTTTAGCCTCAGTTGTGCTCTGGTTTCTTCCCTCCTAGTCCTTCCATGTTTTATGTTTCCTACAACCATGGCGGCCTACTGCTTATGCTTCTTCGGCCATCACATGATCCAAGCTTTAGGTCATTGGGTTCATAGGAACTCAACGGACTCGAGGTCAATACTGGGTCATGGTGTTCACTTCTAGTACGTTCCTGAGTTTGTATTATGAGATTTTGGTTGTAGTCGACTGGCTTCATCTGGATTTAATGAAGAAGATGAGCTCTGAATATTTTACAATCTTGCCTTGATTTCAATTTCATATGTCACACAATATATGGGATTTATTGTCCTTTTTCCTTCAATATGATGATATCATTGTGGGTTTATTTTAGTGATTCTTTTACATGTATGCCCTATCATGCATCAAGGTTTACATGCGTGTTGTATGGGCTTAGTAGTCTTTATCTCCAATTTTTAACATTTCAATTCAGTAAATTGACATATCTTGTAAAATTCATAACAATTAATTGGTAAGTTAGAAAAAATAAACTAAGATATGTTTTGGAATCAAAAAAACAAGAGCTATCTTTTGGCATAGTTTTTGTAAACCAAATCCAATTCATTAAATACGTGATTTTTATGGGTTTTCAATAATTACCTTTAATCTTGTAAAAATCCATATATAATGATTTGTAAGTCAGAAATTAATGAATAAATATGTTTTGAATCTAGGAAATTATAATCAATCACTTATGTAATTTTTACAAACTAAATAATTAATAATCAAAAGACTCATTTTTAGGGTTTTATAAATAGGAGTGAAAACCCTAATTCATTTGAATATTTAATAGGTAGCTTTCAACCTTGGTTTGGATCTAGGCTTTGAACCTGACATTGGATACATGTATTTGAGGCATGTTTCTCTCTTTATGAGTCATTTTGGACAATAATTATATTTTCTCTCTCCCTTTGATTTGATTGTGGCATATTGCTTTGTATGTCACTTGGTTGTATATATTTGACCCGATTGGGTCCACTCTCTAAATTTTATCTCATGGCCTTTATTAAAATGCAAACTGAATCCCTTTTATTTAATCTTGTCCATACTTGGCCAATTTGTAACCTTTATTGTTTTTTTTCATATAATTCCATTTCATAATGGAAACCCTAACTTGATGAATTGCTTGAACTGAACTTTATCTTGCCTCTCTATTATGTGCATGTTTGATTGTTGAGAGTATTATTATCTATTAGTGGTGGTCCATTATGGGTCCCAACCCCATTGTACAACTTTCCAATTTTTGAGTGATGGTGCTCTCACCTGTTTGATACATATTATTATTTAAGATTGTGGGTGATCTCACCTCTTTCATTGGCATGGAATGTGTAAGTGTTCTAGCCCTACTTTTATATGGTCATAGTCTAATATTTAATCAACGTGCAAAATTCTTTTTATTTATTGTTATTCTTTGATTTGAGATTAAAGGCAAGAATTTTATTATTTTACTTTTTGTTTCTTCATATAATCTTTCCTCTTCCTATATGAAGAACTCTTTTGATATCCACTTGGATGATTCTTATTCCCTCTCTATTAGGAACCATGTTATTTTACTTTTGATGTAATTTTCCCATATAAATTGTCCAATCACTATTATTAGCACATATAGACTCTTTTGTTGATATTCTTCAACCTTGTTTTCTCTTGTGGGGGGTGTTTATTGGATCCAAGGATGGGTGATTATGGATCTCTAGAGGGGGGTGAATAGAGGTGAATGCACTTAAACAAAATTCATTAGACCTTAAAACTATATCACAAGATAAGGTTGCTAAATAGGGAATTTGATGTGCAACTAAACATACATAGCAAGGATGACAAAATTTGAACATGCACCAATTAACAAGCTATGTATATTGGTTCCACACTTCAAACTAGAAGTATGTCAGTCTACTACCTAAAGAGGTCAAACTCTAGGATTTCTTAACCATTGCACTCTTATATTTGTTCATAAGACATACAATACATGCCGACAAGGAGTGGCTCAAGTGGTCAAGCACAGTGTCCCCTAACAAAGGGACCCAGGTTCGAATCCCAATTGCCACCTTGATTTACCACCCTCTCAGGTGTTCGGCCTCTGCCATGGGCGTGGGAAAGGGGGGGGAATCTTTCTCTCTTATTCCCATAAGACATACAATACATGACCTTCTAAAGGACTTACCTATCCAACCAAGAGTCTTCAACCTACCCAAGGACTTACCCACTTTGCAAGGAGTCTTCTACCTTCACCAAGGACTTACCCACTCTTGCATAACTATTCTATATTGAAGGAATTACCCACTCTTCTTCGATCTTTAGCCTTTGACTTCACCTTTTCCAAGGAGAAGATTTCACCAAGGACATACCCACTTGAGTAAGGAGTCTTCTACCTCCACCAAGGGCTTACCCACTCTTGGTCCAAGTCTTCAACCTTGTCTTCTTATTCTTTACATCTCTTAGATAAGAGAGAAAACATTCATCTTCATGGTAGGAAAGAGAGATTGGGAGGTGGTGGAAGTGAGAGCCTCACAAGATATACATGTAGGACTAGCTATCTTATAAATAACCTACTCACTCTAATGGATGATGTAAGTGATTAAGCTTAGAGAGAGAGAGAGGTGGAAATAGGAAGCACTCAAGTATAGAATAGGGACCTTCATAGTGATTATCTAATCATGGGATGGAGCCCAAGGGGTCCTATTTATAGTTGGGGATGCCTAAAAGTCTGTAGGAAATACTGAAGGATGAATTCTAGTTATTTGGGATGTTGCAACATATATGTTTTTGAGTTTTGCAACATTCCAACGTCTAGAAGCACTTTTCTACACTTTTCCATACAATATGATTGGTCGAGTTTCAATAAAGGTAATCCGACCTATTACACTATATGACAAAGCAAATTTGAACAATCCATCAAGTTTATCCTATATGAAACTCAACCAATCACTCAAATTAGTTTTGACTGGTGTAGGGATTGGTCAAGTACTATGAGTGTGCAACCCGACCAAACCTTGTCATTTTCAAGATCCATTAAGAGATCAGTCGAGTTTATAACTCGACCGATAAACAACCTGTAATGAATTTTAGAAAATGTCATTAAAGTGCTTAAATATTCGATTTAAGTGCTCCTGATTTTTTCAAAGATTACTTCCAAGCATACAATCATTACAAGTGATTTACAACATGATTCTAATGGACTTACATCATTTTCCACAAAAGTGCACTTGCATTGATTTTGACTTGTCTTTTCTACAAGTTGAGATGTACAAGTTAGGGCATTTGGAGTGTGTCTATACATAGTCTGAAATCACTCAAGTAGAAGCATTAGACACAATTAAGTGGAATGGTTTAGTCATCATCAAAATAAGGGTTTGATCAATTTAGATCTAGAGTCAACATTGACCTAGAGTCAATAATGTTCCCAACTCCTTAGGCGAAGAAGGTCCTACCATACGTGACCCCAAGTTGCATCTTGATTGAGAGTAGCTATTCTTTTTGGTGATAGATTGAATTGGTTGGTTTACCCTATACTAATCCTATGTAGATTAGTTTTCTTTTATGTACGCCCTACTGGTGAAGAGAAATGTTAAATATATAATATTGTAATAGTTAGATTTTATTTTCCTTTGCTACCACTTTTGGTATTTTATACATAACATACTTGAATCATAGTTATGATCCTTTGAAAAAAAAATACTTGTATACTTTACATTGGGTGGTTTGCTATTATTCTCATCTCAATAAGTTGAGTGGCTCCCCTCTCGGGTCCCACTCCTTATAAGTATGGTATCAGAGCCAGATCAATCGGTTATCTAACTATTTCAATCTTTATATGCATCAAGTTTTCCCTATTCCATAAGTTCCTTATAGGAGCCTTACCTTATGTGAAACTCTCTAGATGAGACACCTACATTAGTATCTACCTTCTTTAGGATGATGGAATGATATAGAATTTGGGGAATTGTTGTGATGTTAACATAATGTGGAAGTTTGGACACCATGTGCCATTTTCATTAGGGTAATTAATGTGATACACATGTTTGAGTTTTGAAGCCATGAGATCTGACCTTTGAGTAGGGGTATAATATGAGTATTATGAGATTGGTAGTAATTTGATATACCATAGGTTGAACCACATGGTTGGTTAAACTACCCTTGGAACCTAAACTTGGACGTATTGTGATATTAAATAGTGAGCGATGAAGTGATAGTTTCTATACATGGTTTGGTTTAGACTCACCCTTATGCCTGTAGTTTAGTTTGACTTGGTAGGTCAAACATTTTTAAGGGGTGATGGGGTATTACCTTGATAGATAATGGATATGGTGATTTCAGGGATGAAACTTTTTAAGGGGTGGAGTCATGTAACATAACAAAATCTGGCTATCTTGACTTTATAAACCCTATTTCCATGAATGGGAGATTAGTGTGCCTGGATCCTTAGATTTGACCAAACATTGTTAGAATCATACTTAGGTATGATGGGTTGTACCCTAATAGGGACATATAATGATCATATGATGAGTAATTCACATGTTTGAACCTTAATGAATATTTAGTGCACATAATATGAGTAATTCACATCTTAACGCTAGTTATGGATACATGTAACCCTGACCATGATTTTGATAAGTGAACTCTAATTTGATTCTTTAAAAATATGGAACCGAACTTAGACATCATACATGTTGATGAGGTGCATGTGATGTATAGTGATCATGTTGACCTAAACCCTAAGTTGTAATCACTAGCCCTAACATATACATCATTGATGACTTTCATGTTAAATTAGTGACATTAGGTGTCATAATAAGATAACATACATTAATACACCTAATTTGATGCCTAATAACATAATCATAACTTGGTATGCAAATTAGTTTATTAATATGTAATATGTTTCATCCTAGTTACTAATATACATATAATGACTCAAATATGGATAATAAGTAATTAGATTTATATGAATATACATGAAGGACTAATGTGGGGTTAAAAGTGTGTAACTAGTAATTCGTTGTGAATGAATGTAAATGAACGATTCATCCGGACAACAATGAGACTAATTTATATAATGTGACATTAATTAGATGTTTAATATCAATGGAGATGACTAATGTGTGATTATTTAAATGGATAATGACATTAAAGGACTTATTAATGAATTACATAAAATGACATGTTTCGTGCATGCTAATATGATATAAGTCCATATAGTGATATTAAGAGGAAAATGAAGTCTAAATCCAGAATATTGAGGATAATAATAATAAATATCAAGATAGTTGTATTAAACCCTAATTGGGTAAAAAATCATGTGAGATAATCTTAAAAGTTAAACCTAAGTGCATAATTGTGTTCTTTGGGTCCTAATTAGTCTAGGTGTCAAGTTTTATCTTAACTAGATAATGAAATCTATGCTAATTTGACTAGAGAAGATAATGTCTAAATATTAATCCCTATTTGAATCAGACTTTGGATTATCAGTTATTTCTCCCAGTTTAATCATCACGCTGGTTTTCCCTCGACTCACCTATAGTTCAAGTGTCATGAATCATATTATTAAGGGTTCCTCAGGAGTCGTGGATTTAAAATCGTGCGGTGCCCCTCTTCTCTTCTACCTCACACCTGACTTGTTCTTAACTCTACAGTGAGATGGATATCGATCTCCTTCTCCTTCACTCTACTCTCCTCCTCTCCCCCATCTCTCCTTAGCTTCACTCACCTCATAGAAAACTGAACCATGTGATCCCCAGGTTGATCAGGTTTCATCGCTCCAAGAGCCCCATCAATGCAGGGGTTTCTCGTATCCCCTCTTTCTTGCATCCACCGAGAATCCTAGACATTGCGAGACACCTTGCCTTTAAATAACCCATTCTTGACCTCCACATATATCCTAGATGGCAGTACTAACACCTTGTGTCTCCTTTACCTTCCTAGGATCCTGCCACCCTACTTGGTCAGCTCGCCGCAGTGAACCATGGTCCTATGGAGGGTCCCCGACCTTTAGGCTCTCAAGTGACAGCCCAAAACTCATCCTTGAATGCCTCTGGATGTTTCTAGACCATCCCCTCTTTTTAATTTGAGGTAATTTCGGTCTTCTTTATTGTTGTTCCACAATTGGCTTGGTTTACTTTCGCTTCTAATATTTAAACCCTTTATTTTACCTACTAGCATCATCAGTATGCCTTGGTGTTTTATTTTCATCTTTAGTTGTGCCTTGGTTTCTTCAGCATGGTCCTTCCATGCTTTGTCTTGCCTACAACCATGACGACCTACTACTCATGCTTCTACGGGCATCACATGACCCAAGCTTTGGGTCATTGGGTTCGTACGGACTCAATAGTGTCGAGGTCCATACTGGGTCAAGGTATTCATTTCTGGTTCTTGAGTTCATATTATGATATTTTAGCTATAGTCGACTAGCTTCATCTTGATTTGATTAATAAAATGACCTCTTAGTATTTATAATCTCAATGCTGATTTGAATTTCAAATGGTCACACAAATATGGGCTTTAAAATCCTTCTTCCTCTAATGTTATGATATCTCATGGGTTTATTTAAGTGACACTTTTACATGCATGACATGTCATGCAACAAGGTTTTGATGAGTAATGTAGAGTCTTACTAGTCTTTTTCTTTGGTTTTTGAGATTTAAATTTAGCAAATCGACATATTTTGTAAAATTCATAACAATTAATTGGCAAGTTAGAAAATAAATCGAGATATATTTTGGAATCATAAAAATGAGATCTACCTTTTGGTATAGTTTTTGTAAGATAACTCCAACTAATTAAATACGTGATTTTATGGGTTTTCAATAATTATCTATAATCTTGTAAAATCCATATCTAATTATTTATAAGTCATGAATTAATGGAAAAATATGTTTTGAAACCAAGAAACTATAATCTATCAAGTTATGTAATTTTCATAAACTAAATCCCTAATAATCAAAAGAGTCCTTTTAGGGTTTTATTTATAGGAGTGAAAACCCTAATTCATTTGAATATTTAATAAGTAGCTTTGGACCGTGGTTTGGATCTTTGGGTGGAACCTAACATTGGATACACATTCTTTATGTATATTACTCTATGTATGAGTCATCATCATCATCATCATCATCATCATCATCATCATCATTCATCATCATCATCATCATCATCATCATCATCATCATCATCATCATCATCATCATCATCATCATCATCATCATCATCATCATCATCATCATCATCATCATCATCATCATCATCATCATCATCATCATCATCATCATCATCATCATCATCATCATCATCATCATCATCATCATCATCATCATCATCATCATCATCATCATCATCATCATCATCATCATCATCATCATCATCATCATCATCATCATCATCATCATCATCATCAACAACAACAACAACTAAGCCTCAATCCCAACAATGTTGGGGTCGGCTACATGGATCCTTCTTTTCCATTCAGCTCTATCATGGGTCATATTCTGGTTGAGTGTAGAGATTCAAAATATCTCTTTATAAGCTCTCTCATGTTAATATATGCCTTCCTCTTCTTCTATTAATTGTGCTTGCCTCAATAGTATTGCTTTGTATAGGTGCATTAGTTGGTCTATGTTGCACATGTCCATACCATCTGAGTCAGACCTCACACAACTTGTCCCCAATGCTCACCACACCAACTTTATTCCTGATATAGTCATTTCTTAGGTGATCTTTTCATGTCTTCCCACACATCCATCTCAACATACACATTTCAGCCACATTCATCTTGTTGATTCCTTATTTCTTCACCGCCCAACATTCACTCCCATAGAGCATGGTTGGTCGTATAACAGTTTTATAGAACTTGCTTTTTAGTCTGAGAGGGATCTTCCAATCACATAATACTCCAGTTTCACTCCTCCATTTCAGCCATCCTGTAGTGATCCTATGACAAATGTCATTTTGGACATCACCATCAGTTTGAATGATAGAGCCCAATAATGAAATTTATCACATTTTGGTATATCTACTCTGTCCAACTTGGCTCCACCATTCACACTGTGAGATTGGCTAAAATCACAATGCATATGCTCAATTTTTCTCCTACTAATAATCAATCCATTTGATTCAAGTGCCTTTCTCTAAAGTTCAACTTTATCATTCAAACCATCTTTAGTTTCATCAATCAATACAATATCATCAACAAATAACATACACTAAGGAACATCATCCTGAACATTGTTTGTAAATTCATCCATAACAAGAACAAACATCACCTTTATTCTTGTATATGGGGACTGTAGTAGTATTTCTCCATTCATCCGAAATCTTCTTTGTCTTCATGATCTTGTTAAATAAATTTGTTAACCACGTAACTCCTTCATCCCCCATACTCTTCCATACATCAATGGGAATACCGTATGGTCTGCATGCCTTTCTCATTTTCATCTTTTTCAAGGCATTCTTGACCTCAAAATGCAAAAGTCGCTGTGTGTAAATGATATCTCTTGTATCACTATCACACGCACCTCTAACATTATTTACAGTATCTCCATTGAAAATCTTATGGAAGTAATTTATCCATTGGTTCTTGATATCACCATCCTTTACTAGCACTCTACCATCTTCATTCTTGATGCATTTTACTTGACTCAAGTCTCTTCCTTTCCTTTCTCTTATATGATCCATTATATATATATATATCCCCTTCTCTAGTATCTAACTTCTTATAAATATCATCAAAGTATCTACACCTTTCCTCCTGAACAACCTTTTTCGCTTCTTTCTTTGCTTGCTTGTATCTCTGGAACGTTGCATCATATCGATATTTGGGCAAGCTCCTATAGATCTCCTTTTTAGTTTAATAGCCTTCTTTACTTCATCATTCCACCACCAAGTCTCTTTTTGTGGAGGCCTACAACCTTTTGACTCCCCCAAAACCTCTCCGGCAATTATATTCTCTCTCTCTTTGATTTGATTGTGGCATATTGCTTTGTATGTTGCTTGGTTGTATATATCTAACCCGATTGGGTCCAATCTCTAAATTTTATCTTATTTCCTGTATTAAAATGCAAATCAAATCCCTTTTTATCTAATATTGTTCATGCTTGGTCAATTTGGAACTTTTATTGCTATATTTCATACTATTATTCCATTTCATAATGGAAAGCCTAATTTGATGAATTGCTTGGACTAAAATTTGTCTTGCATCTCTATTATATGCATGTTTGATTCTTGAGACTATTATTATCTATTAGTGGTGGTACATTATGGGTCCCGACCCCATGTACAACTTTACAATTTATGGGTGATGGTGCTCTCACCTAGCCCCAGGTGATCTCATCTGTTTGATACATATTATTATTTAGGATTGTGGGCGATCTCACCTCTTTCCTTGGCATAGAATTTGGAAGTGTTTTGACCCTGCTTTTGGATGGACTTAGTCTAATATTAAATCACCATGCAAAATTCTTTTTATTTATTATTATTACCTGATTTGAGATTTAAAGGCAAAATTTTTATTATTGTACTTTTTATTTCTTCATATAATCTGTTCATATTACTATAAGAAGAAATCTTTCAATATCCACTTGGATGCTTCTGCCTCCCTCTTCATTGGGAACGATGTTATTTTACTTTTGATGTACTTCCCCCATATAAATTGTCCAATCCCTATTATTAGCACATACCTGCTCTTTTGCTGATAATCTTCCACCATGTCTTCTCTTTTTGGGGGGGGATTCCCAACTTCTTAGGAGAAGAAGGTCTTGCCATAGGTGACCCTGAGTTGCATCTTGACCGAGATACTTGTTCTTTTTGGAGATAGATTGAAGTGGTTGATTTATCCTCTACTAAACCTATGTATATTAGTTTTCTTTTATGTACACCTTGCATGGTGAAGAGAAATGTTAAATAATGAATATTTTAATAGTTAGATTTTATTTTCCACTTCTACACATTTGTTATTTGATACATTACATACTTTTAATTATAGTTATCATCCTTTGCAAAAAAAAGTACTTATGATAGTTTACATTGGATGGATTTCTATTATTCACATTTCAATAAGTTGAGTGGATCCCCTCTCGGGTCCCACTCCTTACACAATGTCCAAGAGAGAGGGATCTAAGTAGACCTGAGCAAAGTTGAAGTTATATCAAAGTACCACTGAAGAATGTAATGGGGGTGAGAAGCTTATTAGGTGATGTGGGCTACTACTGTCATGTTATCAAGGATTTGTCAAAGATCTCTAAACCTCCATTGAACTAGCTTATTAAATATGTTTTTTTAACTTCAATGAAAATTACTTAAGACCTTTCAACACTCTCAAGAGTGCCCCCGTGATTGCACTAGTAATATAAACACCAGACTGGGATTTTCCTTTTGAACTAATGTACGATGCAAGTGATTATGTTGTTGGATTAGTTCTCAATCAAAAGAAAGACCGAAATCATCACATGATCTATTATGCAAGCAAAACCCTGGGTGAATCCCCAATTAATTATACTAATACCAACAATGAAATGCTTGTTATAGTCAATGCTTTTGACAAGTTTTAGTCTTACCTTATTGATTCGAAGTTTATTATACACAACGATGACGGAGCGATTAAATATCTTGCGACTATGTGTGGGAGATTTATTATATGGGCCCCTTTCCCTCAACATGCAAAAACTAGTACATCCTTTTTGTATTTGAGTATGTATCCAAGTAGGTGGAAGATGTGTGGCCCCCACTTGTGACTCCTAAGCTATGATGAGTTGTTTCTAGAAAACTATCATTATGTGATATGTCCCCCCCAAAAACCGTCATCAGTGACCATGGATCCCACTTTGAAGATATATGGTTTGAGGTCATGCTAAAAAATAATGGGTTGAAGCACAATGTTTCTACCCCATATCGCCCGCAAACTTCTAGATAGGTTGAAGTATCAAATAAATGGATTAAGAAATTCTTGAAAATCCTATTAGCAATATGACAAAGGATTGGCCAAAGAAGTTGGATGATGCTTTGTGGGCATTCAACACTACATATTAGACACCTATAGGGAGAACTTCTATAGGTTGATATATGGTAAGGCATGCCACCTTCCCATGGATCTAGAGCACACGATATTCTGGACAACTAAATTTCTCAACATGGACCCAAAGTTGGTTGAGAAAAATAGATTCTTGCAACTCCAAGATATTGAGGAACTGTGGCTACACACCGATGAGAATGCTTGCATATACAAGGAATAGACTAAGGTGTGGCTGGATCACACCTCAAAAGGAAATATGTTATTGAAATAGACAAAGTTCTCCTCTTGAATTCTTCCATTAGATTTTTTCATGTAAAGTTTAGGTTCAAATGGTTAGAATCCTTCTTTATTACTAAGATATATCCATCAGTTATGATGGAACTGTTTAGTGAAAAGTTAGACACCTTTCTTGCAAATGGCCACATGGTAAGCAGATTTTATGATGATGAATCATTTACTAGATGAGCTGATTTGTAGCTTGAGTAACCACCAACCCAACCATAGAGATCATAGAGAGAGTCAAGATAAAGACTATAATTAGAACTTATTGGGAAATCCCAACTCCAAATTTCATTCTTGGTTTTCTAATTCTTTCTTTGTTTTTAGTTTTAGTATGTTTTACTTTTTCCTTAGTTTACAACCTTGTTCATTTGTTTGGTTGTAATTTTTTCTTTGCCAATTTTAGTATATAAAGAATAAAATTATTTTCTAAATTTGATCTCATGTGATTATAGCATGATGAGAAGATGAAGCTAAGAGGGAAGTCTTTCTCATTTTCATCGACTCTTTAAGAGTTGATATGCATAAGTTGACAAGAAAAAACTCATCGAATCTAAAGCCTAGTCATACCTTGGTATGCGAGGATTCGATGTAATCCTAGGGATGGATATCTTGGTCTAACATGTGAATGTTTTGGACTATAATTATAGGATCATGAAGTTTGTGATAGGGACACATTTTGAGCTTTCCAAGAAGTTAGGAAGATCCTTCCAACCTGTTGGGTGCTGACTGTGATGGTAGAGAACCTGATAAGACTACGATGTGAGGTTTTTTTTGACACATGTAGTTGATACCAAGGTTATGAGTTCTAGCATCCAAGGTGTATCAATGGTACATGAGTTTGAGATGTTCATATGAGTTCTTGATGTTTCTTTTTCCTAGAGAGAGTCAGATCTTAAGGTGCTCCTGTGACTTTTTGAGAAGAAAAGGAATGATTCTATGATAATATAACTAACAACATTGGGACAAGGTGTATGGACATGTGACATCATGACTTGGGACATTGGATCAGAGTGGTGCAGTAGAAGTGTGGTGGGCCCATAACCCATAGGTTGAAGAGGAAGGTCATATATTTAGTGGATATTTTGTAACATCACCATGATATGGAAGAACCTTGGGGTAGTTAGAAGATGAGATACATGGTAGGTAACAATCCTTGTTGCTTCAGATTTCAGGGGCGAAATCCCTGTTAGGGGTTTATGGTTGTAAGACCCCTGACATGACTTAATGCCTAATCATGATTTTTTATCTTAAATAGGTGATTATATGCCTAATTAAACTTTTTCCTATGCTTTGATATCAGTTAATTAAGCTATGTTTCAAGTTCGGTCTAGTTTGGACATTGTTTGAGCAAGTTATGCAATTTTGGGCACATTTTAGTCTTTTATGCAATTTACTTAAATCTGATTTTTTTCTTGCAATTTGTTACGTTCTTTTTGTGGCACACATGTTTTTATATCATGCTGGAGTTAGTTGTGACATGGGACACCTAGTTGCACCTTGGTTTTGTGCATTGCATCTACTTAGAATTTTCCTCTCATAGATGTGTCACCTTGAGTGCATGAACGATGGGTTTATTGTGAGTGGGGCCAACAGCTGTTTTGGGAGCCGAGTTTCAGTGGGCCACCCAACCCCCCCACCCACTGCCATGGAGATTTTGGGTTGCATTGAATGGATACTCTGGACCTTGAACACTTGGCATGTTTTGTTAGACACCTTGCCTCTTTCTTCTCTCTCCCTTTTAGCTTTTTATACTTCTCTCTTTACATGAAACAAGTCCTCTTACACACTCCCTTCACGCCCTTTGTCCCCTCTTACTTCTGGATGTCATTCCTCTCTCCTAATGAAAAGGAACTCAAGAAAGAATGAGCATGGGGCGATGTACTTGCATATGATCATGGGATTCGGATTTAGTCTTCTTTCAATATTTTGAAGCTTCCTTGGTTGTTCCTGACTTGAGCAAGTAATATCTTCTCTCTTAGCTTGGTTTCTTTTCTGATACTAATTCTTTTCTTCTTGGACGGATCCTTGGTCCCCATGGTTGAGTTTGTGCTAGAAACATGAAAGACACTCTTCTTCTTGGTCCTTTGATCTATGGTTTCTCGTTCTTGTAGATGGAACTAGTTTGGATGAATGGAGAAGCTCAAAGCTAGGATTTTCTTCCTCTTACTCAAGTTTCTTATTATTTGGAACTGCAACTTCATCCTATAGGTGAGTTACATGACTTGCTCCATGCTTATTGTTTACCATTCAACTTGCCATGCTAAATATTGCTCTAAAACCTAGTAATGAGTAGCAAATTCGAATCCTTTGCTAAGTTGGTATATATATGATGATTTTTGAGTAGATAACTCTCTAGTTGATATCCTTAATCTTGTGCACATTCTCTATGTTGGAAGATGAGCTTTATACCTTTCTTATACACAAATTGATGGAGTTGTTGTGGTGGAAATTGATAGTTGTCCTTAACCTAATTGAGCTGATTTCTACCTTGCCTCATGACCCGATGACTAGTCTTTTGTGTAGAACACGTAAAAATCTTAATTCATTTCTAGAAAGCATTTGATATGTAACAACCCTTGAAGACATAAAATGTTTAAGACATATTCCTTATTACAACACCATATGATACTATTTCAATGCCATTCATGACTTTACTCATCATCACACCAACACAGGATATAAAATCCTTATCACATTATCTAGGGTACCAACCCTTGTCACATCATGAAGAGAATCACATATCCATTAGGGTTCAATCAGGCCCAAAGGCCATGATTACCATCACATTATCTCCTGCAAGAACATCATTACCTTTCCATGCCTCGTCAAGGCCCAACTAACATCACATACATGTAACATATAATGATCGGCTTATTATTGTAAATAACAACCAATTAGAGTTACATAGTATACAAAGAGAAAAGTACCCCATAATTATATTAAATGCACAAGGAAACTAAGCGACATATTTGTGTTCTTGAATTAGGATTAAGGTTCAACAACTTAACCAATTTAGGGTTTCCAAAACAACAATTGTATGAAATCCCTAGTTCTTGTTATTTCCAACAAATCTTAGAAGTGAGGGCATTCCTTTATTTTAACAATATGCAAGGGAACTAGGTATAATTTACCACCATCATTTAGTTGTACTAGGATTAGAGTTAACAACACAAGTTGGCTCAACATTGCGAATCAATATTTTATAACAATCTTAGGTATAAATTCATTTGAGGGCAAAGGTAAGACTACTAACTCATGGGACTCAAAACCATGAATCTTAACTCATTAAATCACTGACATCATGTGCAATAAACACAACCTATCGAATCATAGACCACACTTCAGACCATCAGATTCAAGGAAAATAAAACATTCCATCGTGTATATGAATCACCACCGTTGAATCAAGGTTGCATAAAACATAACCATCAGATGCAAAACATGTAAAACTTTAAGACATTCATCTAGGGAAAACAATCGAGTTATGACTTAAAAAAACAATGTATCACCATCGGGTGTGAGCCCTAAACTCATTAGTGGTTTCATGAGCAAGGAAACCCATCAAATTAGATATTAGTGAAACCATCGTTTGTCTTAGCCAAGCAAACCATCAATCGAGCAACTAAGTGAATCATCGATCTAATACTTAAGAGAAAATAGTCCATGACCTCTTAAGATGACCATTAGTTGTGAACCTGAAGAGTACCATCGATCTAACACTTGGAGAAATCAGCAAATCATCAATTAGGATAGTCATCGATTGTGAATCTGTGAGACCATCGAATTAGCCATTGAGAGAGCATCAAAAGCATCAACTGTGAGAGAAAACAAACTCGTTGTTTTTTAGCACAAAATAAGATCCAAAATAGCAACTAAGTAACCTTCATCGATTGGTACAAGAAGCCCAACCATCCAGTTATGGATACAAGAGAAAATCAACTCAAAGGATTTAGAGAGAAACCATCATTTAAGAGACAAATAAGACCATTGACTTGAACCACTTGGGGGAGCTTCATGACATTCGTTTCTCAAACATAAGAGAGTCCAAAACATAAGATAAATCCAAACCATTAATTGAAACAAAATAGTCAAACCATACGACATCAAAACCATCTATCAGATTGAAACACAAGGAGGGAAAATGTGCTCAAAAGCCTAGGAAGAACCACCGTTGATGGGGCTTAAGATAATCATCGATCATACAGTGATGAAAACAATATAAGTATTACTTCTTGAGAGCATTAAAGTCATCAAAATAGTAACCAAAGGTTCAAAATTATTCCTTCCTATAGGCCAACCCATTGGGTCACCCAACAAGTAGAAAAACATTTTCAAGGCACCAAATAAATCATATCTAGTTTCAACCATTCAAACACCATAGATTATTATGCTTATGGAAGCCATTGACCAATAAGAGCTAAGAATATTATGACCATGGGTTCTTAGTCATCTAATAAGGTCATCACAGTAGTAGATCCAATTACTTGGGTAGCAATGAAGTCTTGCTATATACCAATCATTGCTTGTGATATCATAATATGATTATGAATGTCACTACCAACATAGTTTGGAGCCTACTGGGTAAAACACATAGGATGTATTAGAATAGGAGTATAATTGTGGACATGATTGGAAACATTCTGAATCAATCTGATTACTAAAATGTTCATGAAATATACTATAATAATATTAGAATGTAATATGAATTAATTAGTTAAAATGTTTAAAACAATTAATTCGATTTGAATTATCAAGATGACTGACTAAATTCTGATCCATTAACTAGATTCAGATGGCAAAAATTAGTTAATGAATTAATGAGATTAATTAGTTAATTAATTGATTCTAGAATTTTGTTTTAATAGTCCATAAGTGGCTCAATTTAAATGAACCCACAACCTTTTTGTTTTCCCAAGGGTTTTGGGAAACCTTGCTTCCTTTTCCTATGCTATTTATATGGGCATGACAATTGGACCAATTTGAGTCTATCACATGCTCTTGTACTTGAACCCTAGTTGTCATTATCCACAAGTGAGAAAGAAGGAGAGGAACCGACGCTAGCACGTCATCAAGTAGAAGGCTACTCCTTCCTGCCATCTTGAGAAGCATGATAAGGAGTTCCTATCCATACATGTGGATGAAGTATATCCATAGACACCGAGTTTCCTGTTTTCAGAGGATAGCCGAGGACCGTCTATTCACACTAGGAGTGATGCACATCACTGTGCAAAGGATGTCGTCAGACTTGCTTGGCAATGAGGTATATCTTTTGCACCCTCATTCCCACCTATGTTGTTATTGACGAGATCTGTTAGTAGGGTATATGGAGAAAAAAATTATTATTTCTATTGCACCAGTCACCTCCACAAAATTTGACAGTAAATCCACTACCTATAGAGATCAATCTCTAGGATTTTGCAACCATTTCACCTTCCTTATATTCCATTATAAGAGATACAAAAAGAGCTTCCTTTTGTAGGGAAAGGATACCTAGCATTCCTTTTTAATGATGAAAGGAGCCAATAAACCTTACAAGCTCTTACCAATCCTTTGAGAAAGAGTATTCAACCTTTACAAGGGCTTACCCACTTTTGCAATGAGCTAGAAACCTTCACCAAGGAGCTCCCCTCTTGCAACAAATCTTCTACCTTGAAGTAGTTACCTACTCTTCTCCGTATTCAGCCTTCAACTTCACCTTCATCAAGGAGAAGCTTTCACCGTCACAACTTGAGAGAAGGGATTGGAAAAGGGAAGATTGAGAGCTTCACAATGAGTACAATGAATTAGATCTCTCACAAATAACCTATCTCACTTAGATTGATGATATATAAAAGGGCTCTTAGTAGATAAATCCACTCAATTATAGCTAGAAGCATAAGAAGTAAACTTGTAATGAAGTCCAAGGGTCCCTATTTATAATCGGGGGTGTCCACTAGTAAGTAGAATCACTAAGGAATGAATTATAGCCTTTTGAGGGTGTTGCAACAAATCTATTTATGAGTTTTGCAACACTCTAATGGTTGGAAACACTTTTTCTGTACGTATAATATGCTCAACTATGTTTCAATAAAGCAAACTTGATCGATAACACTACACGACAAAACAAATTTGAAGTTTTAGTCGAATTTATCCTAGATGAAACACGACCGACAACTTAAATTTGATTTTCCTATGCAAGGGTGTTGGTCGAGTTTTTCCTCAGGAAACTCGACCGACCCTAGAAGTTCCCGAAATCCATTAAGGGCATTGGTCAAGTTTATTAGAGATGAAACTCGTCAAAAAAAAGTCCATGAAATGAATTTTGAAGTTGCCATTTAAGTGCTTAAATATACGTTTTAAGTTTTCCTAGTTTTCTCATCTTAATTACAAGTCACAACATCAAAGCAAATGATTACAAAAATCACCCTAAGGTTTTAGGGTGTTTTCCTTAAAAGTGCATTTGCATTGACTTTGTCTTGTATTTGGTCAAGATAGGATTTGACTAAATTCATCCTTTTCATGTATCTAATACCTAAAACCAATCTCAATTAGACATATTAGATACATATGAATGGAATGATTAAGTTGTCATCAACATATGGACAATGTATAACTTTTAGGTCAACATTGTCCCCTTTTTTGATGGTGACAAACCATTCCTCAACATATTGAAAAGAACTAAGAATTTAAAACTTTATACCTTCTCAAAGTAGGCAGATACATGAATGTATCATAGTATTTATCCCCTAAAATTATGATTTCCTTTACCTATATGGTTAGATCTTACAAAAGATAACCATGGCATATATGTACTATTTGAGTCCACTTCCGCAGTCACATGATATTTCAGAAAATTTACTAGAAAAGGACCAAAATCCAATATGTACTAATCTCATTTCTCCCCCCTTTGTCATATCAAAAAGGGAGGGGGTAGAAGAGCTAAAAATAGGTCTTATCCAAGGCACTAATTAACTGACAATGACCAAAAGCAAACACCATACATAAACCAGAGAGAGAGCAAGTATATTAGAGTCATAATCAAAATATGGAAGCACACACAAATAACTCATATTAAGTAGAAAAGCATATATATATGATCAATCTATGGACTAAGAACTAAACATAAAGGGTATCTATGTCAAGCAATCAGTCTTTGGCAGGGATATGGAGTTGGGGATGTCAATTAATTCATACCTTCTTGTGGTGCAAGTCAACGAACTGTAAAAAAAGGATATCAGTGAAAGGAGTGGCAACATAACTGGGAATTAACTCTCACTTATGTCGTAGAAGACATTTGCAATGTTAACAAAATATTTTATAGGTAAAGACAAACAAAAAATATAGGAAAAGAGATCATCTATCACCTGACATGTGACCGCTAGCCCCAGAAACCCAAAAAAATCACTAGGAGTGGAAGAGAAAGCAGCTGGGACTGACCTCCATCCTTCCAGTCACTTACCTTACTCATGGAGTAACTCTTTTTCTGGTCTTTAGCTAAGGGAAATAAGGTCTTATGGCCTACTCAAGAACCTTTTTATGGCAGTGGAGAAGTGGACGAGTATTGCAGAAGTATTCTCACTATGGTGATCCAGTGAAGAGGGTATGCTGCCTAGTAATTATTGTTACTCTTTTCTTTCGGGTAGACCTCCAAGATATGCGAATGTAGTGACTTATGAAACCCTCATGGGCTACATGATGCACCAACATGAATACAACATGTAGGTCCAGGAGCACCTCCACTAGGATCTTGTTCAAATAATGTCAAACATGAACTTATCATGCTCCCATCCCTATCCCACCTAACAACCCCACCCACCTACTGACTATGCCTCCTTTGCATTTAGTCAATTCCACCCGGACTACTAGCTTGTTGCTTATGTTGTAACTCCTACCTTTGCTGGTGGACCTACTACTTCCTTTCAGCCAACCGCCTCTCAACTTCTTGCTCTTCCAGTTGGCGGTGCTGCTACTTTCCTTATTGGCTATGACTGGGTTTCCATACCCAATTATGAGCAAGCAAAGGCACTAGGTGAGTGTGACATCTCCTGGGTAGAGAAAAATCATAGGTGGCATGTGTTGGTATGTATGCCCAAAGAGCCAATCATATGATGATTGTAATGTCACATTATGAAAATGATTTGATTCATAATAAGGAAAGCTTCTGATTTATTCTATTTGATTCAGTTATGAGATAATGATGTAACACTATAAATGTATAAAGAATAATATCATTCAATGATGTATGTATTCAAGTATTACCTTTATGAAATGAGATCATATAGATGTTAAGAGTACATATACATATTATCATTATGTCCCTGATTGATTGTTATTGTGTAAGGTTGATAGACAACAATGACACATAAGATCAAAGTGTGAGTTCTTTGATGACCAAATCTCATTAGTCATGATATGGCAATATCAAACCAAGCACACAAATACATGTTAAATAATAGTGTATTGGACAGACCCAACATGAGATTGACACATGGAAGCCATCATCATGGAAGTCATAGTCAGGTCTCACAGTGATGGTGCTGATTGTGGTTCTTAAACCTAAAATCATTACACTTGTCACATGTCATTGGGTACAATTTGACATCATCAAACACAATCCTAAAACATGGGTTCCTACAAAGGTGATGATTGGGTGACTTTGACACATGGGGATAGACTGTGAATGATACAAATGGGATTTGTCCCTCCTATATGAGTATGATATCCAAAGGCCTTTTGATTAGCGAGACTAAAAAAAGTATGGTCATACACATGTGAGTCAATATGCAATATTGAGCTTACATATATCTCATTAAATATACTCTGATTTAAGAAATAAGATTGAATAATAATGAGGATGACCGCTCCATGCCTCTAGTTCAATCTGGATATCAGTGACAAAGGAACTATACAAACACTATAACACCATACACAGATTGTATGTTGAAGTTGCCCCCCAACTTTCCATTCACTTGGGTAGCACTGATGTGCGACTAGGGGCCATTCTTTGCTTGTGATATCATAAGTTGTTATGGACATTCACTGCCAACTTGATCTGGGACCTATAGGGTCACACACATAAGAACTCATCTATAAGATGAGTTTAATCTTGAATGACGATTGAATTGATTACTAAAGTGTTTATGTATTTTGGTTCACACAACATATCAAATGACTAGACTTTCAAATGATCAGTTCAAGTGTTGAGACAGTCATTTGGATTTTCAGGTTGATTGTATTATGTTTTGGCTACAATTCAGTCTGACCCCGGGTACTAGGCGACCGTCTCACTTGGTGAGAGACGCCCGTCTCAGTTTCACCAGACAACCAATTCAGGGGTGCAATTCGGTTTCACATATGATTGGTGTTGACCTCATCAAGTGCACTAATTTGAGTTTAATTGTTGACATATGGCAAAATAGGAAAGTCTAAAATGATTGTATCACTTAGCGAGATGACCGTCTTACTGGGTGAGACAATTGTCTCGTTTGTCGCATGTTGCATAACTTCTAAAATTATTGCAAAAGTTTGAGATCTTCCTATCATTTCCACTCCCGCGGAGAATGGGAACCCTGACCCCAGTCTATACTATAAATAGAGGGGTATTGGGGGCTTCCTAGAGCACAACATAGATTGTTGAGAATCAGTTGCTCTGACAATTGTTGTCCTCTCTAGTTGTGGTAACCAAAAGAACCCAAGCAAGTCCTACCCAACTAGGGAGGGATAACTACAAGAGAGAAACAACTAAGGATCATTGTTATGGGAGAGCAGGTTGGTGTCTATTTTAGAAGGACAACAAGAGTTCTAGTTGGTCCGTGTGGAATACTCTAGAGGCAGGAGCCCTTTGGATACTTCTAGGAGGGCAATGTCAACTCACAGTATGTGGCAAGATCAGAGGAGCCACTGCAGTAGTTGTTTGAGTATGTTGTCCATAGAGTATAAGTCATACAAGTCCCAGTGCATCCAGGAGATGCAAAGACACCGTTCAATATAGAGTGTGCATATACATCGACAATAATTTTTATTGGCCTTGCTTTAGCACCAAGTATATCTTCGTGAAACCATCCTTCCCATTTCATAGTTATTGACGTGATATACTGGTGAATGAGAAATGTGTTAGTAAAGTTTTTATTTCCACTGTCTATCTGATATCGTATTTCCCAATAGCGGTATAAGATTGTTGGTTGTTTACACTAACGAGTTTCAATCATTAAGAATGATCTTTTACTCAACTAGCTATATCCCGCAAGTATACGAGAGTAGTTGTAGTCGAGGTCGAACACAAGGAGCATTGGTTAGTTAGGCGCAAGAGTTATGATTTTCAATAATCTAGATCATTGTACATAAGATGATTGGATTAGAACAACTAAATTATAGATTTAAAACAAAACAGTAAATTATCACTTAAGAAAGGTTAAGATTCAGATTTGGAAGGATCTTAGACTTGGGATTTCACCATCACATCATAGCTTATATTAAAATACGAATTTAAACATGTTAATTAACTTGCAAAGGAGGTTTGTAGTCATCACTCACCTCTCGGTGAAGTGATGACGATTTTAACTCCATACATCACTCTCGTGTATGTATTTCATTTCAAATCACAAATCTTGCTCCTCAACATAATCCCAGCCACTCTCGTGGTCAAGGACAAGTTGCCAAAAGAGTAACTCCATACTCTCAAACACATCTTCTCAGATTATGAAAGAAAGCATAAAACATGCAAGTATGATGGCCAATCACACAAATAAGCATTTCAGATCTGAAACAACTCTTGGAACATGCAAGAAACTAACATTTAGTACGAAATTCATATGTTCTTACAAGCTATGACATGGGAGTTACTCTCCCATGCCCAAGAAAAAGAGTCTACTCGTCCATAATGATGTACAACAGAAAATGTGTAGAAATTTTGGAGTTTAGCATGGTTTAGAGAAGGAAAAGCTAAGCAATCCCAAGGTGTAACCAAAGGAAGGTAGAATTCCGACTTGAGGATGAAATCCCACTTCTATAGCTTCTCCAAACCGGACAAACTTCCCTCCCGAGAAGCTTTGTGGAGTGAAGAAGCTCTGCTGCACCTTGGAGAAGAAGCTTGGAGAAGAAGAGAGGAAGAATGGGGGTTCTTTGGCAAGAAACCACCTCCTTTCCCCTCCAAATCGCCCTCCTATGCTCTAGGCTTGCTCTAGGACGAGAGAACTTCCGCAAATGACCGAGCATAACTGCCCATTAAGTTCCCACTTCGTTTTAAACAAAAACTCGTATTTTTCAAAATGCTGAAACTGCCAGGTACACGCCGTGCACCCAAAAGTGCATGCCGTGCAACTTTCCAGAAACTTTTAATTTGCTCCAGAATGCACTGTGCACGGCGTGCACTGAAGAAATGCATGCCGTGCAACTTTCCAGAAACTTTTAGCTCCTAGGTGCATGGCGTGCAATGAAGAAATGCACGCCGTGTAAATTTCCAGAAACTTTTTGCTCCCAGGTGCACGCCATGCAATTGCGTGCATGCCGTGTAACTTTCCAGAAAGTTTGATCTGCTTGACGCTCCCAGGTGCACGGCGTGCACTTTTGGTGTACGACGTGCACTTGGCTGTTCTGGGCTGTTGTGTATTTTGCTCATAACTTCCAGCGTGTAGGTCTGAATTACATGTCGTAAAAAGTGGTATTTGTGTAGTTTCGAACCCCAAAACATGTAGATACTTGAGGAGTGATCAAATAAGAGATAATATGATATATTACTCATCATTTCATTGCAATATGTAGTACCTACAATCCAAACCACGAGACAAGTAAGAATAGCTAAAAATATAGAATCTAGCATGAATGAGAGTGATAATTGAGTCAAAACAACATGGATATGCAACCAAATATGATCCAAAAGATGATATGATTTGTTCACATCAAATCCCCCTAAGCTTAAACCATTGCTTGTCCTGAAGCAAAAAAGAGCATAGAAACACAAATGAATAATTGTCAAGTTCATGCATAGATCAAATGAAAAGAAAGATGTGTATAAGACCAAACCAACCATGATGAACATGTTTATACTCATAGCCATCAATTCAACTTAAACACCCAAGAAAGAGATTTTTAGTTTAGCAGGGGTGGTCACAATTAAATATATCAATCAGTTAAATAACACTACGTAGAATTTTGATGACCAAGCCAAGCAATTAGTGGATGTGCAACTCAAACTCTCAACTATTAAGGATACAAATGATGAAATCTTAGTTAAAATTGACAATTTTAGTTGTACTCTCCTTCTTTCTCAAAAGTGGTATTCTATGGATTATGGGTTCCGACACTCGGCTGCTAATGTAGGCTTATGCACACGTGGAGTGTCGGTTGGGGTATTTTACCCTCTTTTAAGACATACCACCTAACCATCGTGGCCAGATCAGACTTACACTAGGCTAGCATGATATGTGGGCACTGTAGCCATCTTTTATGGGGTATAAAGATGAGATAAGCCAAAAGAAAATTTAAAATTTTTCCAAAACATAGGAGAGTCAACTAAATTGCAACATTAACTAGATTTCATTCGTTTAATTTGAAAGTTTTTTTTTCATTGAAAGAGTGGTTGAAAATGCACTAAGAGCTTGGCAAGGGCATCCCGTATTCCAAATGATGTTGTAAAGTTGATTTACTCATAAAAATTGAAACCATTACATGTTTTAAGCAATCAAGGATGTGAAAGATGAATGTTCATGTTAGAAGCATAAACCATAGTTAAGTACATGTTGATGGCCAAAAGTTTTCATTTGATTAATGCATGTCTTTTACAATTTCTCCAAATGATATTTCTCATCAAAAGAGGACAATCAGTTAAGCATAGGAGTTCTATCCACATATAAAAGATAAACCTCATATCATACTAGATTTGCCACCAGAAGAGCAGAATTGAAAAAAAAAGACTGAAATGTGAACACAAAATAAAAGCAAATGACAAGAAGCAAATAACATGAAAGGGAAAAGCTAAAAGAACTAGGTTACAATCTGGTTGCTCCCCCCTAAGCTTGAAATCTGTAGTGTCCTCATTGCATAAATCAAACTAAAAAGGTTGCAACCGGGTACCTCATCATGGTGGAAACATCAAAGTCCATGGAGGACCGGTGCTCTGATTTGCAGCTGAAAATTGTTGTGCTAAAGATTTATGCCTCCTTGCAAATATGTCCTTGATTTGGGGCAAGTGAAAGCACCTATGAGTTGCAACAAAAATAGTCTTTTGTATTCCAATACTATTTGTCTTTTCACTCTTCTTTGAAGCATCATCAAAATATGATTTGGGAAGAGTGTTCTCATTATAAAGTAATGTGTCATCTAGAATGTGAGGAGGAAGGACATGTGTCTTGCTTGAAGAATCAACATGTAGAGCATGTGTTGTAGCTTTCTACCCTTTAGTTGAAACTTCATAATCGTCATGGGTATCAACATCATCATACTTTGAAGGATATACCTATATAACAACTCCATTCTTCAATGTCACCGACCTGAAATATGTAGGATTCATCTCCGTTGGACTAGGCAAGAAAGGTGGAAATGCTTCTTTTCTAAAAAGAGCTTACTGGGTAATTTGTTTCTCCAAGATGTGTGCATGAGTGGTAATATCGTCCACATTAGAATAGAGTTGGAAAATGGCACCCTTCATTGATTGTCTTTGTTGATGGAACTCCTCATTTTGCTGCATTTGAGTTGAAATAAATGTTGCAAGCATGGACTCTAATCTAGAAGTTACTTGTGGTTGTTTTGGCTGAATGAAATTTGAGTTTGCATTGATGTAGAAGTCTGGTGGAGTGTATCCCATTGGAAAATAAATAGAAGAAGCATAACCTGTAGAAGATGAGTGTCCAAGCAACCCACAGGAATCACAAATAATATTGGCTGCTTGAAATGGCTGTGTGCTTAGCTTATCAAACCTTTGTGATAAAATGTCTATCTTTGCTGCAATTATGTCTATAGCACCAACCGTGTGATCTTCCCTTTGCTTTCTGGAAGTAGTATGTGAAAAAGATGAGTGGTAACTTGTAGCCAGACTCCATTGGAAATGATTTGCTGCCATATCTTCAATAATAGCATAGGCTTCTCTATAAGATTTGTTCATTAGAAGCTCCTCTGAAGTGTTGATTGACTTCTTTGGCAAAGTATAGAGCCATGCCTTGGCTCTATCCTTAAGAGAGAATGGAAAAAGAATTAGGTGTATCCCATCAGTAGGAACACCATATATCTTTATGGTGCTCAGCAACTGTAGAAATTCAGCAATGTGGAGGTTTGGATCCTCCATTGGTGTCCCTCCAAATGCATTCAGCTGTAGTAATTGTATGATGGATGGGATGATAGAAAACTCCTTTGCCTCAAATTCTGAAATATTAATAGGCCCACTCATATGCATTGCAACTGTACCAAAGTAGTCCTTAAGAGGAAGGTCATCCTCCTTGACTAGTTCTTCATGTGAATCTAGAGGATTAGGTATATGTGGCGTAGATGGTGGTGGTGTATGTTGTATGGATGTTGGTGGTGTATATGAGGGTGTGGAAGAATGTGGTATGGTTGTTGGTGGTATATATGATGGCGACGAATTAGGTGTGATTGATGGTGGTGTGGACGAAGGATGTGTAGATGAGGGTGGTGCATATGATGGTGACATGGATGATGGTTGTGTGGGTTGTGATTCCTCCATACATGTTTGGGTTTCACTCCTTCTTGCTCCATGAGGGCTGCAAATAATGTGTTCATTTTCTAAATGTAGAGATATGCACGATTCAAGGATCTTTTTATGAACACCCCATATGCTCCTGCAAATAAACAAGGTGAGTGAGATACAAAAACAAACATGGAAGATATAACAAATTATGATGATCATGATGAATTATGATTTATGTATATGATGGTGGATATGAAGGTTGTGATCTAGTCTCATTTACTTATCAACAACTCTTACTCTAATAGGAATACCGAAGCTCCCCGACAAAGACGCCAAAAACTTGTTGGTTGTTTACACTAACGAGTTTCAATCATTAAGAATGATCTTTTACTCAACTAGCTATATCCCGCAAGTATACGAGAGTAGTTGTAGTCGAGGTCGAACACAAGGAGCGTTGGTTAGTTAGGCGCAAGAGTTATGATTTTCAATATTCTAGATCATTGTACATAAGATGATTGGATTAGAACAACTAAATTATAGATTTAAAACAAAACATAAGAAAGGTTAAGATTCAGATTTGGAAGGATCTTAGACTTGGGATTTCACCATCACATCATAGCTTATATTAAAATATGAATTTAAACATGTTAATTAACTTGCAAAGGGTGTTTGTAGTCATCACTCACCTCTCGGTGAAGTGATGACAATTTTAACTCCATACATCACTCTCGTGTACGTATTTCATTTCAAATCACAAACCTTGCTCCTCAACATAATCCCAGCCACTCTCGCGGTCAAGGACAAGTTGCCAAAAGAGTAACTCCATACTCTCAAACACATCTTCTCAGATTATGAAAGAAAGCATAAAACATGCAAGTATGATGGCCAATCACACAAACAAGCATTTCAGATCTGAAACAACTCTTGGAACATGCAAGAAACTAACATTTAGTACGAAATTCATATGTTCTTACAAGCTATGACATGGGAGTTACTCTCCCATGCCCAAGAAAAAGAGTCTACTCGTCCATAATGATGTACAACAGTAAATGTGCAGAAATTTCGGAGTTTAGCATGGTTTAGAGAAGGAAAAGCTAAGCAATCCCAAAGTGTAACCAAAGGAAGGTAGAATTCCGACTTGAGGATGAAATCCCACTTCTATAGCTGCTCCAAACCGGACAAACTTCCCTCCCGAGAAGCTTTGTGGAGTGAAGAAGCTCTTCTGCACCTTGGAGAAGAAGCTTGGAGAAGAAGAGAGGAAGAATGGGGGTTCTTTGGCAAGAAACCACCTCCTTTCCCCTCCAAATCGCCCTCCTATGCTCTAGGCTTGCTTTAGGACGAGAGAACTTCCGCAAATGACCGGGCATAACCGCCCATTAAGTTCCCACTTCGTTTTAAACAAAAACTCGTATTTTTCAAAATGCTGAAACTGCCAGGTGCACGCCGTGCACCCAAAAGTGCACGCCGTGCAAATTTCCAGAAACTTTTAATTTGCTCCAGAATGCACTGTGCACGGAGGGCGCTGAAGAAATGCACGCCGTGCAACTTTCCAGAAACTTTTAGCTCCTAGGTGCATGGCGTGCAATGAAGAAGTACACGCTGTGCAACTTTCCAGAAACTTTCCGCTCCCAGGTGCACACCATGCAATTGCGTGCACGCCGTGTAACTTTCCAGAAAGTTTGGTCTGCTTGACGCTCCCAGGTGCACAGCGTGCACTTTTGGTGCATGGCGTGCACTTGGCTGTTCTGGGCTATTGTGTATTTTGCTCATAACTTTCAGCGTGTAGGTCCGAATTACATGTCGTAAAAAGTGGTATTTGCATAGGTTCGAACCCCAAAACATGTAGATACTTGAGGAGTGATCCAATAAGAGATAATATGATATATTCCTCATCATTTCATTACAATATGTAGTACCTACAATCCAAACCACGAGACAAGTAAGAATAGCTAAAAATATAGAATCTAGCATGAATGAGAGTGATAATTGAGTCAAAACAACATGGATATGCAACCAAATATGATCCAAAAGATGATATGATTTGTTCACATCAAAGATCCATGTCAATTAATAATGTTTTGGTTTAATCGATATGATCATATTTTTAGTTTTATCTTATTTATTTATTGCATGTGATGCAAATATTTAAACTGGTTGATGTGTGTCTGTCTTAACACCACATAAAAAACCCAAATGAATATAAATATATATATATATATATATATATATATATATATATATATATTTGATATGATATATATGCAAATTACACGTGTCGCCATAAAATCGGTATTGATGGTGGATGTGAAGCATGGTTATGGCCAAAACCCCAGATCAGTGTGTGCATGTTTGTGGTTATTTATTCTTATTTTAATCGTTCTATGTATCGAGCCTCTCTCCCCTATCCAAATGTAAATTAATGCTCTTCTTCCTATTTCCCCTCAAATCTAACTCAAGGTTTTTGCCTATATACAATGTAATAAGAAATAGGATAATTTTAATTTATATTTCAACGTGAGATAATGATCTACACAAAGGCAAAACAAGCGGCTCATGAGATGATCCGTTCGACTAGAGGACCGAGGAGGCCAGACGATAGGAGGACAAACCAATTGACAGGTGGCACAACCAATCGGTTGGAGGTGTCTAGATACTTCTTGGACCTAAGAACCAGATGGCCTCTTCAGAAGAACCCAACTGAGTGACTAGTTGGCGAGACTACCAGTTCAAGAGTTGAATTGATCAACTCGGATTGGTTCGAGCATATATTTTCATCAGCAACATGTTTCATACGATGTAGACCATAGGTGGTAGTAATTCCTTATGGCTCCAAGTAATTACATTAGTATGGCCATAACCATCGCTTGTGTGTTTTATTTATTGCATATTTTCAGTGTGGGATATAGCATGTATATGATACGTACTATATATGTGGTGATTGGATAAATATATGTATTTATATAGGCTCCCTCAAATAAAATATTAAGTCTAAGTTGCCTTCCATTAGCAACACATATGAAAATCTTGATCGACCAAGTGTAGATTTGCACAAAGCATGGTGCGCCGTCTATCTCTTGGAAGTGTGATGGTAGATATGTAGATTTTCACAAAACACGATGCATACCTATCGTGTTTGTTGTTGGGTCAGGATTAACCGGTGACTTAGAGAGGCCAATATTAGAGGAATGCAAATGATTATGGAAAGGAGTTGCACATATCATCTATCCGAGAATTGCATATGATGCAATTGGCAAGTTTGCCTACCTAAATAGTCAAGTTGTGGACGATCGGAAAAAGCCGACTCATGGCTTGATAAAGTATTGATCTTGGACCACTAGAATATTGTACGATGCAATATTCTAAATTGATATTGAGGACTATCAATTTGAATAAAATAATGGGAGCGATAATTAATTAAAGACCTAATTAATGTCATCAAATTTATCAAATCAAACCAAATAAAAAATGTTTTGAATAGTTGCAATATTTCTTTGTAGAATCAAATGTCAAACACAAACACATTCAAATTGTGATCAATCCTCAAGATGGACTAAATGGAATAAAGTTCCACAATTGTCATTCATAGGCACATAATAGAATTTGTGAATTGCTATATGTAATTTCCATTGCTGAAAACATTATATGTTTTATATGACAAGAACATTATGTTTCATTTTAAAAGATATGATATTTTATGGCAATGCCCTATGTCTCACAAAATATACTAGATAATTGTAAAAGGAAAATGTGTGTGACACATTTACAAAGTGACTTGATAACTCAAACAATGAATACCTAAAGCATCATCATATGGAGTGCATAAATGAGAAATGCATCTCTAGAATCCATATGATGGTTATCTAGAGACATGAAAGTCTTATTCATTGTGGAATATGACAAAAGTATCTTCACTAGATGTAGTGGGAGAATGAGTATTATATTAGGCTAGTACATACTAATGTACACAAGACTTTTAGAATAAATGCTAAAGGTAGTTGCAAGGACTTCATTACATTTATTTACTGATGTTATCAGTAGATATGATAATTTGTATTTAATAAAATACGAGTTTGGATATCTTAAAGTGTTCAAGGAGATCATAAATAAAGTACATAACTAACTCAGTAAAAGTATTAAGATACTTCAATATGATCGATGTTTAAGTACAGACCTTCTGGGAGATCATGATAGTGTATCATGATGAACTCCACCTAAAACACAATGATAGTGATCATGAGAGTGTATTAGAAAGAAGGAACCATACCATTTTAGTCATGGTGTGATTATCAATAAAAATCTAGTTAATCTTCTAATTTATTTTAGGCACATGCTTAACACTAAAATCATGTACCGCCTAAATTGGTTCAAAAGACACCATACGAGATATGGCATGAGAAGTGTCCTGATATGTCTTTTATAATGATTAGGATTGAAAGATTGTATAAGAAGATAGTTTCTTAAAAGGCTTTATCCACGAATCATGTGACTGTTATCTTATTGAATACTACTTATATTCTAACCCGACAACAAAGTGTTTATTGCTAGGATGGCTGAATTTCTAAATGGAAATTAGTTCCAAAGTAATTAGTGGGAGTAAAAGTAGAACTCAAAATTTTTGAGAAAAATAAGAAAACATAGAACCTAAAGAGGTACAATAGGAACAAGGAGAATCACAAGTTGTTGTGGAACCTCAAGTTCCTTATGTAAACATAGAACTCATAATTCTAGTAGAACACACCTTGAGTTTGAAAGATTATGATATCTTATAACCTAAAAGGTGGAAAGTTGATCATAGAGATGAGTCAACAACCTACCTAGAAACTATTGAGGGACTAGAATCTAAGAAATGGCTTGAGACCATGAGATCAATTATGGACTCCATGTAAACCAGCAAGGTATGACCTTGGTGGATCCACCTGAAGGGATAAAACCCGTTGGTGCATTTGGGTCTCTGTAAGAAGACCAGCATGGAAGGGTATATTGGTTGCAAAGAGTTTCAAACTAGTTCAAGTTGTTGAACATGATGAAGTCTTTCACTAGTTACCATGGTTAAATCCATCGGGATCATGCTTGTTATTACAGCTTATAATGACTAGTGAGATTTGGCATATGGATGTTAATATTGCATTCCTTAAATGGAATAATTATAAGGATTTGTACGTGACAAATCTTAAAGGTTTTATAAATCCATTAATGTAAAAAAAGTCTATAAGCTACAATGGTCAATCTTTGGATTGAAGTAAGCACATCAGAGCTGGAATCTTCTATTTGACAAGACAATCAAAGAGTTTGACTTGAGTCAAAATGAAGATGGAATATGTGATTACAAAAGATTTAGTGGGAGCATATTTATATTTTACATAATGATGGGAATATCATCCTTATCCTGTATATGTTAAAACCTGCCAAGGAAAGTACCTTACATAAGAAGGGTTTAGGCAAAGCATCCTATGAGATAGGAAGGATTCTTGACCTAAGTAAGAGCAAATACATTAGCGAGATGTTGAAGGGTTCAACATCCAATACACAATGAATGAAAACTTGTCCATGTTTCACGGAGTTAGTCTTTTAGGATCCTAATGTCCCAATTCTTGCAAAGAATAGGAACACATGGATATATTCCATATGCATTCTCAATTGGATTTGTCTTGAATGCAATGTTATGTACTTATACTATTATCCCGTATGCATTGGACATGACGAAAGATATCCAATAATCTTGTATGTATTGTACATGATGATAGGATATCCACTTATCTCATATGAATTTGACATGATGAGAAGACATATATATATATATATATATATATATATATATATATATATATCTGCCTAGCAATCTTGTATGTATTAGACATGATGAGAGGGTGTGTGTCAGATACTAGTGAGAGTCACTGAACTACCATAAAGAACATCCTTAAGTACTTGTAAAGAACTTTAAAGGATTGGTTCCTTGGTTATGATAATAAGGACGAGTTGGATGTAAAGGGTGACACTAATGCAAGCTTCCAAACTGATAAGATAATCACAATCTAAATTAGTGTTTTACAAGAATTGTAAGCTATAAAGGGTTCTGAGCCGATGACAGATGTTTAAAATTACAAAAGAAGCCAAGTATCTCTGTGTTATAAGAATAGCAGAGGATATTGTATGGATTAAGAAGTTCATGTGGGTGAACTTGTGTGAGGTTCCAACCATTGATGATACATTAGAAATACTGATGACAACAATGTGTAGGGTTTTGGAGGAGGCAGAGAAGCAGCGGAAACAAAAATTTTCTCCCCAAACCCGGAACAAAAGGAATCGCGTCAACATCTATATAATAGGAAGGATGGTTTGTGAATCATACCTTGTCCCGAGGCTTGCTCGGCGACAATGCCACGTGCCTTGCGCGGTCTTCACCTCCGGTCTTGGACGGTGTCTGTGCAGCTCCTTGTCGCACCGGGACTGAAGACTCCTCCTCCTACCGGACTGTCGGATGACAGTTGTCCTCCTGAGCGGCAGTGACCTCCCGCCTCTGAAGTAGTCCACACGGACCACCCGGAACTCCACTCTCCTTGTCCCACAAGGAAGTGGAAGGAGTCGCACCCTCCTGTTGACATACTAGTCACCTACACACTCTCCTGCTATCGACTGCAACTGCAGTTGTCCTTCCCTTGCTGCACCTCCCTTTGCGGGAAGCACTTGCTCGGGCTCTCTCTCGGTTACCAAAACCAGAGAGAACGACAACTTTGCAGAGCAATCAACATGCACTGAGTTGTACTCTGAGAAGCCCCCAATACCCCTATATATATAGGCGGGTTATGGGATAGGGTTCTCTGTGCCCGGCAATACGGGACTAAAGCAGGAGTAGAAGGGTTCGGGATTTTTCCACAAAAAGCAACCATCTCGCAACCTGAACTGATCGGTTCACAAGTGAACCGGTCAGTTGGGGACCTGAACCGATCGGTTCACCACTGAACCGATCGTTTGGGACCCTTGAACCGATCGGTTCACTCATGAACCGGTCGGTTGGGGTTCCAGGTTGGTTCCCGATTGACTTTCCTTGTTTCTTTCCCAATTGGTATCGAATACCAATATTATTCCCAATCAAATTGGGCAATTGAAACGAAAGGAAAATTCTCACCAATCCTACTTTCCCAAGTTGCTCGATTGCACCAGTTGAACCGATCAGTTCAACACTTGAACCGGTCGTTTCACTCTGTGCATGAGCCGATCGGTTCAACAATTGAGCCGACCGGTTCAGCAACCTCAGCCGACCGGTTCATCACATGAACCGATCGGTTGGGAGTGCAGATTGTGCAGAATCAGTCAAATGCGATTTCAATCAATCCGATACTCCAATCAATGCGTCCAACACCTTGAACATTATGATATTGAGCTATCGATTAATTGAGTGTTTAATTGAACTACTAAACTCCTTTAGTAATCAATCTAAACATTGCTTGTGGACAAAACTCCTCTTCCAGGTTAAATCCTATGTGTGTGACCCTGCAGGTCCATTTCACTTTGGCAGTGAAAGTCCATAACATTTATGACTTCACAAGCAAAGAGCGGTGTCTAGTCACACATCATTGCTACCCAAGTGAAAGTAGAAAGTTAGAGAACAACTTTCATCCTACAATTCGTGAATGGTGTTATAGTGAATGTATAATTCCTTTGTCACTGATATCCAGAATGAACTCGAGGCATGGAACAGTCATCCTGTCAATGTTCATTCATTTCCTTGATCTCAGAGTAGACCGAGTGAGATGTGTATGCCATCAATATCACATATTGATTCACACGTGCATGCGCATGCCTTTCTCAATCCTACTCATCAAGTGGCCAAGGATATCAAACTCCCTTAGGAGGGACAAATCCCATATCTATCACTCACCCCTAAAAAACCCCCATGTGTCAAAGCCACCCAATCATCACCTTTATAACAACCCATGTTTCAGGATTGCGTTTGATGATGTCAAAGTGTACCCAACGACATGTGTTGAGTGTAGTGATTTCAGGTCTAAGAATCACACTCACCACCATCACTGTGAGAGATGACTGTGACTACCATGTCATGGTTCCATGTGTCACTCTCACGGTGGGTCTGTCCGGTACCTTGTTCTCTAACAAGTACCTATGTGCTTGGTTTGATATCACCATATCATGACTAATGAGATTCTGTCATCAACCAACACACAATCTAGTCTTTAGTGTTATTGATGTCTATGGTTATTTCCACAATAACAACCGACTAGGGACTAAACAAGAATGTATACTCTTAACATTCATATGATCTCATCGTTTAGGTCATGAACCTAAAAGCATATGTCATTGAGTAATACAATCTTTAGACATCTATCATGTTACACCATCATCTCAGAAACAGTTTAAACATATAGATTGGAAATTTCCTTTATTATTATTCAAATCATTTACAAAGTATCCCATTACAATCATCATATGACTTGCTCTATGGGCATACATACCAACACAATGGGGCTACAGTTAGGATGTGAATCTCACATATCATACTAAGACACTTCCATCTCATACAAGTAGTCATACAGTGAAGAGATGTGAAAATTGCAAGGTACCAACTTAAAGCAAACATTGCTAAACCCAGAGTAAAAGTACTTGCACAAAAACAACATGATGATCATGTTAGATCACTCAGGATGAGATCTGTGTGTGACTGGCTCTAAGTCTATTAGTATGTATGCCCATAGAGCCAATCATATGATGACTGTAATGGCATAATATGTAAATGATTTAATTAATAATAAAGACAAGCTTCCGATTTATTTTGTTTAATTCAGTTATGAGATAATGATGTAACATTATAAATGTGTAGAGAATAATATTACTCAATGATGTATGTATTCAAGTATTACCCTTGTGAAATGAGATTATACAGATGTTAAGAGTACATATACATATTCTTATTATGTCCCTTATCGGTTGTTATTGTGGAAGGTTGATAGGAAACAATGACACATAAGATTAGAGCGTGAGTTGGTTGCTGACTAAATCTCATTAGTCATGATATGGCAATATCAAACCAAGCACATAGATACATGTTAGAGAATGGTATATCAGACAGACCCACTATGAGACTGAGACATTGAAGCCATCATCATGGAAGTCATAGTCAGGTGTCATAGTGATGGTGGTGATTGTGGTTCTTAGACCTAAAATCATTGCACTTGTCACATGTCGTTGGGTATGCTTTGGCATCATCAAATGCAATCCTAAAACATGGGTTGTTATAAAGGTGATGATTGGGTGACTTTGACACATGGGGATAGATTGTGAATAATAGAGATGGGATTTGTCCCTCCTATAGGAGTATGATATCCAAAGGCCTCTTGATTAGAAAGACTGAGAAGAGTATGTCCATACGCATATGAGTTAATATGTGATATTGTGCTTACATATATGTCACGCAGTCTGCTCTGGTTCAAGAAACAAGATTGAATAATAATGAGGATCACTGCTCCATGCCTCTAGTTCAATCTGGATATCAATGATAAAGGAACTATACAAACACTGTAACACCATACACATATTGTAGGTTGAAGTTGCTCCCCAACTTTCCATTCACTTGGGTAGCATTGATGTGTGACTAGGGACCACTCTTAGCTTGTGATGTCATAAGTTGTTATGGACATTCACTGCCAACGTGATATGGGACCTATAGGGTCACGCACACAAGAACTCATCTAGAAGATGAGATTGATCTTGAATGATGATTGAATTGATTACTAAAGTAATTAGGTACTTAAATTCATGCAACAGATCAACTGACTACACTGCCAAACAATTTGTTCAAGTGTTGAGATAGTCGTTTGGAGTGTCAGGTTGATTGTATCATGTATTGGCTGAAATTCAGGCTTACCTGGGGTGCCATACGACCCTCTGGCTTAGCTAGATGGCCGTCTCACTTGATGAGAGATGCCGGTCTTAGTTGCACCAGACGATCGATTTAGGGGTGCAATTTGATTTCTCATAGGATTGGTTCTGACGTCATCAGGTGCACTAACTTGGAATTTAATTATCGACATATGTGCAAAACTGGAAAGTGTGAAATGACCGTCTCACATACCAAATGACCCTATCGTTGGGCGAGACGACCCTCTCGACTATCGTAGGTTGTGAAACTTCCAGAATTGTTGCAAAATTTTGAGATATTCCGATCCTTTCCACTCCCGCACAAACTGGGAACCCTGACCCTGGCTTCTAATATAAATAGAGGGGTATTGGGGTCTTCCCAAAGCACAACACAGATAATTGAGAATTAGTTGCTCTAATAATTGTTGTCTTCTCTGGTTGTCATAACCAAGAGATCCCAAGCAAGTCCTACCCCACTAGGAGGGATATCTACTGGAGACAAACAACTAAAGATCATTGTTGTGGGAGAGGAGGTTGGTGACTAGTACACTAATGAGAGGGAAAACTCCTTCCTCTCTATTCTAGCAGGATGACAAGAGTTCTATTTGGTTAGTGTGGACTAATTTAAAGGTAGGAGTCCTTTGATTGTTTCTAGGAGGGCAAGGTCAACTTGTAGTCTATGGCGAGATCAGAGGAGCCGTTGCAGTAGTTGTTTGAGTCTTTTGTACATGGAGGAGCAGTCATACGAGTCTCAATGCATCGAGGAGTTGCACAAACATCGTCCAAGATAGAGTGTGCATCTAAATCAACAAGGATTGTCACTATAATTGCTCCAAGACCAGGTATATCTTCGTGAAACCATCCATTCCATTACATAGTTATTGATGCGGTATGCTGGTTAATAGAAAATATGTTAGCAAAATTTTTGTTTCCTCTACCTATCCGATGTCATATTTTGCAACAACCTAGTCCTCGCTCTTTCATTCTTGAGGAGGATATTGATATGGTTGATGAGGAGGATGAGGATGATTTGTATGGTGATGGTGATGAGGGTGAGGATGATGATGATGATGATGGTGATGATAGTTCTGATGATGGTGGAGATGGTGGTGAGGACACACCTACTGCTCATGATACACCTTCTGATGGTGTTGAAGATTACCAGCCATATGGAAAAGAAGAGCTTGACCTAGATACCGTTGATGTTTAGTTATTAGTTCATAGAGTGCTCATATAAATAAATAAATAAATAAATAAATAAATAAATAAATAAATAAATATATATATATATATATATAAGAATCTTCAACCTCTATAAGGGCTTACCCATTTTTGCAACGAGCTGGACACCTTAACTAAGGAACTCCCCTCTTGCAACAAGTCTCCTACCTTGACGGAATTACCTACTCTTCTCTTAGATCTGTTGGTATATATGCCCAGAGAGCCAACCATATGATGATTATAATGGCATAACTTGTAATTTATTTGATTAATAAATAAAGGCAACCTTCCAATTTATTATGTTTAATTGAGTTGTGAGATAATGATGCAACACTATAAATTTCTAGAGAATAGTATTACTCTATGATGTATGTGTTCAAGTATTAGCCTTGGGAAATAAGTTCATACATATGTTAAGAGTACATATACATATTTTCATTTTATCCCTAATCAGTTGTTATTATGGAAGGTTGATAGACAAGAATAACACATAAGATCAGAATGTGGGTTGGTTGATGACAAAATCTCATTAGTCATGATATGGCTATATCAAACCAAGAACACAGATACATGTTAGAGAGTGGTGCATCCGGCAGACCCACCATGAGACTAACACATGGAAGCCATCATCATGGAATTCATAGTCAGCTCTCACAGTGATGGTAGTGGTTGTGGTTCTTAGACCTGAGATCACTACACTCATCACATGTTGGGTATGCTTTGACATCATCAAATGCAACCTTGAAACATGGGTTGCTATAAAGGTGATGGTTGGGTGACTTTGACATGTAAGGTTAGACTGTGAGTGATACAAATGGGATTTGTTCCTTGTACAAGAGTTTGATGTTCTAGGCCTCTTTATTAGCAAGACTGAGAAATGCATGGCCATGCACATGTGAGTTAGTATGTGATATTGAGCTTACATATATCTCAGACAGTCTGCTCTTGGTTCAAGAAACAAGATTGAATCATGAATAGGATGACTGCTCCATGCCTTGCATTCAATCTGGACATCAATGAAAAAGGAACTATACAAACACTACAACACCCTACACAGATTGTAGGTTGAAGTTGTTCTCCAACTTTCCATTTACTTGGGTAACATTGATGTGCGACTAGGCACCACTCATTGGTTGTGATGTCGTAAGTTGTTATAGACATTCACTTCCAATGTAATACGTGACCTATAGGGTCACACACATAGGTCTCGACCTAAAGAGGAGCTTAAACTTGAATGACAATTGAATTAATTACTTAAACCTTTAGGTAATTGATTCATGCAACAAGCAGTCTGATTGTACTACCAAATGCCCATCTTATGGAATGAGACAGTCATCTGGAGTGACAAGTAGCCATCTCAAGGGTTGAGATGGGCGTTTGGAGTGTCATACTAATTGGAGTTGAAATTGGCTAAGGTGCAAACCAACCAGACCAACTGGTTCAGATCGGGTCACTAGATGACTATCTGGGTAACTGACACGGTCATCTCATAGAGGCGAGATCGGTGAGTTCAGATGAAGGAAGGTTCTAGATACTTTTCTTATTCATATTGATTGCACATTACTTGTTGTACGAGAATTAATGTTGAACATTAATGGAATTGAATTGCCAATTTTGTATGCGGTTGGGAAACTAGCAGACGATTGTCTCATAGTACGAGATGACTGACTGGCATTCTAGATGACCGTTTGGTGTGCCAAACAACTATTTTTATAGTCACATGTTGTGAAAATTCAAGATCTTCTGGTACCTTCCACTCCCACACAAGCTGGGATCCCTGACCCAAACCCCACCTATAAATAGAGGGATAATGGGGGCTTCCCACAGTACAACACAGACAATTGAGAAACACTTGCTCTAACATATGTTGTTCTCTCTAGTTGTGGTAACCAATAGAGCTCAAGTGAGTCCTACCTGACTAGGGAGGGATAGCGAGGAAGAGAACAAATGAAATCATTGTTGTGGGGGAGAAGTTGACAACTATTATGCCAATGGGAGGGACAACTCCTTCCTATCCATTCCAGTAGGACGACATGATTTATAGGTGGTATGTGTGGACTTCTCTATAGGCGGGAGGTTGTTGTATGCTGCTAGGAGGGCATCATCAACTAGTAGTTCGTAATGAGAGGAGCTATTGTAGAAGATGACGATCGAGTTTGCTATCCATGGAGGAGCAGTCAGATGAGTCCCAGTACAACCAAGAGTCAGAGTTGCACAACTAGAATGATGAGGATTGTTTTTGGACTTACTCTAGGACCAGGTATATCTTTAAAACCATCCTTTTCATCTTATAGTTATTCACGTGATCCATTGGTTATGGAAATATGGTAGATAAATTTTTGTTTCCACTTCTAGCTCTATAGCCATATTTCCCTACATTGGTAATTCCTTGTGGATGTGATGTGGACCTAGGTTGTGGTAATTCCTTATGGCTATAAGGAATCACATTAAGCTGGGCATAACCATAGCTTTCATTTATTACATGTTCTCATTGTGGGATATAGCATGTATATGATATGTACTATATATGTTGTGATTGGATAAAGTATATGTATTTATAAAAACTCCCTCAACTAAAATTTCAAAGTCTTAGATGCTTTCCAAAAGCGACACACATGAAAATCTTGATTGAGCAAGTGTAGGTTAAGTCTCCACATGGTGCACCATTTATCTCATGGAAGTGTGATGGTAATAATGTAGGTTCTGCCTCCGGGGGGTGCATTATTATCGTATCGGATTTTGGGTCAGGATTGACTGGTGATTCTCAGAGCATCTGGGCCTAGAAGAATGCATATGATTATGGCAAGGGGTTGCGCATATTATCTATCCAGAATTTCATATGATGCAATTGGCAAGAATTTCTAACCTTGATGGTTGACTATGTTTTGGGTGTTGATCGGGTCACAGTCGAACCACTAGAATATTTTATGTTGCAATATTCCAGATTGATATTGAGGGATATCAATTGGAACAACATAGTGGGAGAGATAATAATTAAAGAACTAATTAGTATCATCAAAATTTTCAAATCAAATCAAATCAAAGGGTTTTTTAAAAATGCAAATTTTCTCTTATATAATCAAATGGTGAACAAATCCAAATTGTGATTGGTCCTGAAGAAGGACAAACTTGACGGGACAAATTTCCAGGACTGGTTGTATTTTGAGAAGGGTTCTCAATGAAGAGTGCAAGCTCTACATCCTTGATAAACTGGTGCCAGAAATACTTGCTCCTGATTCACCTAGGGCACAAGTGGATGCTTACTGGAAGCATGCCAATGATGACTTAGAGATAAAGTACCTTATGCTTAGCTACATGAACTATGAGTTGCATGAGCAAGTGAAGACATGAGTGTTCTTGAGATGGTAGCATATCTTAATAAAGTGATAGTTTGTCTAAAAAAGCAAGAAAGGGACGATATTCTGAAGGTGCTACTTGAGTCTAAGATAACAGAGGGAACCTTAGTAGAAGAACATGTGTTCAATATAATTGGACATCTGTATCATCTTGAAGAATTGGGATTCACCTTGAACCAAGAGTTAGACATTTATATGATTCTGAAGAATATGCCATAATCATATAGCCACTTTATTGCATGCTATCATATGAATAGTATGACTAGACAGATGTCAGACTTGCTTGCCATTTTGATTCATGCTGAAGCAAAATTGAAGAAGGACAAGCCCGTGATGGTGATCAGTGGAGTTGAGTCCAAGGATCAAAGAAAGACCGAGAAGAGTTTTGAGGTCATGCCTGAATCTAAATATTCAACACTCAACATACCGTGAAAGAAAAGTACAAGAGGATCTCATCTTTAGTACTTGAAGGCATTTGGGAAGAAGAAGATGGGGATGGTGATCTCCACTTCAAGTATATATGTTATTGAGATAAACCTATCTACTTAATCATCATGGGTACTAGATACTAGATGCACATCTCACATATTTTCTCATATGCAGGATCTGAAAGGAAGTAGGCCTTTGGGAAGAGTCAAGAAGAGTACTTATGTTGTGATTGTTTAAAAAGTGCAGAGGAAACTGAGCAATTGCTAGGCTAAAAGCCTCTCCTTAGCTGGAAGGATACTGCTTGCAAAAAATGTAATGAGTACTATACCATACTATACTATGCAAATGGTGCTTATTACCAAATGTATCTGGAAGGAACTTGATTCAATTACCAGAAGATTGATTTGGGGATCGGTTCTCATATGTAGGATCTGGACAGAAGTAGGCCTTTGGGAAAAGGCAAGGTGGAACCGCAGGTTGCAAATGGTGCAAGAGTTGCGACTAGAACAGTTGGAACCTATAGTATATCACCGCACACAGGGCTTGTAATAGAGTTAAAGAACATGTATTATGTACCTGCCATAAATAGAAACATCATTTTTGTATCTTGTTTGGACAAGGATGCATTTGAATTCCATATTAAACACCGTCAATGTTCTATTTCAAAAGATGGGATCTTTATGGTAGTGCCCCAATGACGTATGGTCTTTACTTGTTAAATATAAATACATATGTATATAACGTTAATACCAAAAGACTAAAACTCAATAACTTAAATAAAACATACCTTATGCATTGTCATCTAGGGCTCATAAATGAGAATCACATATCTAGACTCCATAAAAATGGTTATCTAGAATCTTTTGATCTAGAATCAATAAGACATGTGAGTCTTATTTGTTGGTCAAGATGGATAAGAACCCTTTCACTGGTAACAATGAGAGAGCTAGCGATCACCAAAAAAACAATGAGAGAGCTAGCGATCTATTAGGACTCATATGTATTGATTTATGTGGACCATTTAGATCAACTGCTAGATGTGGGTATCGGTACTTCATTACCTTCACTGATGACTTTAGTAGGTATGACTATGTTTATTTAATGAAACATAAGCTAGAGACTCTTGACAGGTTCAAGGAGTTTATGAATGAAGTACAAAACCAACTTGGTATGTGTATTAAGGAACTTCATTCTGATTAAGGTCGAGAATACTTAAACCATGAGTTTGAGAACCTTCTTAGAGACCATGGGATTGTATCCCACTAGACTCCACCTAGAACACCTCAACATAATGGTGTGTTAGAAAGAAAGAATCACGCATTTCTAGATATGGTGTGATCGATGATAAGTTTATCCAAGATTCTGACTACCTTATGGGGTTATGCTCTACATACTGCTGTGTATACACTAAACCAAGTACCATATGAATTCGTTCAAAAGACACCATATGAGATATGGAATGGGAAGCATCCCAAAATGTCTCATGAGGATTTGGGGATGCGAACCTTAAGTCAAGAAAATGTGTCCTGAAAATCTTGGCCCAAGATCTGATAAATGTTATTTTGTTGGATATCCTAAAGAAACAAGAGGATATTACTTTTATTCCCAATCTGACAACAAAGTGTTTGTTGCCAGGGATGCTGTATTCCTTTGGATGGATTTCATTTCCAAAGGAATAAGTGGGAGAAAAGTGGAACTATTCGAGATCAACAAGTAAATATTGAACTGATAGAAGAATAAGAGGAACAAAGAGAATCACAAGATGTTGTGGAGTATCAAATTCCTCAAGTAACACAAGAACCTCGTATATCTAATAGGACACGCCTTGAGCCTGAAAGATTGATATCTTGCAACTCAGGAAGGCAATGAATTGGTCATAAATGACAAGCCAATATCCTATCAAGATGCTATTGAGGGATCAAAGTCTGGGAAATGGCTTGAGGCCTTGATATCTGAGATGGAATCCATGTATGCCAACAAAGTATGGACTTTGGTGGATCCACCTGAAGGGGTAAAACCCATAGGGTGAAAATGAGTCTTCAAGAAGAAGACTGACATGGATGGGAAAGTTCAAACCTATATGGGCATGTTGGTTGCAAAGGGTTTTAGACAAGTTCAAGTTGTTGACTGTGACGAAACCTTTTCTCTAGTGGCCATGGTTAAGTTCATCAGGATCATGCTTGCTATTGCAGGTTATCATGACTATGTAATTTGGCAGATGGATGTTAAAATTGCATTCCTTAATGGGAATCTTATTGAGGATGTGTAAATGACACATCCTGAGGGTTTTATAAATCCAAAGGATGCAAAAAGAGTATGCATTCTACAAAAGTCAATCTATGGATTGAAGTAAGCATCTCAGAGTTGGAATCTTCATTTTGATGATACAATCAAAGGATTTGGCATTGTTCAAAATGAAGATGAACCTTGTGTGTACAAGAAGGTTTGTGGGAACATAAAGACATTCCTCATATTGTATGTAGATGACATATTATTGATGGGGAATGACATCCCTATTTTACAAAAGGTAAAGACATGGCTTGGAGATATGTTCTTATGAAGGACTTGGGAGAAGCATATTACATATTGGGAATAATGATCTATAGAGATATATCCAGAAGGCTCCTTGGACTAAGTCAGAGCACATACATTGACAAAGTGTTGAAACGGTTCATCATGGATAACTCAAAGAGAGGAAACCTACCAGCGTTGCATGGAGTGATCATCTCAAAATTTCAATGTCCCAGTTCTTGTGAAGAAAGAGAACACATGAGTTTGATTCCATATGCCTCGACAATTGGATCAATCATTTACACAATGTTGTGTACCTGTCCAGAAGTCTTGTATGCCTTGAGCATTATGAGAGATATTAGTCAAATCTGTGTGATGCTCACTGGACATCCATGAAGAACATCCTCAAGTACTTGAGAAGGACTAAGGATCAATTGTTGGTCTACGAAGGAGAGGAAGAGTTGGTGGTAAAAGGTTACACCGATGCAAGCTTCCAAACTGACAAAGATGATTACAAATCACAATCAGGATTCATGTTTTGCCTCAATAATGAAGTTGTAAGCTGGAAGAGTTCCAAGCAAGAGAAAGTTGTTGATTCTACAATATAGGTCGAGTATATTGTTGCATCAAGTACAGAAAAGGAGGTTGTATGGATCAACAAGTTCATTATAGAACTTGGGGTCGTTACAAGCATCATCGATGCAATTGAGCTATATTGTGACAACAATGGAGCTATTGCACAAGATAAGGAACCTAGATCGCATCAACACTCAAAGCATATACAAAGGTGGTTCCATCTCATATGAGAGATCTTACAGTGAGGAGATGTAAAGATCTATAGAGTACCAACTTAGAATAAAATTGTTGACCTCGTGACAAAGGCGCTATTGTAGTAGAAGCAAGATGGACATGTTAGATCACTTGGAATATGATTCGTGGGTGATTAGCTCTGATTACAAGTGGGAGTCAATTTGTTGGTATGTATGCCCAGAGAGCCAATCATACAATGATTGTAATGGAATAAATTGTAGTTGATTTGATTAATAAATAAAGGCAAGCGTCCAATTTATTTTGTGTAATACAATTATGAGATAATGATGAAATATTATAAATTTCTAGAGAATGATATTACTCAATGACATATGTCTTTGAGTATTATCCTGGGGTAAATGAGATCATATGGATGTTAAGAGTACATATACATATTCTCATTATGTCCCTGATTTGTTGTTATTGTGGAAGGTTGATAGATAAGAATAACACATAAGATCAGAGTTTTGGTTGGTTGATGATAGAATCTCATTAGTCATGATATGGCTATATCAAATTAAGCACATAGATACATGTTATAGAACAGTGTATCAGACAGACCCACTATGAGACTAACACATGGAATCCATCATCATGGAAGTCATAGTCAGCTCTCATAGTGATGGTGGTAGTTGTGGTTCTTAGACCTAAGATCAATGCACTCATCACATGTCATTGGGTACACTTTGACATCATAAAATGTATTCCTAAACATGGGTTGCTATAAAGGTGATGATTTGGTGACTTTGCCGCATGGGGTTAGACTATGAGTGATAAAAATGGGATTTTTCCCTCCTACAGGAGTTTGATGTCCTAGGCCTCTTGATTAGCGAGACTAAGAAATGCATGGTCATGCACATATGAGTCAATATGTGATATTGAGCTTACATATATCTCAAGCAGTTTGCTCCTGGTCCAAGAAACAAGTTTGAATGATGAAGAGGATGACTTTTCCATGCCTCGAGTTCAATATGGACATTAGTGACAAAGGAACTATGCAAACACTACAACACCATCTACAGATTGTAGGTTGAATTTGTTCTCCAACTTTCCATTTACTTGGGTAGCATTGAAGTGTAACTAGGCACCGCTCATTACTTGTAATTCTATAAGTTGTTATGGACATTCATCGCCAACGTAATATGGAACCTATAGGGTCACACACATATGTCTCAACCTAGAAGGGGAATTTAATCTTGAATGACAATTGAATTAACTACTAAAACGTTTAGGTAATTGATTCACACAACAAGCAGCCTGATTGCACTGCCAAACGCCCATCTCATGGCATGAGATGGCTGTCTGAAGTGCCAAACGGTCATATCAAGGGTTGATATGGGCGTTTGGAGTGTCAGACTGATTCGAGATGAAATTGGCTAAGGTGTGAACCGTCGTAACCAACCAGCTCAGCTTAGTTCACTAGACGACCATCTGGGTAACCTAGACGACTGTCTCATAGAGGTGAGATCAATCAATTCGGTCGAAGGAAGGTTCTAGATACTTTTCGTATTCATTTAGATTGCACATTACTTATTGTGCAAGAAATGTTGAACATTAATGGGAAATGATTTTCCAATTTAGTATGCAATTGAGAAACTTCCAGACGACCGTCTCACAGTACGAGATGACTATCTCGCATGCTAGAATACTATCTGGTGTGCCAAATGGCCAATTTAGTGGTTTTAGGTTGTGAAAATTCAAGATCTTTTGGTCCCTTCCACTCCCACACAGACTAGGAACCCTGACCCAAACCCTACCTAGAAATAGAGGGGTACTGGGGGCTTCCCACACTACAACATAAATAATTGTGAATTAGTTTCTCTGACAATTTTTGTCCTCTCTGGTTGTTGTAACCAAGAGAACCCAAACAAGTCCTACCCAACTAGGGAGGGATAGTGAGGGAGAGGACAACTGCGATCATTGTTGTGGGAGTGCAATTTGGTGATTAGTACGCCAACGAGAGGGACAACTCCTTCTTGTCCATTCTTGTAGGATGAAAGGAGTTCTAGGCGGTTGGTGTGGACTTCTCTAGAGGTGGGAGGTTGTTTTATACCACTAGGAGGGCATCATCAACCAACATGCCATGACGAGAGGAGCTACTACAGAAGATGACATTCAAGTTTGCTATCCATGGAGGAGCAGTCAGACAAGTCCTAGTGCAACTAGGAGTCAGAGTTGTGCAACTACAATGATGAGGATTGTCAATGGACTTACTCTAGGACTAGATACATCCTAAAAACCATCCTTTCCATCTTATAGTTATTGACACGATCTGCTGGTTATGGATATATGGTAGATAATTTTTTTGTTACCGCGGCCTGCTATGTATCCATATTTCCCTACATGATCTTCAACCTCAACTTCATCTTCATCAAGGAGAAGCATTCACCATTACAACTTGACAGAAGGGATTGAAAAGGGGAATATTTATATCTCCACAATAAGTAGAATGAAGTAGCTCTCATAGAAATAACCTATCTCACTCAGATTGATGATAATTTGTAGTAAGTAAGAGAGTGAAAGGGGCTCTTAGTAGAAAAATCCACTCAACTATAGCTAGGATCATAAGAAGCAAACTTGGAATGAAGTCTAAGGGTCCCTATTTATTGTTGGGGGTGTCCACTAGTCAGTAGAAGCACATAGGAATGAATTATAGCCGTTTGGGCTGTTTCAACAGATCTATTTTTGAGTTTTGCAACACCCCAATAGTTAGAAACACTTTTTCTACACATTTCATACAGATGAAACTCGGTCGATGATTTCAATTTGCTTTGCTTGTGTAGGGGTGTCGGTCGAGTTTGTCTTGGGAAAACTCCATTGACCCTGACAGTTTGCAAAATCCATCAAGGGTGTCGACCGAGTTTATCAGAGATGAAACTCGACTGACAAAAGTCCGTGTAATTAATTTAGAAATTTCCATTTGAGTGGTTAAATATTCATTTTAAGTGCTCCTAATTTCTTTCATCTTAATTACAAGTCATATCATCAATACAAATGATTGCAAAAATTGTCCTAAGGGTTTTGGGGGCATTTTCCATAAAAGTGCATTCACATTGATTTTGACTTGTATTTGGTCAAGCCAGGTCTTGATTGAATTCATCCTTTTTATGTACCTAATACCTGAAATCAATCTCAAATAGACATATTAGAAACATATAAATGGAATGGTTAATTCATCACCAAAATATGGACAATGTATAACTGTTAGGTCAACATGGATCCTCACCAGATCTAGGCATGTAGAGAAAGTTCTGAATCTTGTCAAAGCACTACGTTGTTGTATGGAAAACTGATGAGTAAAAAGGACTTCTGGGAGGCTCTGAGGCTGAGAAGCTTGAGGTTTCTAGAGCAAGGCGGCTATGGAATTAAAAGGATAAAAAAAATGTCAAGCGGCTATTTCCCATTTTCTTAAAGACAAGCTACTCACTCATGATAATATGAGGAAGAGAGGTTTATAGTTCAACTTTATGTGTATTATGTGCAAAGAACATTGTAAAGATAGTGAACATTTTTTCTTCTAATGCATGTTCAATAGTTCTTTATGGACTAAACCTAAGCAAGAAGGATATAATCCTAATTTTAGTAATGATATTGACTTGTTGATTAGTTTGATATATTGTAAATCTAGGTTTCTTGTGATGAATGGTATCATGATCTCTAGATAGAGAGGAATCTGAGAATTTTTGAAGAAAAAGAACATAGTTTTGATTCTTTATGAATTAAGTGAAGATAGCTACAAACTCCTTTTATCCTTGATCTTTTTAATACTTACAAAAGTAGGGTTACTTTTAGATATATTTAGCTTGAAATGTATCTACATATGTTTATTTTTTATGTTTATTTTCTTTTAGTTTGTTGGCCTAGGCCAGAGCATTGTAAGCACCCTCTTGCAATATATACAAAAGAAAGGAAACACGCTTTAAGGGACCCAAAAAAGGAGTCGCTTTAAAATTAAAGAATTATTTCAAGTAAAAATCCACCAGAATAATGGCTACTGAAAGGCCTTAGATTCATTATAAGAAAGTTTGCAAAAAAAACAAGAACGACCATGTGGATCATGTTCTTTTTCTGTGGTACAAAATGCCATTAGATATCCACTTTTAAGTATATTTCAAATGTAATCCAAGTCTATATTCATACTTGATTAAATTTCCATATAAATTGCTTTAAGAATGTATTCAAGAGATTAGGAGAACATTCATATTCAGACTACATCATACTTATACCAATCACTCTAAAAGATATCATCTTTTGATATTATATATGATTAGAGAGTAAGATTATAATTCCATACATGGTGTATGTGCTAAGCCTCGATTAGTATATCACTCACCATCCATAAGATGAAACTAGCTTCTAAACAACAAGTTTCAAATCAATCCCAAATATTCAAGATTTCTCTTCTTCTAAGCCCCAAGCAGCACCGACCCATGAATCCAAGGCAATAAGGGCAAGAGGGAAGAACAAACAACAGGATTTTAACCCTTTATCTAGTTTATGTCTAGAGACACCATGTGGATGGTTCAAGAAAGAAGGAGGTAGGTGAAATAAAAGGAAATGAGTTGTGAAGATTACTTGGATCTAAGTTTAGTATATGAAAACTAGATTTGCAATCACCATGATATAGAAAAGAACAAAGCATATGAACCTCCAAGCAAAACCCTTGATGGGTTCCTTGACCTATAGCTTCGTCGGTAAGTAGCAAGGATCCCATCGACTGGTTGCTCCTCTTTTGCCAGCAAAGCCCAACAATCATGGTTGTTGTCTTGTCTCCATTGACAACCCAAGATATCAAGGTCTAAAGAAACATATAGGAGGGATATATATAGACCAAGGGTGAGAGGGAGGGAGAGAGTACATATCAGTGAAGGTTTATCACCAATCATCACTGCAACAATGTTGTTGGCCACCATGTGTTAGATTCCTAGTTGAGCATTACAACACAAGGAACATCATTGGTTCCTAACCACATACATGTTGTTGGTTGATTGCACCAGTCTCAATGGTCAAGGAAAGGCACTTCCTCATTAAGTCATGCAAGTCCTTGCACTAATACATGAATGACTAAGATTATTTGGGAAAGGAGTGCAATGTGACCTTTGTCAATTTCTACTACCACATGCCTATCATAGACTCTGCATTGTGTTGGTGCTTCATCATTTTTGTGAGTTACCAAAGGCCATTGGAAAAAGAACACATCTACCATCACTTTGTTGGGCATCAGTGCATATCATGGTGATCCCATTGGTATACGTAGAGAGATCATGATCCTTTCCAATCGGTTGAGTGCAACATGAAGAATGTTGGGATTGTTCCACCTAGTGGTGGCCAACTGAAGATTAAAATGAGGACTCAAGATATAGTCATCTAAGCATCCGACGAGTGGATCAAGTGGTCAAGCATGGTATCTCCTAATAAAGAGATCTAGGTTTAGATCCTAGTATCCTCCTTGATTTACCACCCTCCCAGGCATTCCGCCTCCACTATGGGTGTGGAAGATGGTGTGAGAATGCCTCTCCTTATCCTACAGTGATCTAGGTCCATGCAGCCACATACACACTCACAACTCAAAGTAAAATCTAAGTATTAAAGCCTAAAAATAGTGGAGTAGATCCCTATTGATTAAGATCAATCACAAGGAAAAAAGCTAAGTAAAACTAGTTCATAAATGGTGATATGAATCAAGATAAGATGTGTGCAAACACTATTTTAAACCCCCACATTGGTATAATTACACTTAAATTTGTAAAGTGTATTAAATTGCAAATTAAGCAAACAAAATGCAAATTAAGTTGAATCTTAGAAATAATTTAACCAATTGGTTTCCAAATTAATCTAATCATGCAATCATGATATTTAAGCATCTAATCAATATGTTTAAACATGTTTAAGGATTAAGGCAAGTCTGAGGCCTTACAAATCATCTCCCCCTTAAAATATTTCATCATGAAAACTCAGAATAACTCATGATGAGTTCTCTTCATCTCCCTCTCACATTCCCGTATTGCATCTTTGACATTAAGATGTTTCCATGGTACCTTAACCATAGTTATTTCATAGTTTTAAGTCTTTAAGCCTTTCTATATATGATCTCTATCGGTTCCTCTTCATAACTAACATCATTTGTCACTTGTACCTCATTTTTTAGAAGAACATGAGTCATCTCTAGGTGACACTTGCATAGCATAGATACATGAAAGACATCATGTAAATGCTAGAGTTTTGGTAGTAACTACAATCTATAGGAAACCTTTTATATCTTATATATAATAGGAAAAGGACATACAAATATGTCCTCGAGACCCTAGCTAATTGGTCTTGCTAGATGCTCCTTAGGCACACATGGGTCTTTCGATATGTATAGCCCAGTTCAGACACACTCTTATAGAAATATGCAAATACACGGGCTTTAGAGTAGTATAAGAATAAAATTTACGGTCAGATAAAAGGGAGTGATGGGGCACTAAAGATATGCTCATTTAGCCTAGGTATGTAGAGACTAGGGTTTTAAGGGAGTCTAGATTTTGAGTTAATATAAGGCGAATGAGAAAATAAGAAGGGCAAGACTTATACATGTGTTAACCATAGGCAAGTAAGAATAATAGCTATCAAAGGAAGGAAATTACACCAAGATTGTAAATAGATGTCAACACTAAGCACTACAATAATAAGAGAAATCTTAGTTAGTAAATAAAAGAGCTACTATATGAGAAACTAAAAGGATGCTCTATCAATCAATTAATTAAAACTAACAAAAGTAACTAGAAGCAAGCACTAACTAACTCATAAAGGACTAACTATTACGAGCAAGGCAATTGACTAAGGAAATAAACAAGAAGAAAACTAGATTAATATAAGCTAAGAAAGTTGTCAAGGTAGGGTTTTAAGAAATTAATGGGAAATATGGGTCATTTGGGGTGAATTTGAGAATCAACTAGGTTGGGGGTTTATAACATGCAAACATCAATCATTCATTCAAGTTATCAATTCAAACAAGTAAGTTAGGTGATAATGAATTGCCTTAAACTACAAGTTAGCCATGGATGGAATAAGGTTTGTATAAGAGAACTAGTCCCTATCACATCCTATATGACCTTGTGAGGCTCAATTGACTAGGTTTCAGGTTGTATTCAACCATGACCTAACAACTCTAGGTTTATGGGATGGAAACACTTAGGTAAATTGGGGCCAAGGGTAGTAATGGAGGGTGGAAATGAGGGTTTTGCACCTCATGTCACCTACCATATAGCCTTTAAGTAGTTCCAAGCCATTTGCACTAAGTGTTTCCAAACTACTTAAATATCTCACCTAGGTGTAAAAGAGTGGACATATATGTAGAAAGAGGGTTATATAGATAGGGATCCACTAGTTGGACCTAGGAGCGAAATCCCAATTCTACCACATATCACTAACTTACCTAACTACCTGGGTGCTACCAAACCCCATTCACATAGGAAAAAATGGGAAACAAGATAGAATTATAATATTACCATTTACAAAAGAAATAATAATTCTTAAAAGGTTATTCACCCAACATGGTATCAACATCACATTTTCCCCACCCCAAGTAGTCTATAAAGATGGATTAGCTAGACATGCTAAAAAATGCAAAAGAAGGGAAGAAACTCTGTGGATGTTGAAGAAGAAGCTTCAATCTTCATCTATAGATGATTCAAGCTTAACTCCTTGTCCAAGGATGAGAAATGGAATAGAAATTTGAAGGAAAATGGTCAAAACCCTAGAAAACTAGGGTTTTAAGGTGAAGGAAGGTGGAAATGAGTGGAGGGTATAAGGAAGTAGATGGCCACTTGAATGCTTTGGAGTTCTAACCATATGTCCTCAAATACCACCAATGACGATATGGAAGCTTGGGAAGCATAGAGTTAAGAGGATGAAATATAGTAAATGATACTAGGGAAGTAGTAGGGTTTAGTGGGTAGTACAATCATTCTAGGTAGAATAGTCATGGTGGGTGGATGGGAGAATAGTTGTGGTGTATGAGAACTACCATGGTAGAAATGCAAAATGATTAGGTTAAATTTGGGTTTTTTGGGGGTTGGGTAGCACAGTCATGCTGGGTAGCACAAACGTTGTGAAGAGTATGTGGAATAACTATTTTGGGTGGTACATCTATTTTGAAGAGGTTGAGTCCAGGTCATTATCACAGAACCATTTATTTCATTTATCCTAACTCCAAATGACTAAAATCATTGACAGTAGGATCCAAGTGTTTGTACCTGGTAGGGTATTATCAAAGTAAGAATGATGAAAAATAAAAGCATAGAATACATGAACTAGTAACAAGACACATGAACTAACACCATTTCAACATTCAACAAGTATATAAATAACAATGTTCTTTATTACAAAATTCCAATTACATATTTGAGAGTGCATCTATACAAGTCAGTTAAATTACACTAGATAGGATATGAAAACAAGTATACCTAAACATAGTTTACCAAGCCATCAACTCCCTAGCCATCTCTAAACCTAAAACAAATGTGAAACAAGACAATCAACACACAAGGTGTTGAGGGCAAAAAGATACACATATATATGAGCTTTTCATAATTTCAAGAGATTGTAGAAGCAAATGAACAAGGATAAGTGAGTTAAGTACTAAGAAAAAAATGTAAGCCCAATTTTATTTTATTTACTCAAATTAAACCAACAATGTCATGTATTCATAAGGTCTTTGACCAACTTCCCATCAGAAGGGTCCTTGATGGTACTCAAGATTATCTAATCCTATTCATCATCATGGTGTGACCTATATTGACAATTCAAATAGGAATCCTAACCTTGTGTCCTTCCCTAAGAATATAAGAAGGTGGAAAATTTTTGTATAATGAAGATCTATTTTTTGTGTTCGAGTTATAAAATCAACAAGATAAGCATTGAGTACAATACCAGAATACTACATGGGAATGTTTAAGAAAGTAAAAAAACATACATACTTTTAAGGTTCAAATAGGAAATCCATAGCCATATAATTATTAAAATGTGTACCTTATTCAAAGATTCATAACCTAGTGTGTTCTTGATCATCTAGCCACAACCCACACCTGACCAAGAACAACATTGCATAGATGTATTAGATTCTCATCATTAACCATAACTAACTCCATCTTAGGGTTTAAAGTTAAGTTAGGTTTAAGGTTGGTTAATTACATGTTTGATGATTTCTTACAGATTTAAAGGCTATCAATAAGGTTTGGTTCAAGTTTCATGTCATTTTGATGTTTAGTGTATTTTATATGACAAAATTTATGTTAACAGTGTACATTTTAGGGCCAAAAGATTCATAACATAGCAACCAAGGTCAAGGATAATCAACAAATAAGAACCAATCATAAGAGATGGTTTAGGTCAAAAATATAAGGACAGAAGAAGCATATTCAATATTGAGTGGGTGTTCCCTGGAAACAAAGAATCATATGACCAACATTAGTATCAACATTTCTACTAGCATAGCAAATCAACATAGTTCCTTATGTCCTAAAGTCCAAATAAGACCTAACTAGGATGTAAACATCAAAAAGTTCATGAGGGGTATACTATTCTCTTATTCGAGAGTGGAGGGCATGATGTTTGGTACCTATGTCAAGATTAGGGAACAAACAAGCCAACTAGGCCACATAACTCACATTAGGCCCAAAAAGGGTTTTTTCGAGTCATGTGTAACATCATAACTGAACAAGAAGAAGATCAAAATCATTATCATCTTCTAAATACATATGATTATGATTTTAAATATATAAAGAAGTTTGATGTATAATGAGACCAAAATTCACATTGGATCTGGTATAGTCATGCATAATCATAAAGGGGTCACACTCATGCATTTACTGCCATATGGAACAAACATAGTCAAAAGGGGTCCATGGGGTGATATTGTGTCATGGAGGGGTAAATGACAATGAATTTAATGTAGTTACAACATTAGTACACATTAATATGGAAGATTGACAATCTAGAGTAAAGATCATCATTATTATCCAAAACATGTCACATAAGTGTAATTAGAGTCATATATGAGCAATAGGGGTTATGAGGGGTTCAAACATGTTCAAAAGAACCTTTAAGTTACCGATTTGATAAGTAGGATGTAGTTTGAGCAATAAATATCAAAGATTTAACATAATGATGCATCAAATTTGTTCAATATAACTAAAGTTAACATCTTATAGGAAATAGTGGATCAAGAAGTGTAATTAAGGTCGAAGACCAAGCCAGAAGTGTAGGTTTTGTCGAGTTGATGAATTTGATGTATAATATCACATATTTTGGACTAGGTAGGGACAAGATATGATTTTTAAAGTTTTGACATGGAGACTATAGAGTAAAATCACATTACCCTGACATCATGTAGAGTCAAATAAGGGTCATCAAATTTGGGACTAATATATATCACATCATCCAATAGTCCCCTCGCGCTCCTCCCAGATTTCTGGTCCATAGACCCTATGATCAGTCCCATTCCTAGTTAAAAGTTGACTCGGGCTATGATTTTTCCACCTCAATCTACACCATTGCTTTTAGGTCTACCTAGACCCTCACATCAATGACGTATTGCACCTGACACACACCCCATGGAGCCCATGTGCAATGCTACTCACACTACTCATATTGCTCACCAACTTTGTGAAGCAACTAGGGGACGAGGGTCCGCAAGGGGGGTTGTCAATCTTGGAGTTGTGCTTCCCAACTTCCCTTGGTCCTTGAAGAGTTAGGTCTGATTCCATTAGAGAAAATGGATGCCCAAAATGAAGATGCCCAAATTGGGCCAGCGGGGGAAGCCAGGGAAACTCCTTGGAGAAGTAGGGAAGGGGTGTTAGGGTGTGAAAACACACAAAATGAGAGTGGAATGAGAGAGTGAAGAGATAAATGAAGGATCACATGCCTAGTTGTGTCCATAGGAGAGAGTAAGGGTGTTGATTGGAGATGCTAGGGTGGAGTAGGTGGTAGTAGCTCCATTGGCACTGGTTGTGTGAATGGAGGAGGAAGACACACTCCTAGACATTCGATGAGGGGGCAGATCCTTGGGATAGAGATGCATTACACACAACTAGTTAGAACAATCACAAGTGTCCATCTCACTAATGTTGCAAGGGTGGAGGGGTACCACCCTTGTTGGGCCTCACTTGGATGATTGGGCCCAATAAGCTCAAATCCAATTAAATTTAGTGCAATAATCAACCTTAAGAGGTCATAACTTTCAAGTTATAACTCTGATCGAGGAAAATTTTGCACCTTTAAATTATTAATTGAATCCTCTATAACAATACATGATATGGTACAAAATACCAAATTTATGAGGTACAAATATTGTTACGAGATGGTGATTCATCAAATTATAAAACTTAGAACAAAGGTGCCAATTTAAGTCAAACATTGTGAAATTGGTCCTTGATGTGAAAAAGTTCTTGTATTACAACACTCCAATTAGGAAATTGGTATCAACTTGAGTAAAAGGTCACCTATTGAGATAGGAAGAGGACAATGTAGGAGAGAAACGAGTCAATTTTTTACATCCTTCCCTACTTAAAAAAAAATTTCGTCCTAAAATTTGTCCAAGATCATAGTCAAAGCTAAAGGCAATGTTCCCATGGGTACCAAACCATCCCCCATCATGGGGTGCACACATAGTTTGTCATCATAAGATTTACCAATCCTAATTATATACATGTTACTTGGTGTTCCATCACGTTATGACATCATCTTAACATTAAGGTTTTTCCATGCCTTATTAACACTACATTAGGGTTTTTGTCCACATACAGATCATGCCCAAGGTGTTTTTTGCAAAATATGGGCCATGATATTCATTTTCATGATTTCTAATTAGAGTCATCATCACCCTCATATTTCCTCATTAAATTGAAATTTCAGCATGGTTCATATTACCCCCAAGATTCTACCAACTGTCACCAATTATGTTCATCATTTTTCATTTTAGGTATGGAATTAAGATTGGTATTCAAAATTATTCGAACTAATATCTTGAGGCATCATCGTGTCAAGATCATGATTTCAAGGCTACATCCTTTATGTATGGTATGGTTTCATATTAGGTCTATCTTATGAGAGTGATTTATCATACATATTTTTTTTGAGGGGGGGCGGGAAGCCCTATGATTGGGGCTCCCCGCAAAAACTACTAAAGGCATAAATCAAGGTTTACAAACCACCTCATGGGCGACCCTATTACCCTTACGACTGACATAACATAAACTGCAGAAAGAAAACATCCTACTTAACGAGCCAATATCCTCAGCCAAAAGACCCAAGTAATCCCACCTTTTATTTTTGTTGTTGCATGCATAGACTACGTCCATGGAGTCTGTTTCTATCTCCACTCTATCAAAAGCTTGCTCCCTCGCCCACACCAGTGCTTCACGAACAGCCAACGCTTCAATGGTGGCGACGTCGTTCCCCCATTCTACCTTCTTCCCCAGCACTCCCAGCAGCCCGCCCTCATCGTTTCTAGCCACCACCCCGACACCAGCCTTCCCGTCCTCCCCTACCGATCCATCCGTATTAAGATTTATTCTCCCTCGCGCCGGTTTCACCCAACTGCGCCTGCTACTGCTTTCCGCTCCATCATCTCTCGCCTCCACGCACCGCTGTTCATCGGCCTCGCTCCCGTCCCTTCGTTGGTTCGGTTGCCTGTGCCTCGACGGTCCCACGCACTCCTCTTCCCTTGCTTCCCTCAGCTGGATACCCACTCGCACCTTGTCTTCCGTTGGTTGTGTAGTCGACCGAGCTACTTCATTTATTATCCTTTGCTTGCTGTTTGCTTCACGTCCCGCCTGCACCACCGAGAGAGCCTTTCGGTATGTATAGCCACTTTGAAAACCATTGTCGTGGAAAGTTCTTTTACACCTCACCCGCCATGCAGCCCACATAGCAGCCACCACAATTTCCGTCTCCCCCATGGTAGGTCTATCTAGCATGGCCTCCATCATAATCCCTACCTCCACGTCCCTGTACTCCTCCATCAGCTCATGAATCTCCCGTGATGTTTGTTCCCATATTTCAGTTGCACTCGGGCAGCGGAATAGCATGTGGGTAATGGTTTCCTTTTCCGAACCACATAGTTTGCAGGTGCCATCATCAATGCAGTGTCTATCAAACAGCCGGCCTCGCGTCGCTAGGCATCCCGTGCAGATCCTCCATAAGAAATGTGCAATCTTTGGACACCATCCCGCCTTCCATATCCTCTTCCACAACATGTTATCTTGTCGGCTCCGGTACCGTCGTGCTTCCTCTATCCCTAGCAAGCCCAGCCAATATGCAGATCGCACCGAGAATTCACCATTCTTTGCAGGCCACCACATCCATGTATCCTTGGGCTTCCACAAGCTCAGCTGTATAGAACATACTCTCCTGGCTACATCATCCGGAAAACACTCCCGGACTCGGTCACCATCCCATTCGTTCCCCTCCTCCGTCATAAGCTCTCGGACCACTTCATAAGCGGGGCCATTTTCTTGTTTGTAATTTTCCAGCGTTTCCGTCTATCCCGGCAGCCATATATCCTACCATATGCTCACATCTGTCCCCTCTCCCACTCGCCATTGCGTACCTTCCTTAAGCAGTGTCTTTGCTCCCCAAAGGCTCCTCCATGTGTAGCTCAGTGCATGTCCTCTCCTAGCCTCCCAAATGGACGTTCTTGGGAAATATTTGGCCTTTAGAACTCTGGTTGCTAACGCCTCTGGATGAGTGATCATTCTCCATAATTGACGTGCCAAAAGGGCCTGGTTGAAGGTTTGGAAGTCCCTAAAGCCAAGCCCTCCCTGACGTTTCGGCTTACACATTCGCTCCCAACTCATCCATGCTATCTTCCTCTCCTTATCCTTTGCCCCCACCAGAATCTAGCTACCATTCTCTGAATCTCATCTATAGTTCCTGTTGGCAACTGGAAAATGCTCATAATGTACGTGGGTATGGCCTGCGCCACTGCTTTGATCAGGACATCCCTCCCAGCTTTTGACAGAAGTTTTTCCGCCCATCCCTGAATCTTCCGCCATATCCTTTCTTTGATGAAGCTGAACACCTGCTTCTTTGACCTCCCCATGGCTGTCGGTAGGCCTAAGTAACTAGCGTGTCTGTCCACCTCTTTTACACCCAATAGCCCCTTCATCTCATTCCTACTTTCCGCCGGAACTCCCTTGCTGAACACCACCTCTGTCTTAGCTAAATTGATCTTCTGACCCGATGCCTGTTCATATTGGCTGATAATTTCAGCTATCTTCAGGCACTCTGCATTGGTGGCTCTAGCGAAAAGAATACTATCATCTGCGAAAAAAAGGTGTGAGATAGACGACGCTCCCCTACACGGGCGGATCCCGTGTAGAAGGGAATCGCGGGTAGCAGTGGAAAGTGACGTAGAAAAAGCTTCAACACATAAGACGAAAAGAAAAGGGGAAAGAGAAAATTTAACTTAAGTGAGATTATTTTCACATATTATGCATTATCTTAAGGTACAACATTATTATCAACATCAAGTTTCATAATTGTCTAACTTGTATCCAAAGAGAGCTCCAAAATCTTTAGCAACTCAAGATAAGACCTATATATATATCAAACAAGAGATGCTAACCACAACCATCTATTCATAACAAAATTTGTACCCAACATTCAAAAATAAGGGCAGCCACTAGATTCTTTCACATAGAACCTCTAACCCAAATATGAGGCTCATCATGGAGATGACACATCACATACATCATCTAAGATTTTCATGACACCTCCCTCACCTAGATGGAAAACATACATATATTTGTAAGCCTCTTGATCTAGGGTTATATCTTTTCTTAGGAAATATAGGGTTCAACATTATCAAGGGAACCACACACTAAGGGACTCAACTCATTTACTTAGAAGTTGTCTATCTAGGGACTCATGCTTGTATATTTCATCTTTCATATTTTCCAACATTTCATATATATTTTGGAGTATAGGTACTCTAACCTTCTTCCCTATCAGTTGACCCATATCAAGAGTTTGCCATGTATCGTATGTTCAATACTAGAGGTCTTCATGTAAAGATATTGAGGCTCATGTTGGTCCTGAACCATATCTCACATATTGTATCAATTACCTACGTTTAGCACATCAACCAAGCCATATGTACCATACGTGGTGCTATAGTTAGCTAGGGTTGCACGGTCAAATGCATCTCATATCATTAAATGTACTTGGATTCTCTAACAAAAACTTAAGTAATCTTGAATCAACCTCATAACATCAACATTAACATCAATATCAAATTGAGATCAACATCAACATCCATCATAAAATTAGATCATCCAGGATACTTACTAGACAAACCTTAATCATTTCTCTAGACAACTCTAGAGATTAATAGTATCATCTATATGCACTCATCTAGACTGACGATACATCTCTTTCACTTAAGTTACATGGATACTCACTATATTTCTATGTGTGGTAACATTTTTCATATGTACATATATACTAGTACTTGAAATAGGTTTACTTCAAAGTTGAAATATGTGATAGAAAACTACCATACTCCTCTCAAATGAAATCTAAATCCAAAATAAGTTACCATACCCATTGAGGAATTCTTGTACCATGAAACCTAGAGAACTAGAAAAAAAATGGTACACACTTGTGTAGCTAGATACCCTAAGCACATGCCACAAACATATGTCTAGGATTATAATTATAAGATCCCCCTTTTCTCACACTCTTAAATATACAATCTATACTACAGGACGGAAAGAGGAGAAAAGAAAGGGTTCAAGGATTAGACAAGCCTACACTTAGTCATAGAACATCTAGCTTGTAACCTAGAGGCTAAGTCAAATTAGTCCATAAAGGAAAACTTTTAAGTTTATAAGGTTGATCTATAAGGTTGTGTTTAATTTGTGTTTCATGTGAGCAATATTTTGTGTAGTTATTTTTTATGCTCTGATGCCATATGTTGTAGAATTGTTTATTTCCCAGATCCTAATTCAAAATGACTTGAATGTCAATGGTAATAAGCATTCTTCCTAAGCATAGTATTACCAAATCACTAATTTGAAAACATAAAATCTTAGCATACGTGAAAAAATAACATGATACATGCACCAACATAATCTTAATATTCAACAAGTATATTAATAACAATGTAATTTATCACAACATTTATATAGTATGCTTGTGTACATTAGATAGGATATTATGACAAGTACACCTAAATACATCTCACTAACCCATCAACTCCCTAGCCATCTTTGAACCTAAAACATATGTGAAACAAGTAGATAAACACACAAGGGGTTGAGTATAGGGCACAAAGACACACACACACACACATATATATATATACATATATACATACATACATATATATATATATATATATATATATATATATATATATATATATAAGCTTTGCATAATTTGAAAATATTTCAGAAGTAAACAAACAAGAATAAATCAATTAGGTACTTAGCAAAATAAGAGACCATAATTTTTTTCATATTACTCCAATTAAATTAACAATAACATGTATTCATATGGCCTTTGACCAACTTCTCATTGAAATGACCCATGTGGGTGTTCAAAATTACTTAACCCTATTCATCGACATGGTCTATCCTATCTTGAAAACACACGTAGGATGCCCGACTTTGTGTCCTTGCCCCAAGAATATAGGTAGGTACACAAGGAGGAAACTAGAGAGAATGTGTTTAGATGTGCCCTCGTTAGTGAGACTGAATCCAAAATAAGTATCATGCCTGCAAAAATGGTTTATTATAGTAGGAGTTAGCATCAACGAATACGTTGAGGCCTTATAATTTTTTAATACCAGTTAATGAATATAAAATCTAAAGGGTTTCCTAATTGGGTATATGTTTTGATTTAGATATAATAGTGTTTGGGAAGAGTGTTGAAGTTGTGTCTAATGCGGAGAACTAGGAAGATCCTAGAGCCTAGAAAAATGTCATCCCTACAACAATACCACAAACATTGAGGTAATTCAAGCCTAATATCGCTTTTGTCAATATCAATATTGGAAGAAATAATACTTGTCCAAAATAGTTGAGTAAGGTGAACATGATGCATATGTGGTTGATAGGGTGATATAAGATGTAAGAGGAAAGATAGGAGGAAGAGTGAGGGAATAAAATCATAAAGGGGTGTACATTGTGAATGAAGTGAAGAGAAAACTAGTAAATATTTGTAGTGGTATCTATAGTTAGATCTAGGGAAGTGTATAGATTTTTCCATCGACGAGTGATATTTGTGATATTGAGGTGTTTCAGTGTTTAGTAGGGGTGAGGTATAGTGTCCTGCCCAGTTGTTAGGAGAGAGGAGAGGTGTGATTGTGAGTTAGAGAGTGCAACCTCATAAATGTAATGCAAAGTGGATGTCAAATGACTTTGTCATGACCTCTCTTTTGATTAGCATAAATACCAACCATAAAATAGAAACCCAAAATCTATTCCCAAATTAAGACAAAACACCACATTCTCATCAAACACTATTAGCACAATATATAAGAAATATTGGTAAATTTTTCCTTTCCTCATAATACCTCATAAACCAATTTAGCACCAAGGAAAACATAATCAGTTATCACAAATCCTATCGGCTCCATTAAAATTAGAATCAAGTCTTATTGCTCATATGTAGGTCGGTTTACATTAGTTGCATGTACACGAAAGAGTAAACTCGTGTGACGCCCATCATCACACCAAAACAATATTACTCAAAACAAAGTGCAGAACTAATACTAAACATCAAGGGTTACCATAAATAGGGTAAATTAAAACTGATTCCATATTACCAAAAAATAGGAAACTTCTTAGATATGGATCCACATGAAGCCACATGTATTACATATCATGCCACAAAGTGATATATACCATTGTTCACTTGGCCAACTAGCCACAACATGTTACATATGATAACTTGTTTACATATACAAGCCATATCTGTACAACCATGACCTACTTCCAAAACTCATGTTGATATACAACGTCTAAAAAACACCCCCAAGGACCTGAGAGTATAGGGATGACACATTGGACTCTACTACAAAATGCTAGAAGCATATCCAACCTTTAACATCTACTACTCCTCTTGCTACTTAGCCTCAACTACACGATCTCTACCTCATTGTGTGCAAACACCTAAAAGATGTGGAAACCCACAGAGTGAGAACAACGTCCCAACAAGGGATACAACTCTCTGCCAACAAATATTATTAAAACATATAAGCTAAAGCAGAAAAGTAACATTATTATCAGATTCAGAAGATTCAACTAAATGATATGAGTAAGGCAATTAACATTGTTTAAGCAATTCAGGCATCTACAACTGAGCAGTAGAACATCTTATACTTTTAGAAGGAATATGAAGAACATGTATAACATTTGATTTCTCTTACCGCATTATAAATCAACTAATCAGTACAAGAAATAAGGCAAAGGGTCATCCAATGCGAGTCATGTTTAACCCTATGTAAATATACTACATGGATGTATTACGACTTTTATTATGCCCTGAGGAGATGAGGTATACCACTCATTCTCTAACTGACCATTGCTAATTCGAAATCAGTGCCATACAATATCTAAGAGGAGAAGGACTCCTATGATCTTCCACACCCTCAGTCAGTCTGAGTCCATTGTAGTAACATATAAAGTCTAACTGCAAAACAACCTAGTCTGCCATGGTATATAGGCACAACACTAGTGAAATATGAATTACGACTGCATCCACACTCCTGTTGAGGTATGACCACAAACATACTCAAAATATGTCACATATATACTGAATAACATCACTGAGATACGACCTCAACCGTTCTCATGCCAGGGTATGATCACAACCAATCCTCTGATATGCATATACTCAATAGTATACAACTCCGAGCATCCACTAAGGGAGAACCCGTTTCACCATCTAGCAAGTACTAACGATGAAGCTAGATCTATGGCATAGGACAACTACATGATTAGGGATTCACTTGATTAATTAATCCATTTGGGTATCTATTAGCATAAATCAAGTTACAATGTACAAATCCTAAACAAATTCTACAAATATAAGGGTATGATACAACTCCAGAAGATATAAAATGTATGAGGTATAAACTTTTCACGTCATCACTTAATACCACTACCATACAAGGTCATTAACATTATAATATCACTAAGGGATAGTAATCCCTCACCACATCACTAGAGTATGTCACCTCAAACTACAAACAACCTCTACCAGGTCATAAGACCCAAATTATATAGTTCCTGAATAACATCATTATATTATCTCAGCATGCCTTATAAGGGCTCACATTCATCACCCCCTATATCATAATGATCACAATCCATGATGTTTATTCAACCTACAACATTTAAGTTATACAAGTAGGGGAGAGAGAGATAATGCATCATCATTGCATACTACCACTTTGAATAAGGTAGACAATTATATCATAGTCCCATATTGGGGTTAGGGTTTATTTATAAGTATTAAATTAGGGTTTCTATGCCAGCAAATATCAAAGCATCCTAATCACCATCTTTTCCCATATTCTTGGAACATCTTACATTGTCATCCACCACCACTATTAGGTCAAGAATACAAACCAAACACATGTCATGAAACCTCAGTGGCCAAAGAGAACTCAAGGCCACTCACCTTATGCGACTGAAGGGAATACAAACCATCAAGGTCTAAGACAAACACAAAGATCTATGAACATAGAGATGTCATCACATGTCTTCGAATGAAGAGAAACGCTTCCATGGTCAAAGACCATCAACCCATGTGACCAAAGAGAAGCACTATACACTTCATTAACCAAAGAATAACCCTGGGTCGAAGGGGACCAGGTTGAAGAAAAATTAGGTCAAAGACCATATTAGCAACTGAAGATACATCATACCCAGACCCATCATTCGAAGATCAAGCGTAAACCAAGTGAACAAACCAAGTAAAACCATCTCAATGACCATCAAACATCACCAATCCTTCAACTACATAAAAAAATAGCATGAAGAACAATTTAGAGAGAAAACTACTCAATAAGAATGATCAAAATAGATGGATAACCAACAAGAAATTGAAATCTCAAGAGAGAGATACATCAAGGCAATCGCCGCATAAAACCCTAGAAATTAAATCACCAAAACATAGGGGTAACCACACCATTACCATGAGGGAATAATCCATGATCCAAACCATCACTTACATCCTAAAATCTCCATTATAATATAGGAAAATAGAACCTTAAGTAAGATGGGAAACCAACATAAAACATATGCATGTGAAACTAGCACTTCCACCATCCTTAAAATTTTGGGAATACTAATTAGGGTTAGGTGAAGAAGTAAACTCATGCAAGATCAGTATAGGAACTCAATCTATAAAGAAGATATCATCATCCATATCATGTGATCATGTTTTTAGGAATAAGCTTTACATGTAGAATTAAAGTGCGATAATAATAGAGGAGAGAGTTATATAACCCGTCCGCTTATGATGAAACAACCTCCAAGCAAAGAGCTCCAAAGAAAAGAGAAAACCTAGCTTTGATCACCTCCATGACCAAACTAGTCACCACCTCAAAAGATAAGAAAACCCCTAGGTTAAAGGTCAAGGAAGAGATATCCAAAACCTAGGCCAAGAAAGAAAGAAGGAGAAGATCTTCATCCTACTCACTATTCGAGAAATCGGTCTGCATGGACGCATATACTCCTGCATATACCTATTCAGTCACCCTGCCGCACCGCATATTACTAATCGGTCCACTAAGCGGTCATGGGCCGCATATACTCCCACTTGGCCAAATAAGCGGCCGATTAAACTTCTCTTTTTGAAAAGCCCACAACTAATGTTCATGCATTTCGTACATACATGCATATGTATACACACATTTCATTATATATATAAATTGAGATATATAGTCATTGACTTATATGTATACATTGTAATACATATAAAAATTTTCCACATGCATTTGTACATTTATTCAAATACCTTTTGATATATTAACATGTATAGATACATATACAATGTATCTAAATATACAATCACATATTTGTGCATGTATATATACATTTTGTTTATTCACACTACATATATTTGTACATTGATTTACCTACATTTTAGTATTTGTACATATATTACAAACACATTCTATATTTAGACATATAAACATATATAAGCATATCATACATCATACATGCATATTAATATGTTTATAAGTAAATACATGTACGTTCCTACTCTATATATTTTAATTTATGATCTCGCTATATTATTTTATATATAATTAGTTTATTGAAATAAAAAAATCCAAAACTGTATATACTCCCGCATACCGCATATACTCTATGTAGTACCCTCTCTGCCCATACACCGCATACCGCTTTCCTGAACCATGATCCTACTTAGGTACTATCATGGAAAACCATGGATTCGACCTCTATGGAGTGGACTTTCTCAAAAGAACACAATTGAGAACCATGGGTGCGGACAAGAGAAGAGAAAGAGGTAGGGTTTTACAAGGAAACAAAATCAAGAGGATGGATCACTTACCAAGGATCAAAGATCACCAAAAAATAAAAAAGAGAAGATGCTCCAACTCAAGATCACCACATCCAAGATGATCAACCACCAAAGCTACAAGGATGAGCTCCTATTCACCACCAACTCCAAGGGTCAAACTCCAAAGATGAGAGAGGAAAAGAGAGTGCAAAGGGATCATATGCATGGGGAAAGAGAGGTACATATACTCAAGGATAGAGAGAGGTGAAAGGGATTAGGTGTCATGTACATAGGTGCCACTTGTCCAACAAAGATCAACCATGCATCTCTAAAACCATGCGAATCATTACGGTCATGAAAACCAAAAAGAATCAACGACCTCACTTGCTCCTAGAGGAACATTGGTCGAAGGGCAACATGACTACAAAGGCTCATGGTCCAAGAGAAACTAGCAACCAAACACATGAAATCCTAGGATTCCTCTTTGACCAAAGATAAGGAAAATCTCTTCGATCGAACGGACACCACCACCACCAAAACCTCTTCGACTACAAGGGTTAGGATAGTGAAACATCAAGGGTGGTTGAAGAAAACCAATAAGTCAAACAGTCAACATATGGTCAACATCATACTAGGACATCCAAACAAACCCTAAAAACAACAATCAAGATGTCACCACTTCTCTCCTCATCAAACCAAGGCATAATAAGGCACCCACCAACATCATACTTGATCTCGTGATACTAAAAAACGTGAGACACGTCCAACATGTGACAAATTTCAAGATAACGCTCAACATGGGTAAATTGCAATTTGGTCCAAAACAAGCATACATGAAACAAAACTAGCTCAAACACCATCCATACAAGACCAAACTGAAAACATAACCATGTCACATGTTATTAACGCTCATCACATGATTAGATTAAGGTTTAATCATCTTATTAAGTTAGATAAGCAAGATCAAGCACTAATCTAGGTCATGGGTCCTACAACTTAGTATACAAGCCATCCTGAGAAAGAGAGAGTATGTGGACATTCTAATCTTGATTATTATATTTACATCTTCTTTGTCACAACCCATCTATTGGATGACATTATACCTAAAAACATATGAAAAAACCTCATGAAACTCATATAGAGCCATTGTGCACTCAAGTTAGGTACATGCATCAACATTAGATTAAGTATATTGAACTTATAAGAAAGTTGCATATATTGCTAACTCTAATAGACAATTCTAGCATTAACGTATCCATTTTTTTAGACAATAATCTTATCATTCAGATAAGGTATTCACTTAGGAAAATTCCAACTTTAAAACATCTTGAAGAGCATGTTTACAAATAGATAAGTAGATGATAATTAATTCAACATGACAATCTGATTGTAGGAATAAAAAGTCAAGATCTAAACAATTAGATTCAAGACATAACAATAACATCATTTGTGTGACACCCCACCAACCAGACTAGGAAAACATTTTGTAGTCTTGAAGTAGAAGTATACATAAGACATGTATATCGAACATGATTATTTAAATAAGAAGTAAATTCAAATCATATTTAGAGTGGATATAGAACCCAAAATCAACCATTTGTTAATATTTAAGATCAAATTCCATACCAGGCATATACAAATTATTTTTGTCAAAGAATGATTAGGTTCCATAACAAGAAATATATTAAGCAATAGTAGACTTATCAAGTAGAAGTAAAAGTAATGTAGCAAATGTTCAACTCATATTGTACACAACTTGTCATTTTTTATTCATTTGCCATGTAACTACTTGGCTTGTACTGCACCAAGTAGTATTTGTCATACCTGGTTCTCGTATCAATGACTCACCTCACTATTTTAGGATTTAGTCGGCCACCCTAGGATATCAAAAGAGACCCTAGTCCACTATAGGGTTGCCTAAAGAGACTCACATCCTCATCTCAAATACACAAGATAGGAACCAACATAATAGAATATCACATATTACCATATTTTACATGTTATATAGTTTTCATTCCATCACAGTCTAATCCTCATGGACATAGACTATCAGACGAGAGGATTACGGGCCACAATCACACATAATCACTCACTTTTAAATTATGATGATCTAACCCTAAAGGTCTTGATCCACACTCAGAGTCCTTCTAGTAATTTTGTGATCACTACAAGGATATCCATTTCATTTCCCCATTATGGACCTTGGGGGAAACTCACAATATTTAGGGCATGTAACTAGATGTGTCATCATTTCACTTTGTAAATCATCTTACTCATATTAAAGAGAATTCAAAACATCATTTATGATATGTTTATATCCTCATGCAACTATAATGACATAAACCATATTAGGGTTAACAAGAAAGACAATGATTGAAACAAGAAGCATAAGAAATAACTAATTTGCAAAATATAGGTTTCTTTACATTTCCATCATCTCATAATAGTCATCATCAATGAGCTATCATCCTGAGGCATCATCTCATTATCTAACATTTACCCTAAATAGGGCTTCTCAAATGTAAGCAATGCATGTTAATCAATCTCAACATATTTCTTATAAGATAATTCCCTATCACAATTCTCATTAACTATTAATAGAGATATTAGAACTAACAACAATATAAGCATATATGCATCTATGTCATTTATTGTTCTCAAAATGGGTTTATCATACAACATATGCATTCCAAAGATGTAAATAATCATTAAACCATAAACTTTCATAACAGACTTAATTCTCCTCTATTACTATTTAGCATTCTTTAGTTAGAGTTACTACTCAACACATATTTGATTCTTGTCTGAAACCTATCAATATTACCATTCTTAGAATAGAAGTAAGTGACATACAATTACAATCCAAAAATGCATTCTTATAAATAAATTCACATCCTTGAACTTCATAATGTAATTTAATTAACCATACTTATATACATTCCTTAGTCGCTAATTTAAGAACATTATTCATTATTACCACAAATCTCATCACATCATGATTAGAGTTAGATTCTTAAATAAACCAAGATAACTTCTTTGTTTTCTCACTATTATAGGTTTGATACTCTTCACTTCTTTCATTTCATGCTCATTACATTATTGCAATCAAATATTCTTAATTCATTTTATGTACAATACTTTTGTCTCATTGAAATCACTCATAGTCTGGTACCAAACATATTTCATTCGACTTAGGTCAAGCCAAATATTTTTAAAGTAAAAGGACGAAATACTTCCTCATTCTCATTTCATTAATATTTGATTCATTATTTATCAACTCAATTCTTTTCACATTATCCATTTCTTCTATTGCATTTTGCCACATGTACCGTATCATTTGTCTTCTAAGGACATTATAGTAATTAAAATAAATTTCCACTATTCCTTATAAATCGCTTATTTTAGAATTTACCACTGATTGGTGTTACTTCTTATTAACCGTTAACATTTAGCCATCTTCTCATTTCCTACCTATGTGACTTGTATAAAAGACTTGCATTTATGTGGGGTTTAGTCATTTTCCATATATTATGCTAGAATAGTTGCACTAGATTTAGATCATTCTGATCATACTTATCACCTTCAATTCTAGTAATAATACATATAGTTGAGCATTTCTTCACATTTACAAGATTATATACAAGTTCAAGCTTTATCCCTAATGCTCGTCAAAATACTAAATTTCTAGGATTTTGAAAGACTTGGATCCATTCAATACATCATAAGGAACTTATTATTCACTAATCTCATCAGGGCATATAGGATGGTTCATCTAGGTTGTTTATACATATGGAAACCCTAGTTTCCATTTTCCACACAATTTACACATCAATTGTAAGTATACATTGATTCATTGCTTCATTTGAGTTATTCCTTCAACACTAACCCTAAATAGGTAATATCCACATTGCAATCCCTCATGAAGATTGTAATGTACATGCCATATGAAATTAAAGAAAAGATTCAAAATTAAGTTGAGAAACTCAATCTTATTAAGTTTAAACACAAGCCTATGCATCTCAACTAAAATTTCAAGCATATAATTTGTTAGGTTGATTTTAAGCAATATGGAACATGGCAAGGTAGTTATTTGACCATGAATTCTCAAACACAATTTGAATATAAAGACTATAAGATAAACATATACAAGACATTGAGAGTAAATCTAAATCAGTAGTTTCAATTCCCCAAGTTTTCCCTACCGATTACCCATCAGCATACAATACAAACATAGACTACATTGATTCTTGGTCAGATAGAATTAGGCTTTCAATATGATTATAGATAATAATAGGGAGATAAACACTCACCTCAGATGCCAAGAAATTGAAAACATAGTTCATATTCTAAATGTCTAGAAATTCGTCAAGGTTCTAGATGTTGACTCATTTTCTTCCTCCTTCCGACTCGAATACCCTAGAAAAGGAGAATAGGAGAGAAAGAAAGAGAAAACATGGTAATTTGCTAGTTTTTTTTTTCAAATAAAAGGAGTGACTAATTTCAGACACATGAGAGAAGATTTTCCATGAAAGCCTATCTATTGATAATGAACTTACATTAATTCACAAACTTTAGGAAGCAAAAACCCTAAATCAACAATTATGATGATTTCTCCTTCAAAATCCTAATTCTCCCTCTTTCTTGATAATTTCATATATATAATAGGAAATACAAATCATGGGAGCTTCCCGGGTGTTAGGTTAGTGATATAGACAAATTGAGGTGCTTTGAACAATTACAAGCAAGTCTTTAAATGCAATTTTTATTTCAACCAAATTTTTCATCGACTGAGACTTTTCCTAGTAAATTTCTTATCCAATGAAGGTTTCTATGGTTATAAAACATGCTCCAAAACTTATGAAACTTAAAAGTTATCTAGAATAAAGTTTACAAGTTATATTTACAATTTTAGCCCCATAGGATCAACCAATAAATAATTAAAAATTAAACATCATTCTTCTATATTTTAGCATGAATGCATGGTCGGCAAGGCTTGTTCTGGGTGAAATTTGGGCTGATGTAAAGAATCCAAAAAATCCAAATATTCAGAAAATTGGCAAAAAAAAATATTTGAGTTATCCAAACTATATTTATATTTCAAAGAAATTAGAGTTATAGGAAATATAATAAAATTCATCTACCACACCACTATGTGTATCTAATTATATATTCATATGCTATCAAAATCCTAATTTTTATCTGAAAGGGTTTACACTTCTTAAAACCTAATGATTCAAAATCAAAGCATGCTTAGAGTTATTTATTAGGTTTAGAACATCATAATTAAACTATCATCATTGATCAAGCATAAACAATGATCAATCTAGTTAACCATGTACTCATCCAAGTAGACCCTAATTAGATGGTTAAAATGAATATAGGTCATTAGAAATTCTTCCTTCTTTTAGGATTTAGTCTTGAAATCCAATAAAATATAGGAAGAAGATTTTCACATTTAATCTCTCATCTTTCTCAATGTTCTGTTATAATGGTTTACATGTTACCTTTCTTCCTTATTAAGTCACTTTCTTACTTTTTAGATCTATAACATTGAAATACAATTTTTTTTGTCACTAGTTGGATATTTCGTCCCATATCATCATGATATTTATCTTTGAGTAATACAAGCACTTATGCCACAAATATTGTAATACAACACTATAAATATGTGATCCGCATTGCCTTTTATATTCTTTTAAATTTTGATTATGTATCTCATGGATCAAGATTATAATTCATTATGTATTGTCTACATCCATCAGTTCTCTTCATAGTGAAGATTATTTTAGTGGGCCTCATTCTTAGTTATCAACTTTTTCTTACATATACATATTTTCATACCCATATTTAGATTCATTAGGAACTATCTTCATAATTTATTAGATTCATTCATATTTCTCATATGAAATTTACAACTTGTATAAGGTTCCATATTTATATATATCATCTTTTCTCTTTCTCCATTGTATCCTTTATATTACCATAATTCATCTTTTTATACTACCAAAATTTCTTCATGGATGCTTGTCACCCTCTTCCTTTCTCCTTCTATAATGGTAGAAGTTCTACCAAGATTCATTTTGCAACTAGCAACGTAAGTACTTTGCACATTTTCCCCACAAGAGGAGGATGGGTTGAATGAAATGTCCTCCTCACTTACGTAGATCACAAAAACTAGAAGATGAACAGTCTATAGTTCCATATTATCATATTCCAACATTCAGATACTTGACCAGAGTATCCAAAAATTGAGTCTAGTCATTATGCACAAAGTTCAGGTTATGCTGAACTTACATATTATCATTTAGCTCTAGATTGTATTGTCCTTGCAGACTTATCCAACCTAAGATCTAAAACCATGTTGTTATGACCTCTCTGTTTATTAGAATAAATGCCAATTGTTAAAGGGAAACCCAAAATATATTCCCGGATTAAGATACAAAGCATCATATTCTTGACAAACACAATTAACCATCATACAAGAAACATAGGTAACTTTTTCCTTTACTCATTAAATCCTATAAACCAAATTCACATCAAGGACAACATATTCAATTATAAAAAATCTTATTTAGCTTCATTAAAATTAGAATCAAATTGTATTTCTCATATGCAATTAAGTTTACATTAGTTACATGTACATGAACAAACGAATTTCAATATATAACCCATCCCGAGAAAGAGAGGGTATAGGAACATTTTAATCTGTATTATTCTATGTACATCTTCCTTGTCTCGACCTCACTGTTGGATAGCATTATACCTAAAACCATACGAGACAACCTCATTAGACTCATATAGAGCCCCGGTGATTGGATACCTCCCACTCCAACTGAGTACATGCATCAAGATCATATTAAGTATATTAGACTTATTAGAAACTTGTAGATATTTCTAAGTCCTACGGATATTTCTAGCATTTAGCACGTCCATTTTATGGCAATGATCCAATCAATCATATAAGGCATTTACTTAGGCCAATTCCAGCTATAAAACATATTTAAATGCATGTGTAGGAACACATTTGTAGTTGCTAATTACTTCATAATGATAATCTAATTGTGGGAGTAACAAATCAAGATCTAAAAAATTAGAAGCAAGGCATAACAATAGCATCATCTTTGTGATACCCCACAAGCCAGGCCATGAACACATCTTGCAGTCATGAGGTTGAAGTAAACATAGGACATGTCGACTAAACATGAGTATTTGAATAAAAAGTAAATCCAAATCATATTCAGAGTGGATATGAAATCCCAACATCAACTACTTATCAATATTTAAGATCAAATTCTATACCAGATAGATAAGAATATGGAAATATATTATCTATGTAAAATAATGATTAAGTTCTACAATAAGAAACATATTTAGCAACATTACACTTATAGAGTAGCAGTAGAAGTGATGTAACAGACATTCAACTCATATTCTACATGGCTTGTCTTCTTTTTTTCATTTTCCTTGAAACTTCTTGGCTCATACCTCATCAACACTAGTACAGAAATGGTCTGTAGCGTCGGTTTTTTAAAGCCTGCATCGTCACTTTTTAACCGACGCCTAGGTGGGCGTCGCTACAGAATTTGGTCTATAGCGTCAGATTATTTAACCAAATAAAACCGACCTTACAGAGTAAACACCGACGCAAGAGGTTGTAAAAATTCTGACCTAGGCGAGAAAAAAGGAGCCTGTAAGGTCAGTTATTTCATAAAAACCGACCATGTAAACGTTCTCGGTCGAGAAACTTGTCGACCGAGAACATTTACAGGGTCGGTTTTCATGAAATAACCGACCCTAAAGATTGAATACCATTTCAGTGGTAACTCTCGGTCAAGAAAATTGTCGACCGAAAATATTTCGGTCTCGACCAAAAACTCTCTATAAGGTCGGTTTTATGAGAAAACCGACCCTAAAGATTGAATAAAACATTTCAGTGTAAGACTCGGTCGACAAACTTCTCGACCGATAGTATTTCGGTCAAAAAGTTTGTCGACCGAGTCTTACACTGAAATGTTTTATTCAATCTTTAGGGTCGGTTTTTTCAAAAAACCGACCTTATAGAGGACATGTAGACTCAGTTTTTTACAAAAAATGACGTTAGAAGTTCTGTTTCGGTCGAAAATTTTTAGGTCGAAGAGTGTACAATGAATTCAATCTGTAGGGTTGGTTATTTAAAAAACCGATGCTAGAAGTTACGATTTTTTAAAAAACAAATTCTGCAGAAATTGTTATAGAACAGAAGAACAAGAAGATTCATATATTCTGGGAGAGGGGAGCATTGATTCTCAACCGTCACAATTCAAAACCACACATTCATAACAAAAATGATAATAAATATCATAATTTACAAAATGATAGAGTGCAAGTCTGAGATGACATATTACAAAAGTAAAAATATGAAAGAGTACGTACTCAAACCACATACATAAATGGAGCCGACATATTTAATCCAATGTTATTTCAACTTCACTTATAAAACACTATGACCACTCTTCTTGGAATTCATTAAAGTCCACATGTGTGTAAGGCTGAGTTGTAAAGATCTGTAATAGAAAATGCACATGCTAATATTTTATAAAAATGACTACAATCAGTTGTAAATTTATGATGTTATTCTTTATTACCTGACGTATAGTCTGAATGTCATGTGATGCTTGTTTGACAATAGCTTGCATGTATTTCATTACATAGTAGCCACAAGCCCATTCATTATTTTGCATAGGACACTACAAATAACAAATTATACTTAATGTTAGTAAACTACTATAAACAACAATTGAGATAAGAGTATATATAAGAGTTGACATATTAGAATTGAAAAATTAATACATATAAGACTAAGCAGTTACCAAAGTATCTACCTTGACATTTTTCAAAGTCAATGTCTTTAATTTTGTGGGTATTTGTCCTCCAGCTTCACGAAAAGCCTTTATACCCCTATCAATTAAACGATAGTTGGTAAAATAGAAATCTTAAATAAAATATCATGTTGAAGCAATTGATTAAATTTATTCTTACTCCATAGCTGACAACTTCAGTTTGTGACTCCTTGTTGTTTTAGCCATTGGGTCAAGATAATAAAGAGTCATCAATTTTGGGACAATCACCAGTAATTCCCAATGTCTAGCTCTGAGTAAGAATAAAACAAACATTAAAATAAATAGTTTCATTCATTATTAAAATTATATTGAATAATAATACTTACTGGACGTTAAAAGGAATTAGGATAATTTCCTTCCCCTCACTAGCAAAATATTTGAATGCATCAGAGAAGTACTCATTCACATCCTCAATATTTATCTCCACCTGACTAGTGACCGAAGGAACTAAGAATGCAATATTCTTTATATCAAAGTTGGTGACCTCGGTATATAAATGGCTGTTAAACATTTGTAATTATTTTCATATGTAGAAATAAGCTAAAAATTTGTATTGGAATTTTCTATATATATTGATAGATCCTTACCTTATCCATACTTCTATTATCGAAGTGTTCATCCAATCATACCGGAACAACTCTATAATATCGTCAAGAAAAATAAAATTCTCAAAGTCCCTCCCAACTGCATCTTCTGTTAACTTGACCATCATATTTGATCCCAATCTTTGGTTAGCTAAGTATCGACACAAACCTTTAGATTTGCTTCCCAATTCTTCGAATGTAGTTTCGGGAATGAAAGATGGCTTGGGCATAGGAGGATGACTAGCAGAAGTTTTACTTTTTGGTTTACAAACCTGTTAATTAAATTACATACTTATATTACATGAGTTCATAAATGCAGTCAAATATGAAAAATATGGTAGAAATAAGGTATACCTTGTCATTGATAACCAAGTGTCTAGGCCAACCCACCATAGCACCCTCAACTTCTTCAACTGTACTATATTCAGGATTAGGTATGGGTAGTGGTTTGTCCCCCATTCCGTCATACACAAGATGGATGGACACACGGCAGATGTCATCAGTAATTTGTTGGCAATGCAATGTACCACCAAGGTTGTACACTTTGCCTGCTGCCACAACATTATATTCTGGAACCTCCACTGCAAGTTTACAGTTCATTCCAACCTAGATTGAAATAATATAAGTTATATAAGAAACAGTAGAATAGATACATGTTACAACTATATATATTATCATATATTTATCATACTAATAACACAACATATAGAACAAAAACATACTACAGATTGTTGTGGTGGTTCATCGGGAGTGCTCCCATGAATTCTACAACTGTAGCATGGGCTTGTACCTCATCACTTGAGAGACGTGTAGTATGAATGGGTTGAGAAGGTTGAGTAGGCTGAAATGAAGACATTATTTCTTTTACTTTCTATGCTACTAATGCTTCAAGATCCTCTTGTGTAAAACCTCCTACACGACCTCTTTTAGATTGCGAAGGGCCAAAATAAGACTTGAATCCTATGCCAACTCCTAATCCCCTAACACGGTCAGGATGCTCCTTCGTACCAAGAGCAACTGCTAGTTCATCCATGTAGCCAGTTGGGATGAATTTTCCTTCCTTCCTTTGCTCGTGGAGATCAATCTATTCATAGTTAATAAAAATATTAAATCACAATATCAATTAGATATAAATAAATCTAAGTTTTTGGAAGTTACTCTTTACTTAGTTGGGATAAACCTACCATCTTTTGTGCCACCTCCTTAGTTGCAGGGTTGACAATTTCACTGGCTCGATTCTTTCTAGCATCAATCCATGTCATGTGTCGGGGTGGTCGCTCAACTTGAGTTGTACTAGATTCTTCTCCAGAAGATGATTGCTTCTCTTGTAGTTGGCGGCGGAAGGCATAACCACCGGGCCCCAAGCGATGGTCATGCACATTTTTAGCCCATCTTTCCTTTTGAGTCTGGTGAATAGCCTGATCATTTAAAATGAGGTATTGCAATTTAGACTTGGAAAACATGTATAAAAAGATTCACCTCCTTAATTGTATAAAATATTCATACAATACATTACAATCTTTATTACCTGAAACTCTTCCGATCTCCTAGCTGCAACAAATCTTTCCCAAACCTCAGGATCAATAAAAATATATAGATCTGTAGCTCTCTTCTTTTGTTTAGGATTATTTATAAATTCCCTTACAAGATATGTCTTAAAACCCCTCCATCGTACACCACAATGTTGTAGCACTCTTTTCTTGTGATCTTTTTCATTTATATGAAAAACACCCTATACATACAAAAGAAGCAATTAATAATGTTGTTTTGAAAAGGAATTAATTCCAAGCAAACTAAATTAGAATCAATAGATAAAAAACATATTAAAATGATATCACTTCCACTCACAGATATATCTTTCCATATGAGGTCTTTTTTGGCATTAGGAACATCATGCCAATTTTCTATATCTATTGGCACCTTACTGCGTGCGGTCGCCCCTACGTAATGCTTGAAAGAACTAGCATGTTCCCCAACAGGTGCTCCTATCATATCAAACTGGACTGGGAATTTATCTCCTTTAGCCCTGAGCTCCTGCAACCTACGCATCAATGTAGGACCTCTACTGTTCTTAGCATCACCACTACCATCCTCATGGTGCTCATGCTCAGAATGTTCATCTTCATGGTGCTGATCATGCTCAAAATGTTCATCTTCACTCGCCATTTTAGAACCTGCAAGTATACATGATAAAAAAAATAAGTGATAATAAAAGCACAAGTGATAAGGTATACATGATAATAAAATAAGTAATTCAAAGAATACATGCCTTTAGTATTGGTTGAGTTGTTAGTCAAGGAAAATTCCTTCAGCATGGTCTTGACGTTTATAATATTCATCGGTGTTATCTTCAACATTTACACTTGGCAAACCAACTGAGAATGGACTGGAATCATCATACTTTTCGTAGCATTCTTCTTCATTTATAGGATCTACAGTAAACTGTCTTTTTCCATTAAGAACGACAGACCAATTTTTATTTGCCAGGTCATCAATATAGAATACTTGTTTTGCTTGGTTTGCCATGATGAATGGCTCATCTTTGAAACCAATCTTTTCAAAATTCACCAATTTGAAACCCAACTCATCCACTAAAAGTCCTTTATTGTTGTCAACCCAATTACACCTAAATATAGGAACTCGAAAATTTGTATAGTCCATTTCCCATATGTCCTCAATGACGCTGTAGTCTTATACCTTGACGCACCACATTTTGGACAATTTATCAAATTACTATAGTCCTTCTGAAATAACACACAATCATTTGGACATGCATGAATCTTCTTAGCCTCCATTCCCATTGGGCACATTATTTTCTTTGCTTGATATGTTGAAATTGGAAGCTCGTTGCCTTCAGGAAGAATTTTCTTTAACAAAGACAACAGTGAAGTGAAACTCTTATCGCTCCACCGGTTTTGAGCTTTAAGAGTGTATAATCGCATCACAGCACTCAACCTCGTGAACTTAGTACAACCCTTATATAATGGTTTTTCAGCATCATGGACAATGTTTGCAAATAAAGAAGGTGGATCAATGACATTATCCCGACAACTACGTAGCATCTCATCAATCATATCATCCTAAATCTGGTCATCTTGAATCGGTTCATCATTAACATTATCATCATTATTTATATCTTCTATGACACAACTATTAGTATCGACATTTTCTGCTCCATAATTCAATTTCTCTCCATGCCAATACCATTCATTATAACCTTGTATGATCCCATTGCATATGACATGATTCTTAATTTCCTCACCAGTATCAACTTTCAAATTGTTACAACAATTTCTACATGGACAATATAGCCTATCTGTAGGTAGTTTCCTATGTTCCTCAACAAATCTGATAATTCATCAAGACCTTTGGCAAACTCTGGACTGCAACGGTTCTTGATAGACATCCAACTTCGATCCATTTTCTATATCACATTAAAATTAATTATAAAACTAACAGTTTAATATTGATACTATAATAATTTGTAAGTTTTTATTGATAGAAAGTTAATTTTATATACTAAAGTGTACCACCTATCCCATTTTTGAATATTTAATCTCACTAGTAACTGTATAATGTATGTTTAGTTTTGAAGAAAATTTCAGCAGCATTTCCCCTAAGTTCTCCAAGTACACCGATGTAAATGGAAAATAACCACTCACATATGTACCCAGAGAACAAATGGAGAAATCCTACTGAAATAATCTACAAAACTAAACATACATTATATAGGTACATCCTAAGTGAGATTAAAATATCCAAAAACAGTCCCAAACCGGGGACTATCCAAAGTTTACTCCTAATGAGTAAATTTTGAACGGGTTTCTAAGTTAATATATAAATGCATTATTTTCATATTTATATATTAAGTTAAACATCATGCATCAACCCTAAAGTTTCAATCTACGAGTACACATGTCTAATCTAGTATTAATTTCTAAAATTTATATTATGATTACATATGAAAAAAGACATGCATGTTTTTATTATTGGGTTATCAAATCATATAAAATGGAAAATACTTGTACAAATTAGCAACGTAAGGCCGTTTCCAACAGTCCAAAGATTGAAATCATTATAATATTCAGAACTATTTGTGAACATTACATCAAATATGATTAAAACATTTATAGCTCCAACATAAATAAGTTCCAGGTCGATCTCGATCGACAATTAGTCGACCGAGAGCCCACCTACGCGCAGCGTCCAGGTCCACTTTCGGTCGACAATTTGTCGACCGATAGTGGACCTGGATGCTGCGCGCAGGTGGGCTCTCGGTCGACTAATTGTCGACCGAGATCGACCTGGAAGCAGCAATGGCGGCGGGTGGGGCGGGCGGGAATGAAGGGGAACAAGGAACAAAGGAAGATCAAACTTACTTGGAAATGGCAGCGAGCTTCGTGGAGGAAGAGAAGAACTTCACGGAGAGGCGGTGACCTTTGTGAAAGAGTGAAGGCGGCGACGGCGAGCTTCACGACAACGAAGAGCTTACGGCAACGACGGGCTTCGTGGAGGAAGAGGGGAAGGCGGCGACGACGACGAGATTCACGATCCTCTTGGCGGCGTGGAGAGGCGGCAACGGCTTCACGGAGAAGCATTCGCGGCGGAATGACAAAGTGAAAATGGGAATCGCGGCGCCGTGGGAGAGAGATTAGAAAAGAGAAAAGGGTGTCGCGGGAGGAAGAAAGACTAAGATTTCGGCTTTTTGCACGGAGCGAAAAACTGTAGCGTCGGTTAACAAACAAAACCCGACTCTACAGATAAACGGTGCCCGTGTCGGGTTGTTTAATAACAATCAAATGCAAACTCGGTCGACGAATTTGTCGACCGAATTGACCTCTAGGGTCGGTTAATAGGTAAATCTGACACTACAAGAGCTAATACGAAAAAATCTGACTCGTTTCGGTCGACTATTTGTCGACCGAGAAGGAGCAAGATTTCCTTTGTACAAGCACCTCTAGGGTCAGTTTTTTCATATAACCGACCCTAGAGGTGCTTATACATGTGTGAATAACTAAACTGGACATTGTCGGTCAACAATATTATCGACCGAGACCCCCTATAGGGTCGGTTATTAGAAAAACCGACCCTAGAGGTGCTTCTAAGAAAGAATTCTGGCTTCATTCGATCGACAAATTCGTCGATCGTATGTGTCGGTTGACAAATTTGTCGACCGAATGAAGCCAAATTTCTTTCTTAGAAGCACCTCTAGGGTCGGTTTTTCTAATAACCGACCCTATAAGGGGTCTCGATCGACAAATTCGTCGACCGAGGAGCTCTAAAGTGCTTCCACAACCCTAATAATGATGTTATGTGAAAATTTAATATATGGTGATGTCGTATGAAACCCTAATATGGGATGATGTTATGTGAAACCCTTATATGGAATGATGTTATGTGAAACCCTAATATGGAAATGTTATGTGAAACCTTAATATAGGGTGGTGTTGTGTAAAACCCTAATATGGGATAATGTTATGTGAAATTTCAATATGGGATGATGATATGTGAACCCTAATTGATAAAGATGGGAAACTCTAACCCTAATGAGGGAATAGAGATGTTATTTTTGTATTGCATGATGTTGATATGAAATTGATATGGTAGATATGAAATTGAGATGATTGTGTAACAAATATCCTGAATACCTTGGTCAGATGACCTGAAGGTAATAGTTACCTGATAAGTGATAACCATGTTTAGTGATGAACTAAGGGTTTGAATACCCAGAATCAGCAAATGTGATGATGGTGGTATTGAGGGATGTGAATTCCCAACAATGAGATAAAAGATTGAGATCCCAATGCTTTATAACGTTTTGAAAAGTACTAAACTCTATTCAAAAATTCAGTCGGTCGACTATTTGTCAAACGAAAGAGCTCTAGGGTCGGTTATAAGGAAAAAACCGACCCTAAAGTCATCCTCGGTCGATAATATTTTCGACCGAGATTAACCCTGTTTCAATGTTTTAAATTAAGTACCAAGTGTGTGTGTATGAGATTAACCAAGTGATGCTTTGTCAAATTTAGCCATAATTTATTTTTCAATCATTTGAAATAACAATATTCTTATATAACATGTATATGTCCAAATGAAGCCATGGAAAACACTTTTATTCATAACAATTTAATGCCCATACACTTTATAAGATGAAACATGACATACTTGCTTTATAAAAAGATATATTACATCATTATAAAGATATCTCATAATCTCACTGGAAAGACCGAAGGATTACATCAATGTCTGGGTCTTTTCCTAGAAAGGGCTCAGCTCCATAATATTTGACCAGTGTCTGCCACTCCAAGGCACCTGTCATGGTTAAGGCATAAGCCTCCAAGAAGGTGGGAACACGATCAAAGCGAAAGTTGACAGCAATGTCTTGAAGTTGAATTGGGGAAAACTGAGTATGTGTGAGATCAGGAGATGGTGGAGGTGGAGTTTGATAGTAGTTGTAGGAAGGATTGTAGGGATTTATCATGCCAGGATTAAGGGAATAGGGATATTCATCAGGTTGGTTAGGAGAGAGAGTTTGCATCCTTTGGTTTAAATAAGTCATGGCATTGTGATTATAATCCAATTGCCTACTTAGGTGATATTGGGAGCCATCAATGTATGTCAAGGTATTTGTAATAGGATCATGGGGTAGGTTGGTAGGAGGAGGTGGTGGAGGTATGTCTTGGGTGGATGTCTCCCCTTCAGTCCTAGCCCTTTTGTGGCCAAAGTCAATTCCCATCTTTTCCACCGTATTTTTACTTATTTTTTGGGGTTTTCTATCCCATGTGTAACCTAAGTCGTCCTCAATATTCTTCTTAAGAAAATGTTGAGTGATTTGGCATACAAAGTTAGCATAAGATGGATTGCCAGAAAACTCAAACATATTCTTAATGATGATACGAATAAAGTTTATGGGAATACTTTTGAGAATGGCATAGATAAGGTACATACAAAAGGTGGGTACTTCAGATTTGTTTGCTCTAGGATGGATATTGGTGGCAACAATGAGATTTATGACCCTAGCTTCAGGTTTTAAATTTATAGCATAATAGGTACCCCTATCTTCATGACAAGTCATATTTGATTGAAAGATGGCTCTTTTGAGATCACTAAGGCTAATTGTAGTGTTATCTTGGGAGAGTTTGTTGAGTGGAGTTCCTCTAGTGAGATCAATAAAATTTTTATATTCTTCTATATCTATGTCAAGCATTTCAAGAATACCCTCCTCAGTAAAATGGAATCCATACCCACCAACCATAGAGGAGAAGGAATCATGTTCAGGATGTTCGACTAAATTGGCATAGAATTCATTAACTAGTTTGGAGGAGTAGGATTGGAAGGAGGGATTTAGAAAATTAGTCAAATGTTGCACCTCGAAAAGTTCCTCCAAATCGACAATGCTTTGGAAGTCCATGACGTCGACTGGCCGTCATGGAAGAGGAGTTTTTGAGGAGAGCCTGAGGTAGCGGTCGCCTGTAGCTTGGTCGATGAAAGGGACGTTGTTGATGAACGGCAGCGGTGCAAGGCCCGTCCTTCCTTTCCTACCCGCAACTTGCTTCTTTCCGCACGTGGATGATGAAGCCATTTCGTTGCTTTGAAATGGAGAAATAGCAAGCAAGAATTGGATGTAGAGAAGCTGAAGATTTTCACAAGAATACACTAGAGAGGAGCTAGAGAAGTGAGAATGTGAAGGTGTGAAGAAATGGATCATTTTGGGTGCTATTTATAGCAAAACAGAGCCAATTTCAGTCGACAATTTGTCGACCGACGGCCGCAACGGTCGTCTATCAGTCGGCCAACGGTCGATCGAAAAAGTAGCCGTTATGACGGTCAACGGTCGTATTTATAGCCGTTACGACGGTTGAAATTCTATCCGTTACGACGGTTGATTTTTTTATCCGTTACGACGGTTGATTTTTTTAGACGTTACGACGGTTGGTTTTTCTAGTCGTTCCTCGGTCGACAAATACGTCGACCGATATGTTTCGGTTGACAATATTGTCGACCGAATGTACTTCTAAGGTCGGTTTTAAAGAAAATACCGACCCTAAAAGTTGCTTATACACATGAAAACTGACTCCTTATCGGTCGACAAATTTGTCGACCGAGAAATGCTCTAAGGTCGGTTATAAGAGCAAATCCGACGCTAGAGGTGCTTATACATGCGTGAACTATCTGGATCCAGAATAGATATCGATCGACAAATTTGTCGATCGAGAAAGAGCCAGATTTCCTTTGCATAAGTAACTCTAGGGTCGGTTTTAAGGAAAAAACCGACCTTAGAGGTAATTATCAGTCGACGAATTTGTCGACCGAATGAATCGGTCGAAATATTGGTCGACCGAGGAAGGCTCTAAGGTCGGTTATAAGTGCAACTCCGACGCTAGATGTGCTTATACATGCATGAACTATCTGGATCTAGAATAGAAATCGGTCGACGAATTTGTCGACCGAGGAGGCCTTTAAGGTCGGTTTTGTAGGAATAACTGACCTTAGAGGTGCTGAACCGAGGAGGACTGTAAATTCGGTTATAAAGAAAAAACCGACCCTATAGGTGCTTGTATACGTGAAATGCAGCTCTTATTCGGTCGACGAATTCGTCGACTGAGGAGCCCTGTAAGGTCGGTTATAATGTAGAACTGACCCTATAGATCAAGGCGGGAAGCCAAAACCAAGCAAATTTTTGCCGCCGGAAAAATTGTCTATAAGGTCGCTTATTTTAGAAAAACCGACTCTATAGAGATGTACTACAAGGTCGGTTATTTTAAAAACAGCGACTCAAAAGGTCTTAAGTGGTGCTTACATTTTTTATAGACATATAAGGTCGGTTATTTGGAAAACCGACCCTATAGAGATACACTACAAGGTCGGTTATTTTAAGAAAAGCGACCCAAGAGGTCTTAAGTGGTGCCCGCGTTGTTTATAGACATATAAGGTATGTTATTTGGAAAACCGACCCTATAGAGTTACACTACAAGGTCGGTTTATTTTAAAAAAACCGACCTAAGAGGTCTTAAGTGGTGCCCGCATTTTTTTAGACATATAAAGTCGGTTATTTGGAAAAACCGACCCTACATGCAGTGACGTTATAACCCATTTCTGTACTAGTGCAAGTAGAAATAACCACACATGATTCTTGTATTAATGACTCATCGTCACTATCCTAGGGTTTATCTAACCACCTTAAGATATCAACAACAGACCTTGATCCACCACATAATTGACAAAAGAGGCTCACCTCCTCAATTCGGTTACATGAGATAGGAACCAATATAATAGAATATCACATATCATCGTATGTTTCATGTTTTACAATTTTCATTTCATCAGTGTCTATTCCTCATGGACATAGACTTTCAAAGAAAAGGACTTATGGCCTAAATCACATGACATGACTCACTCCTAAATCCCAGTGGTCTAACCTTTAAGGTCTAGATCCACACTCTGGAAATCCTTCTCATAATTATTTGATTACCACAAGGAGATCTATTTCATTTCCCTAGTATGGACATTAGGGGAAGCTCACGATGTTCATAACCTGACTAGATGTGTCATCAGTTAACTTGTTATTAATCCCCTTACTGATATTATAGATGATTCAAGATATCTTTTATCATGTGTGTCTATCCTCATGCAACTAGAATAACATAAATCATAATTAGGGTTAACAAGAAAGAAATTGAAATAAGAAGCAAAAAAAATTGTAATTTGCAACATATATGTTTCTTTACGTTTCCATCATCTCATAATAGTCATCATCAGTGAACTATTAGTATGACACATTATCTCATTATCGATCATCCATCCTAAATAGGGTTCCTCAAATGTAAACAACGCATGTTAATTATATCTTAACTTATGTCTTATCGATGAGTTACATGTCATAGTTATCATCAAATATTCATATAGCACTATAAGTAGTAACATTTTAATCATAGACATCTATGTCATCATCATGCTCAGATAAAGTTGTATCATACAACATGTACTTATTCCATCCAATTTCAATAGATGTAATTAAATCTTAAAGCATAAATGTGCATAACACACTTGATTCTCCTCTTCTACCATTTCACATTCTTCAGTTGGGATTACTATTCAAAACATATTTGGTTCTCATTTGAAATCCATTAGAATAGACCATTTTCATAGTACAAGTATTCTATATATATACAATTACAGTCGAAATATGCATATTTTCATACCAATCACATCCTTGAACTTCATTTTGTAATTGAATTGAACCATATTCATATACATTTATTAATCTCTCATTTTAGAACATTATTCATTATTACCACAAATCTCACACATCAGGGTTATAGTTAGGTTATTAGATCAACTAAGATAACTACTTGGTTTTCTCTCCATTTTAGGTTTGATACTCTTCACTTTTTCATTTCTTGTTCATTACATTATTGGAATTCAACATTCTTAATTCATTTTATGTACATTAATTTTATCTCATTGACATCCTTCATTGTCTAATTTTTAGTGTATCCAATTCAATTTAGGTCGACCTGAATATATTTGAAGTAAAAATATGAAATATTTCATCATACTCATTTCATTCACTATTTATCAACACAATTTGCTTCACCCTTGCCCATTTCTTCTACTGCATTTAGCAACATGTACCATGACACTTGACTTCTCATGAAATCCCCCTATTCCTTTTAAAACTCTCAATGTAGAAATTATCATAGATTAGGGCTATTTCTTACTCCTTAATCTTTAGCCATCTTCTCAATTTGTGACTTGTATAAAATAACTTGCATTCATGTGGTTTTACTCATTTTTACATATACTATGGTACAATAAATGCATTATATTATCATCCTAATCATACTTATCACCTACAATTGAAGTAATATTTCCTATAAATAAGAATTTCTTTATAGTTAAAAGGTTATATACAAGTTCAAGCTATATCCTTCGTGCTCTTATAAATACAAAATTTCTAGGGCTTTGAAAGATTCGAATGTGTTCAATACATCATAAGGACCTTAGTTTTCACTAATCTCACCAAGGTGTATAGGGCGGTTCATCTAGGTTACAAACTCATGGAAACCCTAATTTCCATTTCCGAACAATTCATTTATCAATTCTAAGTATACATTGATTCATTCCATCATTTGAGTCACTCCCACAACACTAACCCTTAAATAAAAGAGTATCCACATTTCCATCCCCCATACTTATCATAATGTACAAGACACGTGTAATTAAACCAAATATTCTAAAATCAAGTTGTGGAACTCGTTCTTGTTAAGTTTAAACATAATTTTATACATGCCAACTGAATTTTCAAGCATACTCATTTGTTAGGTTGATGTTAGGAAATATGGCACATGGCAAGGTAGTTATTTGACCATAAATTCCTCAAACAAAAATCTGAATATATAGATTTGGATATAAACACATACAATTCATTAAGAGTAAATCTAATCAGTAGTATTTCAGTTCCCAAAGTTCTCTCCACTCATTACCCATCCACATATCATATAAGAATCGATTGCATTGATTCTATGATTACAAGCTTTATAGGGAGATAAACACCCACCTCATGTGTCAATCACCTCAAAAGCATAGCTCATATACTAAATTTCTAGAAATCCATCAAGGTTCTAGCCGTCGACTCCTTTTCTTCCTCCTTCCAACTCAGACGCCCTAGAAAGGATAATTGGAGAGAAAGAAAAAGAAAAATGGTGAGATTCCATTTTTTTGGTTCAAATAAAATTAGGATGAACTTAATAAAGGTGAGATAAGATTCACCATGAAAAACATCTAGGTTGATGAACTTACATAAATTCACAAGCTTTAGGAAGTGAAAATGCTAAGTTGGCATTTCTTATGATTTCTCCTTCAAAATCCTAATCCCCCACTCTCTCTCTCTCTATAACTTCATATATATAACAGGAGAGATAGTATGGGATCTACTAGTTTGTTAGGTTAATGATATCAACCAATTGAAGTGATTGGAACAATTACATATAAGTCTATAAATGCATTTTTTATTTCAACTAAATGTGTCATCGACCAAGATTGTTCCTAGTAAGTATCTCGGTTGATGAAGTGTTCTGCATGCTCCTAAAATTATGAAGCTTAATACCTTATCTAAAATCAATTTTATAATATAGAATTAAAATTTGCACCAAATAAGATCAATATATAAAAATCAAACATCTGACTACTATATTTAAGCCTAAATGCATGGTCGGGTGAGTTTTTCCTAGTGGAATCTTGGCCGATGAAAGACCCAAACAACATTAAAAAAATTCTAAAATTTTGCAAGAACACTTATATTTGAGGTATCAAAACTATATAAAAATTTCAAAAAAACCTGAGTTATAGGTAACTAATATCATTTACTACACCATTGTATTTATCAAATTTTGTATTTATATGCTATAAAACACCTAATTTTGGCCAGCTAGGGTTTACACTTATCAACCCAAAATTATTAAAAATAAAAGCATGGTTAGATTTTTCATTAGGTTTCAAACATCATAATTAAACTATCATCATTGATCATGTTTAAAGAATGATCAATCTAGTTAAAGATGTAATCATCCAAGTAAACCCTATTTAGATGGCCAAGATGGAAATTGTTCATTACAGATTCTCCCCTCCTTTTAAGATTTTATCTCAAAATATAATAAAATACAAGAAAAATATTATAATATATGATCATGCATCTCTCTAAATGTTCTCTTAGAATGATTTCTAGGTTATCTTTCTTCCTTATTGCATCATTTTTTAACTTTTTAGATATAGTACATTGAAATTTTGAATTTACTAGCATTAGATGGATATTATATCCCATATCACCATCATATCTCTCTTTGAGTATTACAAGCACTTATTTTATGAATATAGCACATCACTATCAAGATATAATCCACATCGGCTTTCATAATTTTTTTTAAATTTGATTATATATCCCATGGATCAAGATTATAATTCATTATGTAATGTCTACATCCATCAATTCTCTTCACAATGAGTATTATTCAAGTGAGCATCAATGTCAATAATCAGATTTTTCTTAAAAATTTTGATCCATACCTATATTCAAATTCATTATGAATTATCTTCATAATCTATTAGATCATTCATCTTTTTCATATAAAATTTATGACTTATATTAGGTTCCATTTTTAATCAAATCCTTTATCTTTCCTCATTTTATCCTTTGGTATACTATCATGCATCTTGTTATACTACCAAACTATCTTCATTTGGATGCTTGGTCAGAATAGTCAGAAAAATTACAATCTATAGTTCCATACTAACGTATTCCAACATTCAGATACTTGAACAGAGTAGACAAATTTTAAGTTTAGTCAGTATGCATATCATCAGGCAATGTTCAACACATATTATCATTTAACACTAGATCATATTGTCTTTACAAACTCATCCAAATTAATATCTAATACTACGATGCCCTAACCTCTCTTTTGATTAGCATAAAAGTCAATCAATAAAGAGAAACCAAAAATCTAGTATTATGATAAGATACAAAACACCACATTCTCAACAAACACAATTAACACAACATGCGAGAAACTTAGGTAAATTTTTCCTTTCCTCACAAAGCCTCATAAACCAATTTCAGATCAAGGACAACATAGTCAATTATCACTAATCTAATTAAGCTCCATTAAAAATGGAATCAAATATTTTTGCTCGCATGATGTTTAGTTTACATTAGTTACAAAAAAACTCAATATACAACCCTTCTCAGTAAAGAGAGAGTACATGGATTTTCTAATTTGGAAAATTATATTTTACATCCTCTTTTTCACAACCTCTCTACTGGATGCATGTATACCTAAAAACATATGAAACAAAATCATGAAACTCATATAGGGCCTCAATAAGTGAATACCTTTCACTCAGGTTGAGTACATGCATCAACATCATATTAAGTATATTAAACTTATAAGAAACTTACATATATTTCTAATTCTAAAAGACATTTGTATCATTTAATACATTCATTGAATGACTATAATCTAATAAATTAGATAAGGTTTTCACTTAGGTCGATTCCAACTTGAAAACATCTTTAAGAACATATATATTAACATATTAGTAGATTCTATTCACTTTAGAATGAAAATCTGATTGTAGGAGTACCAAGTCATGATCTAAACAATTAGAATCAAGGCATAACAATAACATCACATTTGTGCTACCCCACCAGTTGGACTAGGAACATATCCTGCAGTCCTAAAGTTGAATTATACATAAGAAATGTCTACCAAACATGGGAATTCAAATAACGAGTAAATCCAAATAACATTCAAAGTGGATATGAAATACCAACACCAAACACTTGTCAACATTTAAGATCATATCCCAAATGAGAAAAATAAGAATATGTAAATAAATTATCTTTCTAAAAGAATGGTTATTTCCACAACAAGAAATATACTCACCAATAGTAGACTTATCAAGTAGCATTAAAAGGAAAGTAACAAACATTCAACTCATATTCTACGTGGCTTTCTTCTTTTATTCATCTGGCCTGAAACCACTTGGCTCGTACCTCAGCAATCGAAGTCGCCAAGCATGTGAGTGATTCAGTGTCACTATCTTAGGGTTTAGCCATCCACCCTAAGATATAAATAATAGACCTTGGTCCACTGTAAGTTTTCTAAAGAGATTCACATTCTCATCTTGGGTATAGTGGAAAGGAACCAACATAACATAATATCACATATCATCATACTTTTCATGTTTCACATTTTTTTCATTTCATCAGAGTAAATTCATCATGGACATAGACTTTCACAATAGTAGATTTAGGGTCAAAATCACATTATATGACTCACTCCTAAATCCTAGTGGTCTAACCTTTAAGGCCACGATCCACACTCTTGAAATCCTTCTCAAAATTCTCTGATTACTACAAAGATATTTGTTTCATTTGCCCACTATGGGCCCTAGGGGAAACTCAAGATGTTCAGGGTAGATAACTAGAGGTGTTATAATTTCACTTATTATTAACCCTCTTACTCGTACTAAAGGTAACTCAGAACATCATTTAACATATTCCCGTATCCTTGTGCAACTACAATGACATATATCATATTGGGGTTTACAAGAAAGATAATGATTGAAACAAGAAGAACAACAAATCTATAATTTGCAACATATATGTTCATATTCTTTAGTTACGGTTACTATTCAACACATATTTGATTCTCATTTGAAATCCAAGAAAACATATCATTCTTAGAGTACAAGTATTCTATAGATAATTACATACCATAATGCATTCTTACAAATCAATTCATATCCTTGAACTTCATCACATAATTGAACTATACAATCATTATATACAATCCTTAAATCCCTAACTTGATAACATTATTCATTACCATAATTCTCATCACATTAGGGGTTAGAGTTAGGTTCTTAGATCAACCAATATAGCTACTTGGTTTCTCTCAGTTTAAGGTTTGATACTCTTAACTTCTTTCATTTCATGTTCATTATATTATTGGAATCAAACATTCTTAATTCATTTAATGCACATTGCTTGTGTCTCATTGACATCCTTCATTGTCTGATTTTTTGTGTATTTCATTCAATTTAGGTCAACCCAAATATATTTGAAGTAGAAGAATGAAAGACTTCCTCATACTCACTTTTTTAATATTTCATTTTATTTAGCAACACAATTCTTTTCACCCTTGTCCATTTCTTCTATTCCATTTAGCTATATGTACCATGTCATTTGACTTATAATGACATTGTGATAATTAAAAGAAATCCCACCTATAACTTATCAAACTCTTAATTTAGGAATTACCACATATTACAGTTACTTCTTACTTTATTCATCTTCTCAATTAATACTCATGTGGTTGGTATAAGAGATTTTCATTCATGCGGGGTTTACTCATTTTTCCATATATTATGCTAGAATAGATGCATTCAATTTATATCATCCTAATCATACTTATCACCCTTAATTGAAGTAATAATAACTATAATTGATCATTTTTTCACATTTACAAGACTAGATACAAGTTTAATCTTTATCCCTCATGCTCATCTGAATATTGAACTTCTAGGGTTTTAAAAGAGTCAACATCATTCAATCATCATAAGGACCTTATTATTTTGTAATCTCATCAGTGTGTACATGGTGCTTCATCTAGGTTGTTCACACAAATGGAAACTCCAATTTCCATTTCCACACTATTCATCCATCAAGTGTAAGTATATATTGATTCATTGCCTCATTTGAGTCAGTCCCTCAACACTAACCCTAAACAAGGAATATCCACATTTTAGTCCCTGACGTGTATTTTACTACGCGCTAAAAATGCAAGTATACGCGTTGAGTAGTACAAGCCTTGTGAGGCCCGAGTCGAATACAGGGATACTCAGAATTTTCGGAGACTCCTACTAACTATTTGCGATCAGCTAAGCCGAATAACAAATTGGGGTTTGTTGTCCAAATTAAAAGAAAATAAAAATAAAACAAAGCAAACAATCGATTAAAGGTTAATTTAATCAATTCAAAAAGGAATCTTTAGGATTGCGGTTTCACCGTGGGTTTTCATTGTATTAGATTTTATATAATGCCTCAATCTTCTCTCTCTATCCGGGTAGTGGCCTGAAAATAGAATTGCCCACTGTCGTGGTACAATTCACTACTTAGGTTTAGGTCAGTTCCACCGTCGTAGTAACCTATCCCCTAAACTAAGTGCATTACGAACGATCTCTCAGTATCCACCATTAATTTTACATCACCTTGTTCAAGGGATTTATCGATTAATGTAGGTTTCGTCTCTTTTCAGCCGTTAATCCTTCTGTCAAAGTGATTGAGGGCGTTAGGTTATTATTATGGTGATCAAGCATAACGATATATGGAGAAAACGACGCTATACCACGGATTTAAGAGAGAAAATATGAATTACTATTATAAACTTGTCATACAATGAATTCCCAGGCTACTCCCGGTCCTGAAGATGGAGGGGATTAGCCCCGCATGTTCATCTCACACAAGTACATGGTAAAAATAGGGGAAATCATATGAAAAACGTGAATTGAAAGGGAAAACCCCTGAACGGAGAAGAACCGATCGATCCTTTACGTAGAACACGTGCTTTCCCGCCTCTCGGTGGTAAAATCCATCTTCGGCAGCGTCCGGATCGACTGGTATGAACTTATGGCCTCCGTTCTCCTTTTTCTCGCTCCTCGGCACTTGTGCAATGGCTAGTCCGATCTCCTCATTTTCTGGGCGGCCGTCATTAGGTATAAGTCCCTAATTAGGTCGCTCATTAACTCCAGCCATCCGATTGAGATCATTAGAAAGCAAACTCATATCCTACGGTGTCGATACCATCGACGCGAGTCGATGGTATCGACCCGCTACAGTAGCGGCTGGCTGCAAACCCTTCCTTTGTCGCGCCCGACATCATCTCGATACCATCGACTCGGGTCGATGGTATCGACTTCTTTTTGGCGTCGTTTTTGTCATTTTGCGACGTTGTAGCCTCCGTGTGTCGATGATATCGATTGGGTGTCGATACTATCGACTGCTTCTTCGCCAGCAACCTGAAGGTATCTCGATACCATCGACATCAAGTCGATGGTATCGACTTTTTGCTGCTCCTTTCGGCTGGCAACCTGTGGCCTTGTCGATGGTATCCACTTCCGTCGATGGTATCGACGGAAGCAAATACTTGTTTTTCTTGAAATTCAAAGACAGGATCAAATAAATCCACACAAATATTAATAATGTGATAATTAATGCTCAAAATGATAAAACTAAGGGGATTTGACATAAAATGATGGCAAAGACCAAAATGGATGAATTATGCGATATTAACCATAGAAATGACTAATTAAAGCATAAAACACACATAAAACAGGTCTATAAATGCGACTCAAAATCATCGCATCAAACTCCCCTAAGCTTGAACATTGCTCGCCCTCGAGCAACTCATCCTTAGAATAGAATTTCAAATGTCAACTGAAAAACAACAAACCAACCCAACATCCCATATGACTCCCACTGATCATTCACAAACCGGCCTTCTCTAACCACAGAACAATAATTACCCTAAAGGCGACAGTAATCATCAATAAAAGAAATTGACCTCCAAACCGATGAACATTATCACATAAGGCAGTTAACATAATAAAATTCGCCGGTTCAGACTCGGTGCATCCTGTGATCGCCTATACTACGTTGCTCGCCCTAACTACCATTTACATGGAAGCAGTTCTCCTGATATTCATTAGTGAGGAGAAATTCACGGTGGCCTACCAATCCGAGCAACGGGTGGATGAAAATGGGTAGCTCATAGAAGAAAGTGGAAGTATTGTACAGTTTCAACATGCATAATACAAAAATGTCCTATATGACGCAAATGCACATTAGAAATGCCCTAATGCCTAAAATTGGGTGGAATGATGAATGCACTAACCATCCGCCTCAAAATGAGATGGATATCTAGTCAAGCTACATCATGTACTCAATTATCCTGAAATGCAAGTGATATTACGTTCCTTTCTCCTTCTTATTTCACTTTCTTCTAAATTCTTTTTTTTTCTCTTTTTTTATATTGCAGATTTTTAGCTTTTTTTTTCAGCCCACATATCCATAATTACTTAAAGATAATTTTATTGGGCTATTTTCTTCATACTTAGAAATTTTTGCACTATTTAGAAGGTATGGAACAATTTAATTCACCATTTGGGAAAAATTGAGATACATGATATACTTTATGCATGAAAATCATGAATGCGACTACATGGCATGCACCTAAAGGTAATGTGCATGAATCACTATTTTTTTTTTCTTTTTATGCAAACATATGGAAAATACCAATGCAAGTCCTATCTAAATGCTATGCACACAAAAAAGAATTAAAACTGCACTTTACTTCCAATTCTTAGGTGGATTATAGAAAAATGAAGTGGAACGATCACAAGACTAGATGACTGAACCTTAGAAAGATATTATGTGTCCCTCCTTACTGACCTGTGTAGTAGTTTAGAGGGTTCTCTCTCTTACATCCAATTAAAGTCTCATTACCATTTGGTTAGGTTAGGCTCAAACAACCATTTCCGTCCACTTTCATGAACCATTAGGAGTACATGTATGAAATGTTGTTTTAAAGTTGACATAATCAATCATTTTCGTAGGATGTGTTCCCAAGGTCAAAACAAAACAAGCTATCCAAACACACCAAAATTTTCAAATTTCCCTTGAATTTCCCATGCACTAACAGCAAGATGACACACTTTTATGACGTCCACAATTACACTAGATAGCACGTGGATCCTACAAAACTAAAATTGCAAGAAACAAATAACAAGAGAACAAAAGCAATAATGCTAAAAACTGAAAACAATAAAAGATAGAGTTGTTCCAACTATCCCCCTAAGCTTGAATTCGACTATGGCCTCATAGTAAAAAACAAACTTAAAGATTGGAACAGGGATACCCGATCACTCTTGTGGAGGTGGAGGCGGGTATTGCGGCGCCGTGGGGTCCCAAGACGGGTATTGCCCCTGAAAGGTCGGATCATACTGGGGCGTCGGAGGAGGCTGTGGATACCCCCCAAAATAATTCTGGCTCCAGTAATGATCGTAAAACGGCTGCTGCTGCTGCTCCATCCTATGCAGCCGATCATGGATGTTCTCTTGATTTGCGAAAAGAAGGCGTTCATTCTCGAAGATCGCCTGCTGGTTGACAAAAAGTTGGTTGGTGGTATCTTGAATACCGGCGTATGCAGCGGTGTGGCTGTGCTGCGTCTGCTGAATATCTTGGAGCATGTTGTACATGCCTTGCATGGAATAGGCATCCTCGCTATGCTGCAAGGGCTGTGGTGATGGTGGCGTAGGTTGTGATGATGAAGATGCACCCGGATGCATCCGAGGACGCTTCCGGGGTGCTACTCGTGCTCGAAGAGGTGTGAAGGCCTCTTCTTCCTCCTCAGCCTCGTCGTCCTATCCGTCGTCGCCACCGTCATTGCCGCCTTCTTCATCATCGGAGTCGATGGCTATGATCGGCCATCTGAAATGTTGTGCGCCCGCGATGTTAAAGACGGGATCCGGCAGCGCGCACTCCTGGTACGCTTGATTTACGTGGCAATGTGCAAAAGCCACGCCATCTCGGAGAAGAATGAGATTGGCTCGGTGTAGATGCTGCAAGTTGACCTTGCTTCTCGTAGAAAGAGGAGTCAGCTGATCGAGATTCAAGCCCAAGTAGAGGGCTACCTTGGTGACAAGCCCCCCAAAATGGATCGGGGCTTTTCTCGTGCTCCTCTTCACCGCCAAAACTCGTTGTACAAAGAATGCACCCCAGTTGCATTCTTGGCGCTTCAGGAGCTGATATAAGAAGAAAAGATCCGTCTCCTGAAATTTGCTTAGCGCCATATCACTTCGAGCAAAGATGGTGGAACTTAACATCCGGTGCAATACCCGAACAAACGGGTGCTCGAAGTTGGCTACCACAGCGTTGTGGTAGCTCACCGACCTCCCTTGTGGCACCGTCACCAACTCGGAGAAGAGAGCGTCGTAGTTGGTGCGGTTATCCGGCCGCCGGTGGTCGTACTGGGAATGGTTCCAGTTGAAAATTGTGTTGAACTGCTTCAGTCTGAGGACGTAGTCATGGTTGTACAGCCGGAAAGACACCCGGCCTTGGATCCACTCACGGTCAGTAGCATTGATGTCGTTGGGAACGATGCAGACATCCAACGACGCCATGAACTCGGCTACCAACTCTTTATATGTTGGCCAGTCACCAAAGAACGGCTGGCCATCTTGGTGAAACTCCAGTTCGCCAGGCCTTATTGGAGTGTGACGGGCCTGCCCGTTAAGAACATAGGCCAGGTTGGCCTCGAATCCGAGATCTCGAACCATCTCCCGGTCCACATACCGGGTAGGCTCGATCTTCCTTTTTAAGATCTCCTCATAGATCTTCTTCACCTCGGTGGAAGGATGGACGAGTCGGGGACGTGCGACCGGTCCTGGTGGTGGTGGTACGAAGTCCGGCGGAGTTGCACGTGAGGACGAAGCTCCGGCTGTATGCACCATGTTGGCGACGAGAAATGGGTTGGAGAAGGAGAAGCTCGGTGAAGATTGGAGAATCGGATCTCCGCTCGGTGATGATCGTCGCTCGGTGATGCTGGTCTTCGCTCTTGGATGGCTCGGGGGAGTGCTCGGCGCAAAGGGAGGAGATCACTCTGAAGGTGTGACGTCAAATGACGTAATGATTCTCCTTAAATAGACTTGGCCGGCGCTACTGTTGGCCCGTCGATACTATCGACGTGCGTCGATGGTATCGACTTGGGTCGATGCTATCCGCCCCTCACTGGTATCGACGGTCGTCGATTGCTGGATCTTGTAACCCGGATCGTTGTCGTGTTGATACCATCGACACAGGTTGATGGTATCGACACTGCACCCGGATCGATGACGTGGAAGCCACGATCGCCGTCGATTTCTTTCCTCGGATCGGTGACATGGATGGTCGATACCATCGACAGGTGTCGATAGTATCGACTTGGCTTCATTGCGACACCGCCTTTTTGCATTTCAACCTGGAACCATGTCGATACCATCAACAAGGCCGTCGATGGTATCGAGTTGACTGAGACAAATCGATCTGAACTTCTCCAGAGATCTCGATGGTATCGACGCCTGTGTCGATACTATCGACGTTCCCTTCTCGACCACCTATAGGTATGTCGATACCATCGATGAGGCCGTCGATGGTATCGACTCATAACGAAATCTGTAGTCGTCAACCTGTACCCTTTTCGATACCATCGAAGAGGGTGTCGATGGTATCGACTCTGCCTCAGCCTGCACAATGAACAAACGGATCAAGGTATCTTCTTTATACTGAAAAATTGAACAAAAATAAAGCAACCTACGATTATAATTAAACTATCCTAATGTACCGATGGTTGGGTTGCCTCCCAACAAGCGCCCTTCTTTAACGTCTTAGGCTAGATGGCTTCCGGGCATCTCATTCATCCAAAAGTGCAATGAGTTTAACCTCATTCACCTTCCTCTTATAATTCTCACCAAAATAGAGCTTCAGCCTCTGTCCATTTACCAAGAACGTGGTATCACCATCACACACTAGAATCACGCCGTGTGGTTTGACCTCTTCCACCACGAACGATCCACTCCACCGGGATTTTAACTTCCCGGGATGCAACTTGAGTCGGGAGTTGAACAACAAAACACTATCTCCTTTCTTGAACGTGTGCAACTCGATGTGGCGATCGTGGATCAGTTTTGTGTGCTCCTTGTATATCCGGGCATTCTCATATGTCGTCATCTGTAACTCATCCAGCTCATTCAATTCGAACATTCTCTTCCTCCCAGCTTCATCATAACTTAGATTTAGCCTTCTAAGCGCCCAATGGGCCTTGTGCTCCAACTCCACCGGTAGGTGACAAGCCCGACCATACGCCAACCTAAAAGGCGTGGTTCCTATAGGTGTTTTGTAGGCCGTTCTGTACGCCCACAGTGAATCCAGTAGTAGGGCACTCCAGTTCTTCCTCGTGGATGCCACCGTTCGCTCTAGAATCTTCTTAATCTCACGGTTGGAGACCTCCACTTGGCCTTGAGTCTGCGGATGATATGGGGTGCCAATGATGTGCTTGATCCCATATTTCTTCAATAATGTTGAGAACTTCTGATTCTTGAAATGTGTACCCCCATCACTGATTATCATTCGGGGTATACCAAACCTGCAGAAAATATTCTCCTTCACAAACCTGCACACTACATTGGAATCATTAGTTCTTGTGGGATTGCTTCCACCCACTACGACACATAATCAACTGCTAATAAAATATATAAATTTAAGTTCGAGGACACAAAGGATCCCATGAAATCTATGCCCCACAAATCAAATACCTCAACTTCCTGAAATACATTCAGGGGCATCTCCTGTCGCTTCGAGATATTACCTGCTCGCTGACAAGGATCACATTGCCTCACAAAATTGTAGGCATCCCGAAACAAATTTGGCCAATAAAGGCCGCTTTCCAAAACTTTAGCTGCCGTTCGCGAGCTGGCGTGGTGTCCTCCCATAGGTGATGCATGGCAATGATGGAGAACACTCTCATACTCCACTTCAGGCACACACCTGCGTAAAATATCGTCCCTGCATTGCTTAAGAAGAATTGGATCATCCCAAAAATAGTATCTCAAAGAATGAAAGAATCTCTTCTTTTCCTGATATGACCAATCTTCCGGGATGATCCCGCAAGCCAAATAATTAACAATTTCAGCGAACCAAGGCTCTTTAGAATTAATTTTTAAAAGTTGTTCATCGGGAAACGTCTCGGTTATGGGTATATGCAAATCTTTTTCATCCACCCTATCTAACCTAGACAAATGATCAGCCACTACATTCTCAATTCCAGACTTATCCTTGATTTCAATGTCAAATTCCTGTAAGAGCAAAATCCACCTAATGAGTCTAGTCTTTGCGTCTTTTTTCTCCATCAAGTATTTTATTGCAGCATGGTCAGTCCATACAACTACTTTAGATCCTACTAAATACTGCCGAAATTTTTCGAAAGCAAACACAACGGCAAGTAATTCTTTTTCAGTAGTTGTATAATTCAATTGAGCATCATTCAGAGTTTTTGAAGCATAGAAAATCACAACGGGCTTATTATCTATCTGTTGCCCCAATACGGCTCCTACCGCAAAATCCGAAGCGTCACACATCAATTCGAAAGGTTTTGTCCAATCCGGTGTTTGAACAACCGGGGCAGAAATCAATTTTTCTTTCAAAACATCGAATGCATGTAGACACTTATCATTGAAATCGAAAACCGCATCTTTCTCCAAAAGCTCGGATAAAGGTTTTGCAATTTTAGAAAAATCCTTTATGAATCGCCGATAGAACCCAGCGTGTCCCAGAAAACTTCTCACCCCTTTTACAGAATTTGGTGGGGGTAACTTGGAAATGACCTCAATTTTCATCGGGTCCACCTCAAGACCTTTGCTAGACACCTTGTGTCCTAGCACTATTCCCTCTGTCACCATCATGTGACATTTCTCCCAGTTAAGGACCAAGTGTGTGCCCTCACAACGCTGTAACACTTTATCTAGGTTATAGAGACATTCATCAAACGATGCTCCATACACCGAGAAGTCATCCATAAAAGCCTCGAGACAGTGCTCTACCATGTCAGAATATATGGCGAGCATACAACGTTGAAACGTCGCCGGTGCATTGCATAAACCAAACGGCATTCGACGGTAAGCAAAAGTCCCATAGGGACAAGTGAACGTAGATTTCTCTTGATCCAAAGGATCAATCGAGATCTGGTTGTACCCCGAGTACCCGTCTAGAAAACAAAAGTGCGATCGCCCGGCAAGACGTTCTAAAATTTGATCAATAAACGGTAAAGGAAAATGATCCTTAAGTGTGGCAGCATTCAGACGATGGTAGTCAATACAAACTCGCCACCCGGTTACCAATCGGGTGGTGACAGGTTGATTCAATAAATTTTGAGTGACAGTAATTCCCCCCTTCTTAGGGACTACCTATGTGGGACTCACCCATGTCGAGTCTGATATGGCATAGATAATCCCTGCAGCAAGAAGTTTAATGACCTCTTTCTTCACAACCTCCATCATGCTCGGATTTAGACGTCTTTGAGGCTGAATCACAGGCTTGACTCCCTCCTCGAGCCGAATCTTATGCTGACATAGAGTAGGGGAAATCCCCTTGATGTCTGCAACGGACCACCCAAAAGCGCCTCGATGGTTTTTCAGCACTATCAACAGTTGCTCCTCCTCTTCCACACTCAAATAAGAAGAAACGATCACCGGTAACTTGTCTTTCTCAGCTAGAAAGACATACTTGAGATGCGGGGGTAGCGGCTTTAATTCCAAATCCGGCGGGCTGATAAGAGATGATTGCAGCGGTGGGGGAAGTGCACCTAAATCTTCATAGTGCCTCGCATAGAAGCATGGAAGCATCTGAAGCATTTTAGCGCACTCCTTGAGTGATTTACTCCGCATCCAATCATATGTAATATTCAACAAACAAGCCTCCAGCGGTAATTCCGGATATGCATCAACAACAGAAATAGCAATCACATCATCCTCCCAAGAAGGCGGAATGTCTTCATTCTCATCATTTGGAAATCCCACAGCTTTACACAAAGAAACAACCTTAGTCTGCTCCATGATATCCACAGCTAAGGTTCCATTATCCACCTTGCTCATCACATGAGCCATGTCCAGAAATGGTTTTCCAAGGCAGAGTGAGATATTGCGATCCATATGTTTCACCATATTACATTGTTCTTTTGCTTTAGATGACGCAGTGCTAGAAGGCATGACCATCTCAAAGCGGTCATCTGCTATGCCCAAGGTCAAGAGACCTCTCCCCATCTCTAGGATCATGTCGGCTGTAGCTTGGAAGGGACGTCCAAGTAACAGCTCATTGCCATGCTCATCCTGCATCTCCATAACCACAAAATCAGCCGAAAAGACAAATCGATCCACCTTTACTAAGAAATCTTCACAGATTCCATAAGGCTTCACCACAGAGTTGTCGGCCAATTGAATAGTCATATTGCTCGGCCGTGACTCCTTCAGTCCCAACTTTTTAAATGTCGAAAGGGGCATCAAGTTGATGCTTGCCCCTGAATCACACAATGCTTCTCCAAATTTACACTTCTCGATATAGCAAGAAATTTTGAAACATCCTGGATCCTGTCTCTTTGGCGGCAAAGTGCCCATAATGAAGGCACTCACTTGCTCCTTTAGCACAACGACCTCAGTATCTGGTATTTTCCTCTTCTTGGTAATGACATCTTTTAGAAACTTCCCGTATGAAGGGATTTGCTCAATGGCTTCCAGTAACGGGATATTGACTGAAAGCTTCCTAAAACTGTCCAGGAACTTCTTGAACTGTGCATCTACCTTCCTTGCCTTCACACTATTTGGATAAGGGACCGGAACAGCTTGTGCCCTTTGATTAGGTGGCACATAAGGCGTCTTTTTCTGCGGTTCCTCCTCAGCATCCTGTTCTTCAGTACTCTCCACGGCTATGTCTTCAACTTGCCCTGAGACTGGTGTGGGCTGCTCCACATTGGTTTCACCTTCAACTTCATCTCGCGGTGTGCTTGTTTCATCAGTTCTTGGATTCAACACTTTCTTACCGCTTCTCAGCAGAATTGCCTTAGCTTGCTGGTTTCCCCCGGGAACATTGGTATTCCCCGGAAAACCCGGATGTGCCGGTTTCTTCAAACTAGCTATTTCGGCTTCCATCTGTGCCATGGATGTCTCTATGGTCCTCATTTGAGCCCCATGGCTCTGCAATGTCTGCCCAAATTGATTCATGTATTCTCCTTGTTGCTTGATTTGCTGCCCGAATGTATTCATTAACTCTTGATTTTGCTTGATGACCTGATTGAGCAACTCTGTGCTGTTGTCTTCTGCAGCCCGCACGGGCTTGGCTTCCGGATCCTGCAGAAAATTGTTCGGATCCTTCCATGAGAACTTTTTGTCCTTTCTCCATGAGTAGTCATTGTTCCTATACCCTTGCTGTTGTCTCATGTACTTGACTTGAGCCTCATCCTCGGACTCATTATCTTCCTTTTGCAGTAACTTCTTTGCGAGAAGATCCATCTTCTCATTCAGATCTCTCATTGCCTTTGATTCACTGGCGACTCATGCTTGCTCAACTGGGCCTCTCTGTCTTTCTCCCCAAGACTGCTTTCTAGCCATGTTCTTGAGTATTTCCCAGCATCTAGTGTCTGTGTTGTTTAGAAAAAATCCCGACCCGGCTGAATCCAGATTACTCCTATCATGCTCGGAGAGAGCAAAATAGAAGATTTTCACTTGCGTTTCCTTGTCCAACCCGTGATGCGGACACCTCCTCAACATAACCTGGAATCGCTCCCAGGTCTCAGAATATGTTTCACCAGCCTGTTGGTTGAAATTATGAATCTTCCAGATCATGTCGTTAGTCTTCTCAGGAGGGAAGAACCTCTCAAAGAAGACCTCCACCATATGGTCCCAAGACTCCATGAACTCATCGTCTAGATTATGTAGCCACTCTCTTGCTGCTCCCACCAAGGAACTTGGGAAAAGCTTGAGATACAATGCATCTTGTGGAAACCTGTCTATTTTTACCATGTCGCAGTTTTCGACGAACTGGCTGATGTGTGCAATAGGATCCTCATTCTTCAGCCCATGAAACACATTTGATTTCACCAAATTAATCACCGCTGGATCGATCTTATATGTCGGTATGTTGATCGCCTGCTTCTTTATAGGCCCCTTTGAAGCTGATGAGGAAGAAGCTTTGATCTTCTCCCATATGGTCTGTGGCTCGGCCATCTCTTCTGGTTCAGATTCAGAATCTACCTCTTCTTGGTACTCTTGCTCGGAATGCTCCTCATCCTCAGGTCCTGAAAATGGAACCTTGGGTGCGCGTTCCGCGTAGTCAGTACTACGCGTCTGCACCATACACAGTACCTGAAATAAGAAAATTCGAATTCAGTACTAAGCTTAGACGAGTATAAACAATTAAAGCACAATGTAAAAATATTTGAAATTGAATAAAAAAAAATTGTGGCCTAGAGTGGCCGCGCGTAGCACTCGAAGTGCCAACAATTCGCTGTATCCCCGACAACGGTGCCAAAAACTTGACGTGTATTTTACTACGCGCTAAAAATGCAAGTATACGTGTCGAGTAGTACAGGCCTTGTGAGGCCCGAGTCAAACACAGGGATACTCAGAATTGTCAGAGACTCCTACTAACTATTTGCGATCAGCTAAGCCGAATAACAAATTGGGGTTTGTTGTCAAAATTAAAAGAAAATAAAAATAAAACAAAGCAAACAATCGATTAAAGGTTAATTTAATCAATTCAAAAAGGAATCTTTAGGATTGCGGTTTCACCGCGGGTTTTCATTGTATTAGATTTTATATAATGCCTCAATCATCTCTCTCTATCTGGGTAGTGGCCTGAAAACAGAATAGCCCACTGTCATGGTACAATTCACTACTTAGGTTTAGGTCGGTTCCACCGTCGTAGTAACCTATCCCCTAAACTAAGTGCATTACGAACGATCTCTCAGTATCCACCATTAATTTTACATCACCTTGTTCAAGGGATTTATCGATTAATGTAGGTTTCGTCTCTTTTCAACCGTTAATCCTTCTGTCGAAGTGATTGAGGGCGTTAGGTTATTATTATGGTAATCAAGCATAACAATATATGGAGAAAATGAAGCTATACCACGGATTTAAGAGAGAAAATATGAATTACTATTATAAACTTGTCATACAATGAATTCCCGGGCTACTCCCGGTCCTGAAGATGGAGGGGATTAGCCCCGCATGTTCATCTCACACAAGTACATGGTAAAAATAGGGGAAATCATATGAAAAATGTGAATTGAAAGGGAAAACCCCTGAACGGAGAAGAACCGATCAATCCTTTGCATAGAACACGTGCTTTCCCGCCTCTCGGTGGTGAAATCCATCTTCGGCAGCGTCCGGATTGACTGGTATGAACTTCTGGCCTCCGTTCTCCTTTTTCTCGCTCCTCGGCACTTGTGCAATGGCTAATCCGATCTCCTCGTTTTCTGGGCGGCCGTCATTAGGTATAAGTCCCTAATTAGGTCGCTCATTAACTCCATCCGTCCGATTGAGATCATTAGAAAGAAAACTCATATCCTACGGTGTCGATACCATCGACGCGAGTCGATGGTATCGACCCGCTACAGTAGCGGCTGGCTGCAAACCCTTCCTTTGTCGCGCCCGACATCATCTCGATACCATCGACTCGGGTCGATGGTATCGACTTCCTTTTGGCGTCGGTTTTGTCATTTTGCGAAGATGTAGCCTCCATGTGTCGATGGTATCGACTGGGTGTCGATACTATCGACTGCTTCTTCTCCAGCAACCTGAAGGTATCTCGATACCATCGACATCAAGTCGATGGTATTGACTTTTTGCTGCTCCTTTCGGCTGGCAACCTGTGGCCTTGTCGATGGTATCAACTTCCGTCGATGGTATCGACGGAAGCAAATACTTGTTTTTCCTGAAATTCAAAGACAGGATCAAATAAATCCACACAAATAATAATAATGTGATAATTAATGCTCAAAATGATAAAACTAAGGGGATTTGACATAAAATGATGGCAAAGACCAAAATGGATGAATTATGCGATATTAACCATAGAAATGACTAATTAAAGCATAAAACACACATAAAACAGGTCTATAAATGCGACTCAAAATCATCGCATCAGTCCCTCATGTGGATCATAATTTACATGTCATATTCACTAAAATCAAAGATTATAAAATCATATTCAGGAACTCATTCATATCATTTCAAACACAATTATATACTTGTCAACTAAATTTTCAAGTACATCATTTGTTAGGTTGATTTTAGGCAATATAGAACCTGGCAAGGTAGTCACTTGACCATCAATTACTCAATTAAAATTTGAATATGCATATTGGGATATAAACATATACAAATAATTAAGAGTAAATCTAAATTAGTAGCATTCAGTTTCTAAAGTTTTCCCAAATTGATTACACATCCCCATAAAATACAAGCATTGATTGCATTGATTCTTGGTTGGATAGAATCATGATTTAAACATGATTATGGAATTTACTAGGGAGATAAACACTCACCTTAGGCTCCAAGAACCTTAAAAACATAGATCATGTTCTTAATTTCTAGAAATTCATCAAGGTTCTAGACATTGACTCCTTTTCTTCCTCCTTTCAACTAGGAAACCCTAGATAAGGAGAATAGGAAAGAAAGAAAAAGAAAATATGGTAATTTGCTATATTTTTGGTTCAAATCCAATGATGGAAGAATTTCATATAAATGATAGAAGATTCACCATACAAAACAAATTTAGGGTTGATGAACATATACAAATTTGCAAGCATTAGGAAGCGAAAACCCTAAATTAGCATTTGTTATGATTTCTCCTTCAAAACTCAAATCATCCCTCTCTATCTAGAATTTCTCATACTAAAAGGAACAACAGATTATGGGAGATACTAGGGTGTTAGGCTAGTGATATAGATCACTTGAGGTATTTTAAACAATTACAAACAAGTCTTTAATTACATTTTTTGTTTCAATAGAATTTGTCGTCGGTCAAGATTGTTCTTGGAAAATATCTCTCCTAACGAAGGGTTTTGTGCTTATCGAACATGCTCCACAAATCATGAAAATTTAACACGTTATCCAAAATAATGTATAAAAGAATAGCTAAAATTTCAATCCAATAAAAATGACCAGTAAATAACTAAAAATCAAATATAATATTGTTATATTTCATCATGAATGTTTGGTCACCCGAATTTGTCTTGGGTGGAATCTATGCCAATGAATAGATCCAAACAACATCAAAATTTCTGAAATTTTTCAAGAATACTTATATTTGAGTTATACAAACTATATGAAAATTTCAAAGAAATCAGAGTTACATGTAAAATACTACAAATCTATGTGCACCACTATATTTATCAGATTTTATATTTATATGGTATCAAAACCTTGTCCAACTAGGATTTACATTTATCAAACCCTAATTATTCAAAATAAAAGTGCGCTTAGAGTTTCTCTTTAGGGTGAAAATATCATATTAAACTAGCATCATTGATCAAACATAAATAATGATCAATCTAGTTAAGCATGTATTCATCTAAGTAAATCCCCATTAGATAACTAAGATGTAAACATGTCATTACAAAGTCTCCCCTCCTTTTAGGATTATTTCCTAAAATCCAAGAAAATACAATATGTATATCATAACATGTAATCATGCATCCCTCTCAACGTTCTCTTAGAATGATTTCTAGGTTAGCTTTCTTCCTTATTACATTTTTTCTTACTTATTAGATCTATTACATTGAAATTCTAAATGTGTTGTCATTAGATGGATATTTCATCCCATATAATCATAATATCTTTCTTTTTTGGTCAGTCAAAAAGTGTGTTACTAAGATACTAAAAACTTTGGGCACTAAGTACCCCATTACAACATAAGAGTTAAAAAGAACTCAACATTGGATCAGAAACCTCACGCAGGAGGTACTCAGATGATCTCAAGAAACAAGTAAAACGAAGAAAGCCTAACAAGCTATAAAACTAACACTAGACATTCGATCAGGGGAATGGATATTAAAGTTTGCAATTACATTCATTCAGCCCACCCACAAACAGTAATTATAGACTAAAACAGAGCAAACGCTAGGACCTCCTGTCTTGAGCTAGCTTTATAACCTTTTTGACCTTCTCTGAATTTCAGGATCTTGGGTATCTTCATGGATTGTACACCCACCAAGAAACCCTGAGAAAACTATCCACAAAAGGACCAAGCCATTTAGGGAAGGCAGAAACAATGCATACACACACCAGAGAGCAGCCAAGGGGCAGCCGAAATCCACATTTCATACTTTGCACATCACCAACTATCACTATAGTCACCCACAAAATGTGGTAGTATGCAAAGAAATCGAGATTTCCTTCGACCAAGAACCTAGGCAAACAGCCAAGTGATATCCTGCAAAGATCCTACAATCATCTTAAACAAACTGGAACCTCAGAAGTTTAGTGAACCCGGGCCAGAAACCAAAGCTCCAACGTGCTATGCCCTATTTGCACAGAGGCAAATCATCGAACACTTGAAGTGTTCATCAAACAGAAGTAGTGGGCACCACCAGGACGCCACACATCTTCTCTGTCGGGAGTAGGTCGATGGAGAAGCCCAACGATAGGAAGACGCTGGAGCTGAGTCCCGTCCAGATACCCGTCGAGGAGCCCAAGCTCCACCATGGATACCTCAACATGACCAGATGCACTCGGCGGCCTGGGACCAGGTTGAAGCAGCCACAATGCAGCAGCCGGATAGCAGAGGCAGAAGCGAGGACCCCAACCGTCGTGGATGGCACAACAGGAAAGCGACCACTGCCACCCATCACCGCACCACCTGTCTAGGATCTCGTCGGAGGTCGAGAGGGTCACCGACAGCCTAGGAAACCAAGCTCCCCTCAGCCATTGTGATAGATGGTTCCTGAGAAGGATAAGAACATGACCTATTACTCACCTGCACATTGGAGCAGCACGCAGATCGTGCTGATAATATCTTTCTTTCAGTATTACAAACACTTATTTCACATATATTATTAATACATCACTATAAAAATGTGATTCATATTGCCTTTTATATTGGTTTCAAATTGGATTATGTATCACATGGATCAAGATTATAATTCCTTTTGTGTTGTTGACATCCATCAATTCTTCTCACAATGAAGATTATATAGTGGGCATCATTCTCAATTCTTAGAGTTTTCTTAAAATTGTATATTCATATCCATTTTCAAATTCATTAGGAACTATCTTCATGATCTATTAGATTCATTTATCTTTATCATATGAAATTTTTAACTTGTATTAGGTTCCATATTTGATTATATAATCATTTCTATTTGTCCATTTTAACCTTTTTATTACCAACACACATCTTGTTGTACTCCCAAACTATCTTCATTTGGATGCTTGGTCAGAGCAACCAATAGAAGTACATTCTGCAGTTCCATAATGACTTCTTTTGACATTTAAATACTTGAATAGATAGTTGAATATTAAGTTCATTTAGTATGCCCAACATTCATATTTTATTCAACATACATATCATCATTTATTTTTAGATTGTATTTTCCCTAGAAACTCATCTAATACAAGCATCGATACAATGTTGTTGTGACCTTTCTTTTTATTAGCATAAATACCAATCATTAAAGAGAAACAAAAAATCTATTCCCAACTTAAGATATAAAACACCACGTTCTCAACAAATACAATTAACACAGCAAATGAGAAACATAGGTAAATTTATCCATTCCTCGTAAAACCTCTTAAGACTATTTCACATTAAGGACAACATATTCAGTTATGACAAATCTTATTCAAATCCAATAAAATTAGCAAATCTTATTGTTCATATGCATTTCAGTTTAAATTAGTTGTGCCTAAAAGAACAAACTCAACATACAATCCATCCCGAGAAAGAGAGAGTACACAGACATTTTAATATAGATTATTTTGTTTACATCTTCTTTGTTAAGACCTCTCTTCTAGACGGTATTATACGTAAAAGTATATGAAATTGCCTCATGAAACTCCTATAGAGCTCCAGTGAGTGGATACCTCCCCGTCAAGTTGAGTACATTCATCATCAATAGATTAAATATATTGAACTTATAAGAAACTTAAAGATATTTCTAAGTCTAATATATTGTTCTACCATTTAAGACATCCATCTTATGCCAATAATCTAATCAATTAGATAAGGTATTCACTTAGGCCAATTACAATTTTGTAACATCTTTAAGAGCATTATATGAACAGACTAGTACATGTTAATTACTTCAAAATGACAATCTAATTGTAGGACAAACAAGTCAAGATCTAAACAATTAGAATCAAGACATTGCAATAACATCATCTTTGTGATACCCCACCAGCCAGATCAAGAAGACATCCTATAGTTCTGAAGCAGAAGTATACATAAGACATGTCTACCAAATGTGAGTATTCAGATAAGAAGTAAATCCAAATCATATTCATAGTGGATATGAAATCTAAACATCAAATACTTGTCAATGTTTGAGATCAAATTCCATACTGGATAGATAAAAATATGGAAATATATTATCTTTGTAAGAAATGATTGAGTTCCACAATAAGAAAAATATTCAACATGAGTAGACTTATCATGTAGTAGTAGAAGGAAAGTAACAAACATTCAACTCATATTCTATATGGCTTGTCATCTTTTATTCATTTTCGATGAAACTAATTCGCTCATACCTCAACAAGTAGAAGTCGGTACGCCGGATTCTCATGTCAACAACTCGTTGTCACTATCTTAGGGTTTAGACAGACACTCTAAGATATCAAGAACAAACCCTGGTCCAGTACATGGTTGCCTAAAGAGTATTAAATCCTCATCTTGGGTACACGAGATAGGAACAAACAAAATAGAATATTATATATCATCATGTTTTCAAATTTCTCAATTTTCATTTCATCATAGTGTATTACTTGTGGACATAGACTTTCATAGTAGAGAATTTAGGATCCAAATCACACCAAACAACTCACTCCTGAATTTTAGTGGTCTAATCTTCAAGGTCTAGATCCACACTTTATAAATCCTTCCAATAATTCTCAAATTACTACAGTGAGATCTGTTTCATTTCCCTAGTATGGACCTTAGGGGAAACTCACAATGTTTAGGGAACCTAACTAGATGTGTCATCATTCACTAGTCATTAATCCTCTTATTAGTACTAAAGAGAATTTGATCGTTCTTTATATGTGTATATCATCTTGCAACTAGAATGATATAGAACATATTAGGATTAACAAGAAAGACAAAAAATGAAACAAAAAGCACAAAAATATGTAATTTGAAACATGCATGTTGCGTTCCATTTCCATCATCTTGTGATGGTAATCATCAATGAGCTATCAGTCTGAGGCATTATCTCATTATCCAGGATTTACCCTACATAGGGTTTCTCAAATGCAATGGATGCATGCTAATTTAATCTCACATATTTCTTATTAGTTGATTTCATATCACAATTCTCAGCTAATATTCATAGAAACATTACAACTAGCACCAATATAAGCATATAGACATCTATGTCATTAATTCATCATGCTTAGAATAGTATTATCAGGGGCTGAATAAATGGCGGGAGGAGCAGGAGCGTTCAAAAAAGAAGAAAGGGCGAACAGAGGAGCGACGGCGGGGAGAACCTCGGATGGCCCATGGCGACAGCCTCAGATTCCCCCCTCGACGGGTCCTCATTTCAAATCTATCAAGGAGAATGTCGGCGTCACTGGTTCTGAGCGGGCTTGGACGGAGTTGTTCGCTGATTTGAAGCAAAGGGAGAACACTGCCTTGAAGTACACCCGGCCGGAGGTTGTGGATGGGGAGCTGAGGTACAGGCGGGAGAAGGCGATTGATATTGTGAAGAAATGGAGCAATTCTGCAGCCAGTTACATCGTCGGCTTGAAGCCTCACTGGCCGACCCTGGTGCGGCATTTTGAGACAGTATGGAAACCTAAAGCCCCTTTCGAAATTATTCCAAGGAATAAAAGCTTCTTTATAGTCAAATTCAAGGAAGAGGAGGATCTAAAAACTGCTATCGAGGGCGGGCCATGGTTTGTAGGAGGTAAGCCATTGCTTCTGAAGAAATGGGAGTTAGGAGAGCCCCTAGAGAAGCAGAAGCTAACGGAGATTCCAGTATGGATCAGGTTCCCGAATCTACCGCTGGAATTTTGGGATGGTGAAATGCTAGGGTTGTTGGGAAGCTTCATAGGAAGGCCTCTCTGTTCTGCTTTTTCTACCAAAGCGATGGCTAGGCTGGATTTTGCCCGAATTCAGGTCGTCGTATCTAATGGATGTTCGTTTCCTAAGGAGATTGTCTTGCACAGCGATCAAGGGCATCGAGATTTCATTGAAGTGTTATATGAATGGATCCTGGAAATCTGTACGAAATGCAATTGCTTCGGTCATGAATCGGGATCGTGTTCGGAGTCGTCTACTAGGAAGGAGTGGATTCCCAAGAAGCAAGTTTCTTCTGTACATGATGTTTCTGTGGAAGTTTTGGATGTTCCTGAGTCTGTACATGATGTTTCTGTGGAAGTCGTGGATGTTCCTACTAATAAGGCTGTTCAGGGAGATAATGCTTGCACTGATATAGCTGTTAATAGTCTGGAAGGTTCAAATATGCAAGTGAATCAAAGTTCTGGTAATGGAGATAACTGTGGTGTAGTCCAAGCTGAGAACAAAGGGGAAAGACGAATCCCTATTCCTGAGAGTAACATATCCCTTCATGGTGAAAGAATCCTCAGTGGGATCCGGAGGTAGTGTCCCGAGCAGAAAAGATTCTGGAGGAGCATTCAGTCAAGGTAGTAGAATTCCGATGTTGAACACTAAGAGTTCTAACAGCTATTCTATACCAGTGGAAATGGGAAGTGTCCTCGATAGTAAACTAAACCTCAAAAAACAAATGAAGGATAGAGAGGGTTTTCTTACTGTGAAAGGGAAAAATAAAAATCAGCAGAAGAGAAGCAACAAAAGTGTTTCGTTTGCTAAAGAGATTGTAAGTGATGTATCTGTGAATATGTTTGACCTGATGGGGGAGGAAGTTGAGGAAGGGCAGGTGACTGAGGCTGGCAGGGTACCAGTCAAAGCTTGTTCTAATGGGTGATAATCTTGGTGTCTTTGCCTGGAATGTTTGTGGTTTGAATGCACCAGGACACTAGGGGAAATTGAAGGAAATCATTAATCATTACTAGCTTCCTATCAATATTCTTATTGAGACTAAAGTGAGGTATAAAAAGATTGCTAAGGTGATCGACAGAATCTGGAATAACACGCAATGGTGTTCTAATCACATGGCTCACCCTTTGGGGAGGATTGTCATTCTTTGGGACCAGGATTGGGTGAAGATTGTGAAAGTGAAGGATACCGACCAGCTTATTCACTGTTGTATTGAATATAAAGATTGTATCTTCTATCTTACTACTGTATATGGTCAGAATGAAGAAAGGAAAAGAATTGATCTGTGGAATGATATTAAAAGTCTTCATAGCGGGATGATTGATCCTTGGATTTTGATTGGAGATTTTAATGCTATCAGGTTTACCAATGAAAGAAAAGGAAAAGGTTTCTACTCTGTTAAATCTATGAATGATTTTAATGATATCTTTGTTCATACTGACTTGATGGAAATGGAGCTTAAAGGGGCGTTCTATACCTGGGATAATAGACAAAAAGGAGATAACCTCATTCTATCTAAGATTGATAGGGTGCTATTTAATGGTGAGTTTAACAATGTTTTTAAAGATAAGTGGGGTGATATTCAAAGTACGATCTATAGTGATCATAGGCAGGTGGTTGTTAGAATTGGAAAGAATCTTAAAAAAAGAAGGTGGTATTTCAAATTCATTAATGCTTGGACTGAACATCCTGATTTCAAAGATGTTGTTAAAGAGGCCTGGAATATTAAAGTGGATGGTTGCCCTATGTTCAGAATTATCAAGAAGTTGAAGAATGTTAAAAGCATGTTGGTGAAGTGGAATAAAGAAGTTTTTGGTAATATCCATGATCGTGCAAAAGTTATGGAGTTTGAAGCTACTGAAGCAACTAAGGCTGTAGATATGAATACTGATAATCTGTGGTTGAGGGAGTATGCTAATGAGAAAAGAGAACAAGCCTTGAAAGTTGTTGAATTAGAAGAATCCTTTGCTAAACAGGTGTCCAGGGTTAACTGGTTAAAACTGGGAGATAAAAATACCAGTTTCTTCTATAATAGTATCAAAACCAGGGCATCTAGAAATCACATCCGATGCATGAATTTAAATGGGGAGATTAGTTATGAGGAGGATGATATCTCTGAGCATATTCACAGCTATTATAATGATATCTTCAATAAGTACTCGGATGATGAAGATACTCCTTGGGATGAGAATTGGAAGCTACCTTCTATTTCTGCTGGCCAGTTTGATATGTTGAGGAGTTTTGTTACCAAGGAAGAAGTGGATAGAGTTATTAAGGAGGCTGATGGGGATCGTGCACCTGGCCCTGATGGTTTTAATGGGCATTTTTTCAAAAATACCTGGGATATCATTGGTATTGAGGTTACTTTGGTTGTCCATAATTTTTTTAGTAGCAACAGAATGTTAAAAGAAATCAACAAAGCCTATATCACTCATATTCCTAAAGTACATGAGGCCAGCTGTATTAAGGATTGGCGGCCTATTGCTCTGTGTAACTTCTTGTATAAGATTATTTCTAAAGTTATTTCTAACAGACTCCAGGTGGTGCTTCCTTCTCTTATAAGTCAAAATCAAGTGGCCTTTGTTAAAGGTTGCAATATTGCTGATGCCCTTCTTCTGTCTAATGAGCTTGTTAGTGACTTCAACAGAACTAATGGGGAAGATAAGATCTGTATTAAAGCTGATCTTACTAAGGCCTATGACTCTATAAGGTGGTTGTTTCTTTTTAAAGTTTTAAAGAAGATGAACTTCCCGTCCTGCTGGATTGATTGGATTCATACTATTATGTCCACGTCTAGTATGCATGTGCTGGTTAATGGGTGCCCCTCTTAGGTGAACTATCCTTCTAATGGTATCAGGCAAGGTGATCCGCTTGATCCCTCCTTGTTTGTTATTGCCATGGAAGGCTTCACTGCCATGATGAACAAAGCTGTGGAGGAAGGAGTTATAAATCCGATCAAAGCTGGAAACACTAATATCTCACACATCTTGTTTGTTGATGATGTTATGATTTTTACTAAAGGGGATGAGAAGAATGCTGTTCATGTTAGAAAGCTTATGGATTTTTTTGGTAAGGCTTCGGCCTGGTTATGAATACTGAAAAGAGTAATGTTTTCTGTAGCAAAGGTGTGGATACTGATAGAATTTCTTCTATCCTTAACATTTCTAAAGGGTGCTTTCCTATGAGGTACATGGGGCTTCCTTTGTTCTTTGGCAAGCTTAAAAGTTCATTTTGTTTACCTCTTATTGACAAGATTAGAAGGAAGTTGGAGAATTGTAAGATGAAGTCTCTTTCCTTTGGAGGCAGAGTGGAGCTAGTGATATCCACGCTCAGTGCTCTACACCTATTCTGGTCTTTGACTTTTCCTCTCCCCTTGGACATTATGAAGCAAATTAACTCCATATATAGGAATTTTGTGTGGGGAGGTCCAAATATGGATAAGAAGATTCATCTTGTTAAATGGAGCCTTGTCTGTAGACCCAAAAAGGAGGGGGGTTTGGGTATTAGAAGAGTGGAGGATACTAACAGGGCTGGTCTCCTTATGAGGGCCTGAAATGTGGCTTCTAAAAAGGACACTTTATGGGTTAAATGGCTTAATGAGAAGTACCTTTCAAAAGATACTTTCTGGTCTTGTGGTTTGAAGAGTAACTGCTCCTGGATGTGGAGGCATATTGTAGATCAAAGAAGCTACTTGCTCCCTTTGATCAATATCACCATTGGAGATGGTTGTAGTTTTAGGATCTGGAAGGATCCCTGGACCCCTGGTAATAAACTCCTCAGTGATTGTATTGATAAGAAGAATATCATGAGGATTGGGTTTGGCAGCTTTGGGTTGCTCAGTAACATTATTAGAGATGGTCAGTGGTCTGTGCCTGAAAAGAGAAGATTCGATGAGCTTAACAAGTTTCTTTATGAGTCAAATATCCAGCTTCATTCTGAAGATAGATTAACTGTTAAAGGCAAAACATCTATTAGAATTAAAGATGCTTGGGAGATTGTTAGGCATGTGAACCTGATTCCTTACTGGACTAACTGGCTCTGGAGGTTCAATCATCCTAGGAATATGGTTCTTACTGCTTGGAAGTTGTTCTTGGGTAGGATACCTACTGTGGATTATCTCCAAAGATACGGTTTACAGCTGGTTTCTAGATGTACTTTGTGTGAAGAAAGTACTGAATCCAGCAAGCATTTTTTCTTTGAGTGGTCATTTGCTAAGGATCTATGGAAAGAAGCTAAGGAGAGCTACTATATTGGAGTGATTCCAAGGAAGCTGGAGGACTGTGTTCTGAACAGAGTTGGGAACTTTAGCAGTTATACATGCTATATGGCTGGAGAGAAACATCAAGATCTTCAGAGACAGAAATAGAGATACCATTAGTTGCTATAGATATGTCAAAGATATAGTTTCTCTGTACAGATAGTTGATGTTTCTGTTTCCTATTTTGGATGTATAGGTTTTCTTTTCCGTGTATATCCAAACTTTGTACTCTTTTTTCTTTTCAATAAAGGTGGAAGGCCTTACTGAGCAAAAAAAAAGAATAGGTTTATCATACAACATATACTTAGTCCATCCAATTTCAATAGATGTAATTAAATCTTAAAGCCTAAACGTGCAAACACACTTAATTATCCTCTTCTACTATTTATCATTCTTCAGTTGGGGTTACTATAAACACATATTTGGTAGAAAAGACCATTCTCAGAGTATAAGTGTTCTACAAACAATTAGAACCCAAAAATGCATTCTTATAAATCAGTTCACATCCTTGAACTTCATCATTTAATTGAATTAAACCATACTTATATACATTCATTAATCCCTAATTTGGGAATATAATTTATTATTACCACAAATCTCATCACGTTATAGTTAGAGTTAGATTATTAGTTCAACCAAGATAAATACTTAGTTTTTTGTCCATTTTTAGTTTGACACTCTTAACTTGTTTCATTTCATGTTCATTACATTATTGGAATCAAACATTCTTAGTTCATATAATGCACATTGCTTTTGTATCATTGACATCCTTCATAGTCTGATTTTTAGTGTATTTCATTCAATTTAGGTCATCCCTTAAATATTCAAAGTAAAAACATGAAATACTTACTCATACTCATTTCATTAATTCATTATTTATCAACATAATTCGTTCCACCCATATACATTTCTCATATTGAATTTAGCTACAAGTGCCACATCATTTCACTTCTAATGACATTTTAGTAATTAAAATAAACCCCCTTATTCCTTATAATACTATAAATTTAGGAAATACCATAAAGTAGGGCTACTTATTCTTATTCCTTAATCATTAATCATCTTTTCAGTTCATACCTATGTGACTTGCAGAAAATGCCTGCATTCATGTGGTGTTTATTCACTTTTCCATATATTATGCTATAATAGGTGCATTTGATTTATATGATCCTATTCATACTTATCATGTATAATAATTGAAGAAATACTACCTATAATTGAGCATTTTTCACATTTACAATATTATTTATAGTTCAAGATTTATGCCTAATGCTCATCTAAATACTGAATTTCTAGGATTTTGAAAGAGTCGACTTCATAAGAAACTATTTATTCACTAGTCTAAATCAGGGTGTATTCAATACACACCAAGGAACTTATTATCACTAATCGCATAAGGGTTTACAATGTAGTTCATCTAGGCTATTCACACACATTGAAACCCTGGTTTTCATTTCCACACAATTCTACCACCAATTGTAAATATACATCTATTCATTGCTTCATTTGAGTCAATCCCTCAATGGTAGCCTTAAACATGGAATATCCTCATTTCTATTTCATCGTAATGTAATTCATATATGTAATTAAAGAAAATGTTGCAAAATCAAGTTTTGGAACTCATTCTTAAGAAGTTCAAACTCAATTCTATACATGTCAATAGAATTTTCAAACATATCATTTTTTAGGTTGATTTTGGACAATACAGTTAATGCCAAGGTAGTTATTTAACCAGCGGTTCTTAAAAAAAATTGAATATATATATATATATATATCAGGAGATTAAAGCATAAAACCATTCATAATAAATCTAAATCATTGGAATTCAGTGTCCTAAGTTTTCCCAAATTGATTACCCATCCACATACAATACAATCATTGATTGCATTAATTCTTGGTCAAACATAATTAGGATTTCAACATGATTACAGATATTAACAGGGAGACAAAAATTCACCTCATATGCCAAGAGCCTTAAAATGTAGCTCATATTCTAAATTTGTAGAAATCCATCAAGGTTCTAGCCATCGAATCTTTTTCTTTCTCCTTCCAACTCAGAAACCCTAGAAAAGTAGAATAGGATAGAAAGAAAGAGAAAAGATGGTGATTTGATATATTTTGGTTCAAATAAAAGGACGGACGAATTTTAGACACATGAGAGAAGATTCACCATGAAAACATTTCTAGGGTTGATGAACTTACACAAATTCACAAATTTTGGGAAGCGGAAATCCTAAATCAATGTTTCTTATGATTTCTCCTTCAAAGTCCTAATCCTCTCTCCCTCTAGAACTTCAAAATTAAACATGAACAATGGATTATGGGAGCTACTAGGGTGTTAGGTTTGTGATATATATAAATTTAGGTGCATGGAACAATTACAAATAAGTCTTTAATTGAATTTTTTATTTCAACTAAATTTGTCATCGTTCAAGTTTGTTCCTGATTAATATCTCATCTGTTGAAGGCTTATATGGATATTAAACATGATCCAAAAATTATGAAAATTTAACACCATATCTGAAATCAAGTTTAGGAGATACAAATGAAATTTTAGCCCAATTGTATTAACAAATAAATAATTAAAAATCAAACATCAGGCTGTGATATTTCAGCCTAAATGCACGGTCGGTTGAGTTTATCCTAGGTGGAGTCTCAGCCAATTAAAAGACCCAGACAACTGTCAAACACTATGAAAATTTTCAAGAGCAGTTATGTTTCATTTGTCCAATCTATATCTAAATTGAAAGAAATCATAATGACAGGAAAAATATTAAAAGTCATTTACCGTACCAATGTATTTATCAAATTTTGTATCCATATGATATCAAAACCCTAATTTTTGGCTGACTAGGGTCTAGACTTTGCTAACCATAATTATTCAAAATAAAATCATTCTTAGAGTTTTTAATTAGGTTTAAAACATCATAATTAAACTATCATCATTGATCAAGCTAAAACAATGATCAATCTAGTTAAGCATGTAATCATCGAAGTAACCCTCATTAGACAATTAACATGAAAATGATTCATTACAGACTTAGTGAGGTCAGGTTGTTGGTGGTTATTGCATGGGGGTACATGGGTAGTTTCTGCGGTCTAGGAGGGTGAATATTGCATTTGTGGTGGGGTTTTTATTTAGCCAAATCTGGATTTGTCTTGTCTGAGGATAATAAAAGTGATGATAGTATGTATTTTGTACTTTATATTTTTGATGTATTTTTTTCCTTGGTCTGAGAAGAATGGTATGGAGATAGGAAGAAAGGAGTTATTGATTGGAAGTTTGAAATGTCTATTAGGTCTCTACTTAGAGAAGTATTTTGTATATTTTCTAGAAAAAATAGCTAAGATTATGCTTAAGATTTCATTTCTTTGGTTTTGTATTATGATTATGGAAATCAAAGAAGAGGTTATTATTAGTATTGTATAAGAAATAGAAAAATGGTCAGGAGAAGACATAGATTTGTAGTCGAACAAACAACAACAATGATATCTTCTCGACGACGCTTTTGTAAGGGTAAAAATGAGTGTGCAGTTTGACGTTGAATGTGAGGTTGGTAGTAAGAGAAACATTAGTTGACTTACCTATTGAGGAAAAGTTCAGATTTACCATTCCTAGTTGGGAAAGGAGTATGTTATACCTCTATTTATCTTTCTACACATGCATAGACAAATCAAAAAGTTGGTTTTTATTAGATCAAGAGAAATATTGCATTAATATGGTAGGGAGTAAAAGATATTGAAGAATGTATATGTGTCTCATATTCATTTCATATTTTATACAAGTTTTACTCATTCCAAGTAGTTATTTCATATTATTTTTCTTATTTTTGTTGTTTTCTGTTGTTCTTAAAATGTTAGGATTCTTTTTTTTTCACCAATCGGGTTCTCTCTCTAGATGCTGCTCTCTTCCATATCTAGTGTGCTAGTTGTGCAATGTCGACAGCTGGCACGGGTGGGATGGGCTCCTTCGTTCCGTCCTCCATCCCCAGAGACGGAAGATTGCCATGGTTTGATCCTTTGGTGATGTGATGGTTGGGAGGTCGTGGGCTTCCACAGTGATTGTGAATCTCACGATGCATAAGAACCTTAAACCCGTGGTGGTGGAGGGGGGCCCAAAAGAACCTTCTTTTATGGCGGAGGATAATCGTCCTTGGATGAAGATTTTAGAGTCGATCACTGAAGCTATGGAGGAATTCCATAAGAACTCTGTTATCGTCTAGGTGCTAGGAAGGAAATGCATTTGCGAGCAGTTGCTTGGCTGGATGTTGAGATCGTGGAAACCTAAGGGTGAAATCCAATGCGTGTCGATTCTGGGCGGAATGTTCCTGGCGAAGTTTGCTTTAGTAAAGGACATGGGAGCAACACTGGATAAAGGCATGTGGTTCTTTGACCACATACTTGTGTTGACGAGGAAGTGGTCTCCTGAAGCAGACCTCAGAAGGGCGTCGTTGACATCGGCTCCTGCATGGATCATGTTACCTGACATCAGGCAGTAGTGGTCCAGGAGAGCGATTATAATCATTTCTTACGCCATTAGGGTCCCGAAGGTGGTGGATTTCTGGGGTCAAGGTAGGTTTGAGGGAGTGGCGCATATTTGTGTGGAGTTGGATGTGGATGTGGCAACACCCCCGGTGGTGATGCTGGAGATGTCAGATGGGAAGGAGATGGAAGTTAGAGTCATTTACGATGCTCTGTCAGACAAGTGCACCACCTGCAAGGTGTTCGGTCATGAGTCTGGTTGCTGCCCTGGGGAGCGGATCACGCTGACTGATATCCCGATGATGATGAATGATGGGAGGATTGTGAGAGGAAAATCTAGGACTCGAAATGCAAGGAGGAATGCCAGGTCAAAGTCTATGGTTGGCAATAAAGGAGGAGCGAAGATGAATGAGGGGATCAGATAGAGCAAAACATGACTTTAGGGGAAACAGATGTTCATAGACAGGTCGCAAGGGAGGAGGAGGATAGGCATGTACAAATATGACTCCAGGCAGATGAGAAGACTAATAAGGCTTCATCATCAGGTGTTGTTGAGAAGGAGGTAGTGGCTTGTGATAAGGGAAGGAAGAGTGATGATGGGTTCATCGACAGTTAAAGAACCACTTTACTAGGAAGGAACCAGTTCTTGATGTTGGAGAATTTGGATGCAGACAACCTGCTTGATGAATTGACAGGGACAATGAGGAAAGAAGACAGAGTGCAGATGACCAATGCAAGTGGAAGAAGAAGCTCAACCAGGGTGAACTCCTCCGGAAGGGTGGGGTAAAAAGGGAGGTTAGGATGTCCATCCTCACTTGGAACGTGAGGGGGGCTTTCTGACCTAGGAAGCAAAGGAGGGTTAGGAAAGTGATTACATAGTGTAGAGCTTCTTTGGTCTTCATCTTTGATACCAAGGTGAAGAGAGCAGTGGCTGAGAAGATGAAAGGGATGTTTCCTGAAGGTTGGGGTGTTGAGTCCAACCTGGGATAGTGTAATGGAGGGCGCATTGATGTAGGATGGAATATTGAGGTTTGGGATGTGCAGTTAATATAGGCAACTGATCAGATGGTGGTTGCAAGCTGCATTAATGTGGGTGGCTTCCACTGTGTAATAATAGGGGTGTATGGTTAGAATGATTAGGGGAGAAGGATAAGGTTCTGGGATGATATCATCAATTCCATACAACAACAGGTTCCTCACATGGTGATTGGGGACTTCGACAATGTAAGTAGAGCCGGAGAGAAAGTGGGAGGGAAGCCAATATTGGATGTGATCCTAGGCAGATTTAATGAGATGGTGGATGTTGCGAACCTAATCGAATTGAATATGGTGGGAGGTTTGATGACCTGGCACAACAAAAGGGTACCAAAGCACATAATTTCGAGCAATCTGTATAGAGGATTAGTCAACAATGCCTGGCTCAATGTTTTCCCAGAGGCAAGAATCAATTTGGGTGGCCACCCCAACAGAGACCATGTGTGGCTTAGCATCCCTTTGGCGAACTGTAAGGAGAGGAATAGACCCTTCAGGTTCTTAAATTTTTGGGTGGAGTGGCCAATATTCAAGGAGGTGGTGAAGGAGGCGTGGTATGAACCTGTGGTGGGCAATCCTTTGTACAGGGTGGCTGAGAAGTTGAGAAGAACTAAAGGTTCTTTGAAGAAGTGGGCGGCGGAGAGTTCCAACCTTGCCATGATGGTGAGGAAGGCAAAAAGAGGAGTTCCAACTGAGCAATGAGAACCTCAGATACAAACCAGACAACCCCAGACTGATGAGAAATGAAGAAGACAAAGCAAAAAGGCTACTACAACTTGAGAAAGCAAAGGAGTTATACCATTGGAAAAGAAGCAGGCTGTAGTTGATCAACGACGGTGACAGGAACACCAAGATCTATCATAACGCGACCAAGAAGAATCATATGAGGGAGTGTATCTATGGCCTATTAAAAGAGGATGGAATGGAGGTTAGGGGTACTATGGAGGTGGTTGAGGAGGTTGTTCAATTTTTCATGAACCTATATAATAAACAAAACCACAGTGAAGAGATGGAGATGTCGGGGAGTAAGGTTACTGCTGATATGAACACTACCCTCTGTGGACCGATTACAGACAAAGAAATTAGGGATGCTATGTTCAACATTGGAGTGGTAAAAGTGCCGGAGTCGGATGGATTTAATGCCAAGTTCTTCCAAGCCTACTGGGATATCATCCAGGTTGATGTAGCCTATGTTGTGAGGTGGTTTATGGTGGGGGGTTCCATGGTCAAGAAGGTGAATCATGCCTTCATCCGGCTAATACCTAAGAAGAATATGCCGACATCGATGGGCGATTACCACCATATCGCTTGTTGTTTTGTTCTCTACAAAGTGCTGGCCAAGCTTCTTGTGGGGAGAGTGAAGAAGGTGTTGCCTAGCATCATCTCACAGGAGCAACGCACCTTTATATAGGGTAGAGCCATGGCGGATAGTGCTATGCTGGCAAAGGAGTTTTTGGCAGACTTCAATTGCAACAACACAACTAAGAAAGTGTGCATTAAAGTGGACATCACTAAGGTGTATCACCATGTGAACTAGACAGCTCTGTGGAAGATGATGAAGGCGTTGGGGTTCTCCAGAAGGTGGGTCAACCTGATGAAGCAGTGTGTTGAAACTACTTCCTTCCTTGTCCTGGTGAATGGGATTCCCCATGGACTGTTTGTTGCATCTAATGGCTTGAGGCAAGGGGATACCCTATCCCCCTTGATGTTTGTCATAGTTATGGAGAATTTATCTTCTATCTTCTTTCAGGATAAGGAAGAAGGTCAAGTGAAGGTGTTTAAGGTGGGGGGTATCCCAGTATGGTCCCATATTCTTTTTACAGATGATGTGATACTCTTCATCGCCGGTCATGCCAAATATCTCAGCAAGGTGAGGAAGATCCTTATTAGCTTCAGCAAGATGATGGGATTATATATCAGTGATGTTAAATCAAAAGTTTTCTTGTCCCATTCCTACGATACCAGAAGGGGAAGGCTGAGAGTGGCTAATATCCTCTGTACAGTATAGGCCTCCTATACTCTTGTGATGATGGTAAAGTTTTTACCTTATCCCAAAAAAAATGTTAGGATTGTTATGGAAATTATTGATCTTATCAGGTAAAAGTGACACCTAACTCAAGACCGTGGTGTTGGTGTTGGTGTATATGCCCATAGAGCCAATCATGTGATGATTGTAATTCCATAAATGTAAAAGATTTGATTACTAATAAAAGGCAACCTTCCAATTTATTTATTTTATTTAGTTATGAGATAATGAAATAACATAATAAATGTCCAGAGAATGATATTACTCAATGACATATGTCTTGAAGTACATGAATTGGAAGAATGAGATCATACAGATGCAAAGAGTATATACATTCTCATTATGTCCCTCATCGGATGTTATTGTGGAAGGTAGAAAGACAACAATAAGAAAAAGACCAGAGTGTGAGTTGGTTGATGATAGAGTCTCATTAGTCATGATATGGAAATATCAAACCAAGCACACAAATACATGTTAGGAGTAGTGCATCGGACAGACCCAACGTGAGACTGACACATGGAAGACATCATAATGGAAGTCATGGTCAGCTCTCATAGTGATGGTGGTGGATGTGGTTCTTAGACCTGAAATCACTACACTCATCACATGTCATTCAGTACGCTTTGAATTCATCAAACATAGTCCTGAAATAAGGGTAGTTATAAAGGTGATGATTGGGTGATTGTGACACATGAGGATTGACTATGAGTGATAGATATGAGATTTATCCCTCCTAAGGGAGTATGATATCCTAGGCCTCTTGATTAGTGAGACTGAGAAAAGATTACATGCACATGTAAGTCAGTATATTGAGCTTACATATATCTTAGACAGTCTGCTCTGGTTCAAGGAAAAGATTGAATAATAATGAGGGTGACTGCTCCATGCCTCTAGTTCAATCTAGATATCAGTGACAAAGGAACTATACCAACACTGTAACACCATTCATAGATTGTAGGTTGAAGTTGTTCTCCAACTTTCCATTTACTTGGGTAGCAATGATGTGTGACTAGGCACCGCTCATTACTTGTGATGTCATAAGTTGTTATGGACATTCACTGCCAACGTAATATGGGACCTATTTGGTCACACATTTAGGAACTCATCTAGAAGAGGAGTTGAATCTTGAATTATGATTGAATTAATTGCCAAAGCCTTTAGGTAATTGATTCACACAACAACATCTTGATAGCACTGCCAAACGACTATCTCAAGTGTTGTGGCAGGCGTCTGGAGAGTGCCAAATGACAGCCTCAAGCGTTGAGATGGGTGTCTGGATGTCAAGTTGGTTCGAGTTGAAATTGGCTTTGGATGAACCATTCGACATGACTCAGCTCACTAGACGACCGTCTAGGTGAGCGAGGGGGTTGTTTCTCATGGGCGAGATGGTTGGCTCGGCCGAGGGAAGGTTCTGGATATTTCCTCTTTTGTTTCAATTGCACATAACTTGTTATGCAAGAAAATTGATATAGGATATTAATTGGAAACTAATTGCCAATTTTGTGTACAACTAGAAACTACAAAATAGTCATTTTGTAGTGATAGACAACTGTATTGCATGACCAAACGACCATCCAGGTCATGAGATGACTGTTTCGGTGCACGCAGGTTGTGAAACTTCTAGAAAAGTTGTGAAAATTCAAGATCTTCTGGTCTTTTCCACTCCCTCTTTAGTCCCACATTGATTGGGGACTGGGAGCCTTGACCCTAACCCCTCCTATATATAGAGGGGTACTGGGGGCTTCCCAAAGTGCAACTACAACATAGAAAAATGAGAATCAGTTCCTCTCACAACTGTTGTCCTCTCTGTTTGTGGTAACCAAGAGAGCACGAGCAAGTCCTACCTAAAAGGAGGGATATCCAATGAGAGAGAAAAACTCAGAAGTTGTCATTTGGGAGAGTAGGTTGGTGACTAGTACACCAATGGGGAGGACAACTCCTTTCTGTCTATTCTTGGTGAACAAAAAAGTTCTAGTTGGTCCGTTTGTACTACTCTAGAGGTAGGAGTCCTTTGGCTGCTGCTAGGAGAGCAACATCAACTTGTAGTATGTGGCAAGATTAGATGCGTTGTTGCTATAGTTGTCTGAGCCTGGTGTCCTTGGAGGAGCATTCAGACGAGTCCCAATGCAACTAGAAGTTGTACAGACACCATCAAAGATAGAGTGTGTATCTACATCGATGAGGATTGTCACTGGACTTGCTCCAGGACCACATATCTCTTCATGAAAATATCCTTTCCATTATATAGTTGTTGACACAATCCACTGGTTTATGGAAAATATGTCAGTAATTTTTTTTTATTTCCACAGCCTACCTGATGTAGTATTTCCCTATAGTGGTATCAGAGCCATGTCAATCAATTATGTTTTGGGATAATCGATATGATCAGATTTTTGGTTTTATCGAGTTTATTTACTGCATGATGTGAATATTTAAACTGGTTGATGTGCACGTCCGACTATTGACCACATAATAACCCAAATATATATATATATATATGATATATAAGAAATTTACATGTGTCACCCTAAAAGCGAGTTTTGATGGTAGATGTGTAGCATGGTTATGGCCAATAACCCCTATATATGTTCATGGTTGTATGGTTGGTTTATCCCTTTATATCGACATGCAAACCGAGCCTCTACCTTATATTCCCAGTGTAAAAGAATTATTCTCTTCTACCTTTGATCCCCTCAAATGTAACTTGAGGTTTCCTTATAATGATGTAAAAGTAGGATAGTTTACTTTCCTATTTTGATGAAGACGAAGGATGTCCCGATGACACCAAACAACTGTCCTGACGATGAACCGACCGGTTGAAGGACCATGGAGGACTTGATGAGCCCAACCGATTCACTAGAGGAGCCAACAGATGGTGGACTGTAGAACCAGACGACCAGAGAGATAACCAAACGATTGGCTAGGAAGCAAGTCGATCAGTTCAATGGTTGAACTTATCAACCCAAACTGACAAGCATGAATCTCATCAACAACAGGAATCTACTTGTGATGTGGACCTAGATGTGGTAATTCCTTGTGTCTCTAAGGAATTACATTAGGTTGTCCATAACCATCTCTTTTTTCATTTATTTCATGTTTTCATTGTGGGTTATAACATGTATATGATACATACTATATATGTGGCAATTTGTTAATGTATATGTATTATACAAAATCCCTTAATATAATATTAAGCTTGAGATGCCTTCCATAAGCACCACACATGAAAAGCTTGATCAACTAAGCATAGTTTACACCAAAACGTAGTGCACTGTCTATCTCATGGAAGTGCGATGGTAGGTATGTAGATCTGCCAAAGCAGGGTACATAGCCTATTGTGTTGGCTTTTCGGTCGGACTTAACTGGTGATAACTTGGTGAGACCATGTGCCAGAGGCATGCATATGATTATGGCAAAGAGTAGTGTATGGCATCCATCCAAGAGTTGCATTTAGATGCAATTGGTAAGTTGGCCTACCTAAATAATCAAGTTGTGGGTGATCAGCCAAAGCTGAGTCATGACTTGATGAAATATGGATCTTGGCCCACTAGAAGATTGTACGATGCAATCTTCCGAATTGGTAGTAGGATCTATCAATTCGAATAAAATAGTGGGATCGATAATTAATTAAAGACCTAACTAATATCAAATTTTCAAATCAAATAAAATAAAAATGGTTTTTGACAAATGCAAATTTTCTCTTGTAGAATCAAATGGAAGACACTCAATCATAGAAATTGGACGAATTAAATGAGATTAATTTCCATTACTGGTTCAAGACATTGAGAAGTGTTTTGCATGTTCCTAAATCACCAGATCTAGTATTCACTCCAAATTCATCTAAGACTAACATGGATGCTTCTATGAAGCATGTCAATGATGTTGTAAACATCTAGAACCTTATGATGGGTTGTATGAACTATGAGTTACATAAACAACATGATAAGCATGAAAGGTACAATGTCACTAAGGCATTATTTGAGTGCAAACTGACAGAGGGATATCCAATAGGGCTTCGTGTGCTAAATATGATTGGGCATATGAAGCATCTTGAAAGACTGGGATTTCCTTTAGGTCAAGACTTGGCCACATATATTATTTTGCAATTGTTACCTAAATCATATAGCCAGTTTATCGAGTGTTATCACTTGAGTAACATGGCTAAGCCGCTGTCAGAGTTGCTTGACATCTTGATAAGGGTCGAAGCATAAATGAAGATGAACAAATCTGAGATGATGATCTGTAGAGTTGAGTCCAAGGACAAAAGCAAGGCCAAGAAGCGTTCTATGGCTAAGACAAAGTCCAAGTCTTCAACACTCAGAATAAGGGGATGGATAAGGGAACCTAGGAAGATAAAGAAAGGGATTGAGAACTCTACTTCTGGTGTATACATTATTGAGATTAACTTCACTACTTCTTCATCATGGGTACTTGATACCAGATGTGGATCACACATTTGTTCAAATGTGAAGGGTTTGAAAAGAAGTAGACCTTTAGAGAAAGGTGAGGTTGAACAATGTGTTGCAAATGGCGTAAGAGTTGCGGCCAGTGTAGTTGGAACTTATAAGTTAACTCTACCGAGTGGGCTTGTAATAGAGTTAGAGAATTTCTATTACATACCTTCCATTAATAGGAACATCATATATGTATCTTGTTTAGACAATAAAGGATTCAAAATTATTATAAAGAATGGAAGATGTTCTATTAGTAAAGATGGGATCTTTTATGGCAGTGCCCTAATGTCTTATGGTCTATACTTGATAGATCTAGAGACAAGCGCATATAACGTAAATACCAAGAAACAAAAAATCAATGACTCAAATCAAACATACCTTTGTCATTGTCATCTAGGGAACATAAATGAGAATTGCATATCTAGACTCCATAAAGATGGTTATCTAGACTCTTTTGATTTTAAATCAATAGAGGCATGTCAATCTTGTTTGTTGGGTAGGATGACCAAGACTCACTTCACTAGAAATAGTGAGAGGGCTAGTGATCTATTAGGACTCATACATACTGATGTGTGTATCCCTTTTAGAACAACTGCTAGAGGTGGGTATCAGTACTTCATTACCTTTACTAATGATTTCAGTAGGTATGGCTATGTTTACATGATGAAACATAAGTCAGAAACTCTTGAAAAGTTTAAAGAGTTTATGAATAAAGTACAAAACCAACTTGGAAAAAGTATTAAGGCACTTCATTTGGATTGAGTTGGAGAATACTTGAACTAAGAGTTTGAGGACCTTCTGCAAGCCCGTGGTATTGTATCACAATAGACTCCACCTGGAACACCATAACATAATGGTGTATCAAAAATAAAGAATTGCACATTGTTAGATATGGTGCAAATATGATGAGTTTTGTCGATCTTCCTACTACCTTCTGGGGTTATGCTCTTGAAACCACCACATTTAGACTTAATTGTGTACCTTCAAAATTGGTTCAAAAGACACCATATGAGATATGGACTGGGAAGCATCCCAAATTGTCTTTTATGAGGATTTGGTTGTGTGAAGTTTATGTCAAGAAGATGTTTCCTGAAAATCTTGGCCCTAGATCTAAAAAATGTTATTTTGTTGGATATCCCAAGGAAACTAAGGGATACTACATATACGTCCCAACTAACAACAAAGTGTTTGTTGCCAGAGAGACTACATTCCTTGAAAAACAATTCATTGCCAAAGGAATTAGTGGGAGGAAAGTAGAACTCAAAGAGGTTCGAGACCAACAACAGAACATTGAACTGATAGATGTACAAGAGGAACAAAGAGACTCACAAAGTGTTCTGGAATCTCAAATTCCTCAAGTGACACAAGAACCTCACAGATCTAGTTGGACACGCCTTAAACATGAAAGATATGGATATCTTGTGACTCGGGAAGGCAGTGAATTGCTCATAGATGATGAGCCAATTACCTATCAAGATGCTATTGAGGGATCAGAGTCTGAGAAATGGCTTGAGGCCATGAGATCCGAGATGGAATCCATGTATACCAAGAAAGTATGGACTTTTGTGGATCCACCAAAAGGGGTAAAACTCATAGGGTGCAAGTAGTATTTCAAAAGGAAGACCAACATGGATGGAAAAGTTCAAACCTATAAGGGTAGATTGGTTGCAAAGGGTTTCAGACAAGTTCAAGGTGTTGACTATGATGAAACCTATTCTCCAGTGGCCATGGTTAAGTCCATGAGGATCATGCTTTCTATTGCATCTTATCATGACTATTAGATTTGGCAAATGGATGTTAAAATTGCATTCCTTAATAGGGATCTTGTTGAGGATGTGTATATGACACAACCTGAAGGTTTTATAAATC